>OY997262.1:474974301-475554989 GCA_963921465.1 Triticum timopheevii
GCTTTTAATATCCGCAACAAGTTTAAGATATTCCGCGTCGACATTACATTGTGCTGTTGGTGCTAGAACTGTGCCAATAGAGAATAGAACGAACCGCGCCAGGAAATCATTGTCCGGAGATTTGGAACTTAAGATCTCTGTCTCAAGGTCAGCCACATCAATGCTCCCATTGTTTTGAAATGTGTTAAACAAATTTGGATCAGCTTTTCATCAATATCCCCCCTTCTATCGCAAGGCCAAATATATGGTGCACGTCTTCTGCGGTGATAGGAATGGGTGTTTTACCTATGGTAACGGACGATGTCAGACTATCAAAGCTCTTTGCTAGTCTTATCAACATAATGCGCCGGAGTTTAAATTCTTGAATCTTGTTTAGAGACCCAAGACCGGTATCGCTTATGATTTTCTCTACGTGTTTTGCTGACAACGATTTCATGACTTTGGCGAGCCTTGACGGTGAGCACACTAACTTCATATGGCCGTGCTTCGAAAAGAGTTCCTGCAAAAGTGGCAATAGATTTTATCGAGTATGAAAGAAGTGTGTGCAAGTACATTTTTCAAACGAAATGTCAACTACGTACCTCATCGGTCATTTTGGAGATGTGTTTTTCTCCATTAGCAGCACTTTTAATAGTAGTTTCCATTTTACTGGCACCTATGGAACAGAAGCAAAACCGGTTCAGTTTATTTGACCTTCACGTTGAGAAATGTGTAACAAAAATAAAATCTTATATGCATGCATGGATAAGTTTAAAAAATAATATGAACTACATGTAACTTTAAGCACACTACAGATTTTGGTCATACATAACATTGGGGCAGTTCAATTAGGGTTATGGGATTGCATAAACATACGACGTGTTATTTCATGAAAGAGATACCCTTGTTGTGGTATTACCTCTTCGGTAGTGTAGTGTGCCAAGATTGATTACAAGATAGTTCACTAGTAGAAAACCACCCATTAGACCCAGTTCGTAAGGGACCGGGACTAAATGGGTCGTTACTAATGCCTCCACCCATTAGTCCCGGTTCAAACACGAACCGGGACCAATGTGCCTCCACGTGGCCCTGTGCGCCGAGCCCAGTCACGGAGCCTTTGGTCCCGGTTGGTGGCTCCAACCGGGACCAAAAGTCATTTTTTTACAAAAGTGGCTGCTTTAGGGGTTTTGGGGGTTATTTTTAGGTTGTTATTATAGCTAGCTAATAGAGAGAAGTGTCCTCTCTTATCTTCGTCCTTGGTTTATCAACGCTGCTGCTATGTTCATTGCACCCGCAGATATAACATGCTCATGCATGCTTTGCATCATACATCATCATATATATATATATAATAACAAGTCCTACTAATCATGCATCATCATACAACTTCTACTCGTTATTAATAATAAGTCATACGATTATCATCCTCATAGTCATCGAACCCAACCCTACATAATTGTTCTTAGCACATGATCATCAGTATCGATCAGGTAGGACCTAAACACCCTTAAGGTAAAATAGCATAAAATAATATAGACCCTGACTCTCCATTATGAAGAATGGCGATCATCCTGTCTCCATTTCTTGCCCTTCGCTTTTATTGCTTCCAAGAAGCTCCTTACGACTATCCATACATTTTTTCCATCCTTTGATTGTTATGTCTCCACTTCTTTTAGAAACCCGGTATGGACAGTTGAGATTCGTAGGACGACCTGGTCGTATGTTCAAAACATGAAGGCTACCATGCGTATACATCAGATTAGGCACACAATCATTCGGGATTATCTGTTGAAAAACATAGTAATAACTTCGTAGTTAGCAATGATGTACTAGTTTTAGAAGTGTGCAAAAATATGCACGGATGTTGTAATAGTAAAAAATAATCTTACCAGGGTATCTCCATGGTAGTTACCGTAGTTCAACACGTGCACTAGTGGCACGTATTGACCATAATGTTGAGGAGTTTGATTGTAGATATTATAATTCTCAAGATCAGTACAAAATCCGATCAGATGATTTTTCTCCTGATAAGTTAATTCGGAGCCTTCGGTGTAGTACGTTCCGTCTACCATCTTCCGCACATTCTTTGAAGAATGAAAATAAGCTGTCAATGGAGATAAGTTGTCAACTATATATTTTGAAATAAACAATATAAATTACTTAATAACTATGTTTAGCTCACATGAGGGAAGAACTGGAGGTGTATCCACAAGGACCCAAATCGAAGGTGTCTCTTGCTCGATTGTAGGATCACCAAGATCCATGGTGACAAGCATACCCTCATCAAGACCATACATCTTGCAAAATGCATCCCAATTTTTGCAACCAAAATGGGTTACACTCTGAGCATTGTACAGCTTTACTTGAAAATCCACACCATGATGGGTACTTAGGATAATTTTTTTGGTTTCGAAACTTTCATGGTCTTCAAAACCCATCCTCTCCAAGACATAGCGTCTTGCAAAGCATGGGATAAGCTAGTCGAATCGGAAAAGATGAAAAATACACGTTAAAATAGTTGAAGTCGTGCTTAATTACGAAAAAAATTATTGTCGTCGTTGCGTACCGTATGAACATCGCAGGTCTCCTCAAGCTTAATGCTGAAGCGCCGATCTTCGTCCAGCTCAATGAACCTGTCGCAGATACCTCGGTCGTCGTGGCACCAGTCGCACTCCCCCGGGCAGTTTTCGTCGTCCGATGAGTACGACATTTCCGGCCTACGTTCATAATTCAAATATTAAACTAGATCATTATTATTAATCATGGGTTGACTATCGATGATCGATGTACGTACATAGCTCCTCTTTCATTCCCGAATGCATTATTATACCAAATTGTCTAGCACACGGGAATGAAGGAGAACTTATCTAGTATGAGCATTCAAGCAAAACCAAATCATAAAATAAGAAAAAACCAAATCATAAAATAAAGTATAGTATTCAAATTAGCATGCATTCAATAATTATAATCAAAAGTACATCATCTCTTGGTGTCCGTACATTGTCGAATATTATCACTAATACAACTAGAACCGTAGCGCCCGACTGGTATCGACGCGGGCGGTGGACAACCAAAGATAAGGAACCATCACAGGATCATAGCTCCAGTGAGATCCCTGAAGAACCTGCCAGGTATTGTCGAACCTCCCCTCCAATGCAACCATGTAGCGACGGACGTGCTCGTCCTCCTCGCTGACACGGTGACGTACCACCTTCGTGGTGTCCGGATGCCTCACCACCGTCACTGGCCCACGCGACCGCCACCAAACAAGGATCGGGTCAACAACGGGCTGCCTCCTCACCAACCTACGTCCCCCGGAAGGTAGCACCTCCCAATACCAACCCGGCGGAGCCCAGTCCCGAACATGGCCCTGATCAAGCAGGCCTCCACCGCCGAGTCGACGACGACGAGGATGCGGGATAGGCATCGCTGACGTCGACGCGGGAACTACTTCTATATATAGTTAAATAAAAGTAGTTTTATTAATTAAATCAACTATCTAGTTTAACTATTAAGCACTTACTATAAATAAATAAGTACTACTTACTAAAAACAAACTACTTCTATATATAGTAAAATAAATTAGTTTATTAAATCAACTAGCTAGTTCAACTATATATAAACTACTTCTTATTTTTTCCTTTTTCTAAATACTATGAAGAAAAAAATCATTAAAATTCTATGAACAAAATTAATTACACAATCTAAATATCACCAAAAAAAATCTATTAACAATAATATCACCAAACATGCATATTCAATAATAATATCACCAAAAAATCTATTAATAGAAAAATATCTAACATAATATGAACAAATTAATTACTACACATATCTAATCTAACAAAAAAATCTAATTAATCTAACAAAAAAATCTAACATAATATGAACAAATTAATTACTACACATGTAATCTAACAAAAAAATCTAATCTAACAAAAAAATCTAATTAAATCAACTATCTAGTTCAACTACTAAGCACTTACTATAAATAAATAAGTAGTACTTACTAAAAACAAACTACTTCATTATATAGTAAAATAAATTAGTTTATTAAATCAACTAGCTACTTCAACTATATATAAACTACTTCTTCTTTTTTTTCCTTTTTCTAAATACTATGAAAAAAAATCATTAAAATTCTATGAACAAAATTAATTACACAATCTAAATATCAACAAAAAAATCTATTAACAATAATATCACCAAACATGCATATTCAATAATAATATCACCAAAAAAATCTATTAACAGAAAAAAAATCTAACATAATATGAACAAATTAATTACTACACATATCTAATCTAACAAAAAAAATCTAATTAATCTAACAAAAAAATCTAACATAATATGAACAAATTAATTACTACACATGTAATCTAACAAAAAAAATCTAATCTAACAAAAAAAATCTATGAACTACATATCTAAATTACTACACATCTAACCTAACAAAAAAAATCTATGAACTACAAAAAGAATCTAAAAAAATCTAACAAAAAAAAAACGCTTACATCGGCGTCGAGCGGCGCTGGGCAGGGGGCGCCGACGGGCTCGGGGCGGCGCGCGGGGCAGGTGCGACGAGGACAGCAGGCTCGGGGCGGCGACGGGGACGGCGGGCTCGGGGCGGCGCGGGCCGGGCAGGGGCGACGGCTGGCGACGACGTCGGGGCGGCACGGGTGCGCGATGACGGGGCGACGCGGGACGCGGGCGGCGATGGGGGCGGCGACGACGTGCGCAGGCGACGACGGCGGGCTCGGGGCGGCGCGGGGCAGGGCTCGGCGGCGACGGCGACGAGGAGCAGAGGCGTCGGGCGAGAAAGAGATGGGTTTTGGCGAAAACTGCTAAGTCCAGTATATATAGCAAAAGCATTGGTCCCGGTTGGTGGCTCCAACCGGGACTAATGCCACCTTTAGTCCCGGTTCTTGCCACCAATCGGGACCAAAGGCCTCTTTTCAGCAGCGCAAAGGGCGGGAAACGAAGACCTTTGGTCCCGGTTGGTGGCTC
Organism: Triticum timopheevii; assembly: GCA_963921465.1. Lineage (NCBI taxonomy): Eukaryota > Viridiplantae > Streptophyta > Magnoliopsida > Poales > Poaceae > Triticum > Triticum timopheevii. Next base: position 474,979,288 of record OY997262.1, read on the forward strand.
CAACCGGGACTAAAGATGAGCATTCGTCCCGGTTGGTGCCATGAACTGGTACCAATGGACCCGTGTAACTACTTTTTTATTTTCTGTAGCTATTTTTTTTGTTGATTCTTCCTGCAGCTGTTTTTTAGTCCCACCTCGCCAAGCGAGAGGCACTCGCAGCTGTTTATAAGCCCTGAGTGCAGAGACGATGACGAAGAGGCTCAATGCTCCTGCACGTTGGTTAGCTTCAAGCCTTGAGGAATACGGTAGACTACACAGATCTATGTGCAGTGCAGGGGACACTATTCCAAAAGGCTTGAAGCAAATTAACGAGCATTGCGCCTCTTTTTTATTTTTAATGACTTATTACAACTCAGAAATAAAAAGAAAAAAAATAAATGTAGCAGAAAAGAAAAAAACTATATAAAAAACCACTCAGAAATAAAAAGAAGAAAAAATAGTTTTGATTAACTTTACTAAAAAATGAGCATTGCTGCTTATTTTTAATGACTTATTACAACTCAGAAATAAAAAGAAAAGAATAAATGTAGCAGAAAAGAAAAAAAAACTATATAAAAAACCACTCAGAAATAAATAGAAGCAAAAATAGTTTTGATTAACTTTACTAAAAAATGAGCATAGATGCTTATTTTTAATGACTTATTACAACTCAGAAATAAAAAGTAAAGAATAAATGTAGCAGAAAAGAAAAAAAACTATATAAAAAACCACTCAGAAATAAATAGAAGAAAAAATAGTTTTGATTAACTTTATTAAAAAAATGAGCATAGATGCTTATTTTTAATGACTTATTACAACTCAGAAATAAAAAGAAAAGAATAAATGTAGCAGAAAAGAAAAAAAAACTATATAAAAAACCACTCAGAAATAAATAGAAGAAAAAATAGTTTTGATTAACTTTACTAAAAAATGAGCATAGATCAGATCTGTTCTGACTGTTGCAGCCGGCGATGGTGGTCATCTCTTCCGTCAGAGGTGGTCGGCCTGAGGCTGGGTGTTCAGATCCCGGGATCCGTCATCTAGCACCAGCTGCGAGTCGGGGTGACGTAGTTGTCGGTGAAAACCGAGCTGACGGCGGACGATGGCGGCGTTCCATGTCGTTACCATGATGAAGGCATCGTCGTGTGACTACCGTTGACCCACTCGTATTGCTCCGGGGGAAACCCTAGGATCTGGTGTTCCAGACCGGACGATGGCGGCACTGCGGTGTTGTTTCTCTCTTGGGAGCATTGTTTTCTGGAGGAGCGCTGGAAGTCAGAGGAAGGAGGTGGAGCGGCTTCGTCTTGCACGGAGCTTCGGTGGAGCTGTCAAGTCATGCCTGGCCGACAGGTGCTATGCTTGGTCATGCCTGGTCGGAGGTGCTACGCACGACAGATCCACCAAGGGCTTCAAGCTGTGTCGGCTGGTGGTACTTGGCAGCATGGCGCTGAGGTGTATCAGTGGCGACCGTGACGTGTTCAGCTGTTTGCGCGGGACTAAAGATGAGCATTCGTCCCGGTTGGTCCAACCAACCGGGACCAAAGAGTGGCATTGGTACGGGTTGGTGCCATGAACCGGTACCAATGGACCCGTGTAACTACTTTTTTATTTTCTGCAGCTATTTTTTTGTTGATTCTTCCTGCAGCTATTTTTTAAGTCCCACCTCGCCAAGCGAGAGGCACTCGCAGCTGTTTATAAGCCCTGAGTGCAGAGACGATGACGAAGAGGCTCAATGCTCCTGCACGTTGGTTAGCTTCAAGCCTTGAGGAATACGGTAGACTGCACAGAGCTATGTGCAGTGCAGTTGACACTATTCCGAAAGGATTGAAGTAAATTAACGAGCATTGCGCCTCTTTTTTATTTTTAATGACTTATTACAACTCAAAAATAAAAAGAAAAAAAATAAATGTAGTAGAAAAGATATAAACTATATAAAAAAACACTCAGAAATAAAAAGAAGAAAAAATAAATGTAGCAGAAAAGATATAAACTATATAAAAAAACACTCAGAAATAAAAAGAAGAAAAAATAATTTTGATTAACTTTACTAAAAAAATAGCATAGATGCTTATTTTTAATGACTTATTACAACTCAGAAAGAAAAACAAAAGAATAAATATAACAGAAAAGAAAAAAAATATAGAAAACTACTCAGAAATGAATAGAAGCAAAAAATAGTTGTGATTAACTGTACTAAAAAAGGAGCATATATGCTTATTTTTAATGGCTTATTACAACTCAGAAATAAAAAGAAAAAAATAAATATAGCAAAAAAAGAAAAAAAACTATATAAAAAACTACTCAGAAATGAGCAGAGATGCGCTTATAGAGGAAATTCAACTTAAATTCATAACGAATTTCAAGAGAAATCCGTATGAATTTATGCTAAATTCCCTATATATGGGCATCTATTTTCATTTTCAGAGGAGCTCAATAAGGAAGAGAGGGAGGGGCTTATAAACCGGTCTGATTCCCCTTCGGTTGGCGAGGTGGGACTAAACTCTGGTCGCAACGAGGACTAACCCTTTAGTCCCGGTTGATGGCACGAACCGGGACTAATGGGCAGCCTTTGGTCCCGGTTCAAGCCACCAACCGGGACCAATGGTGTTGGGCCAGGAGCGAGGCCCATTGGTCCCGGTTCGTCCCACCAACTGGGACCAATAGGTCCAGACGAACCGGGACCAATGGCCCACGTGGCCCGGCCGGCCCCCGGGGCTCACGAACCAGGTCCGATGCCCCCATTGGTCCCGGTTCTGGATTGAACCGGGACTAATGGGCTGGACCGGCTTGGACCATTGGCCCCTTTTCTACTAGTGGTTACTAATTTGAGCTATGATCAGGTAATCTTGACGACTGGAATAACTTGTGGGAAACCTATTAGGGCTTTACTAGTAGACGTGCGTGTCTAAGAAAGATTAGAAAGAGCTATGATCACGTAACCTTCTGTCGTCGACGGTTGCGGCCCAATGCTCCATGCAGATTGTGCGTCCCACACTAGATGTGGATGTGTGGCGCACGACGGCAGCAACAGGAGCAGCGGCGCGTTGATGCGCGTAGGAGGTGGCGACAACACCACTGCCATCCGACCCCTTTGGCGACGTTCCCGTTGGGCAGTGTGCGGTGGGCGGTGGGCGGCAGCTACAATCTGATCTTGCAGCGGTCGTGGGAGGTGGTACGGGACCTGGATGCCGCGGGTGCTTACGAGGGAGGAGCTGTAATCATGGGATTTCGGGAGATCTGGGCGGCGCGAGTTATGGGAGGTTGAAAAATTAGCATGTAATTGGACAAAACAAATGTAATTTTCCAAGAAAAAACAAATGTGCCGTCGAGAAAGGAATGCATTTTTTTAGGATCAGGAATGCAGTTTTTAAGTGGTAAAATATGTTGTTTGTTCTAAAAATGCTCGAAAATTGGCCGTATGTGACAAAACTTGCAACTTTGCTGAAAATGGTTGAAACTTTAACGTACCCCAATAATTAGCATGGCTCGCAACCCTGCAAAGTTGGGTTGATTTCAGGTAGGTCAACAAACCAACATGTGATTTCGGAGGGTGCCAGTCAAGGCCGCAAGGGCGTGTTTGGGGGCACCCCCATGTTTACTAGATCATCTACAATACAAAATGATGTCCACTATTTCCCATGCAATCCCATGACCAAAACAAGTTGCCATGGGAAATACTTCTCAGTTTAGACTAAGATTTACAGATGAAAAAACTTGCAAACTTAGACGAAAATGGTTCAAACTTGGCATATGTATCCCTAACATGGCCATGGATTGAAACCCTACAAACTTGGCCGTCATTTAATATAGGTCAATAAACCAACACGTGCTTTCGGAGGGTACAAGGATAGCCCGGAAGGGCCCATCTCAGGCCACCTCTTTCAATACACCATCTACATAGGATTCCAAGTTATTTTGATGCCATCCCATGAACCAAATCAAGCATGCATGCACAGTGCGTTCAAGGTTACACATGATTTTCATGATTTTTTCATTTCCTCCCGGTCTACCCCCTAGACAAGCATCAAAAGTGGTAGCACATGATGCCTTTAAGCTTCTTTGCCTAAGGGTGGACCTAATTGACACCATATCAACTGCGAACATTGGTTCAAACTAGATTCCATCCATGGAGTCGATGCGGTACACGCACTGCCTCCGTCGAGAACCTTCGTGCTACACTGTCGAATGTACAAACCAAGTAGATCATGCTCCATGTGTAATGAACCCAACTTATGACATGCAATGGAAAATGTTACATTACAAGGACCACATTAAAATAAGTTTCAGCAAAATTTGCAAGTTTTAGCAATTGTGGCCACTTTTCGGGCATCTATGACCGAAAAATAGAAAATCTTGTAGAAACTTACAACCATTGTGCATGCATGCTTCATTTGGTCATGGGAGGCCATGAAATATATTTGACAAAATATGAAGATGGTGTGAACATGGAGGCTCCCCGACACAAGCCCTTCCGGCCGAGCCTGGCGCCCTTTGAGAGCAGATGCTATAGTACTATCCTGACCTGTATGAAATCAACCCAACTTTTTGGGGTGAGTATTGAAGGCCATGTTAGGCCTCCATGCCATGTTTGAACCATTTTTTGTAAAGTTTGCAATATGATTCACGTGTGGCCTGTGTTCGAGTATTTTCGGCCGAAAAAATTACCGTACATGCTAAATTTTGTGTAAACTGAATAGCATTTTTGCATGCTTGCTTGATTTTCTCATGACATGAACTTTAAAAGCTTGGGGGAATTTCACAAATTTCATGTTGTACTTGCTTCACAAAGTGGACAGTGCTTTCATACAACATGGAATCCGGTGTAGGTCAATGATCCAACTAGGCTTGGTGTGTCAACTAGGTCCACCATAAGACAAACAAAGTGTAATGCATCATGTGCCCCCTGATTTGATGTGTGGCCAGGGGGTAGACCATGCAGGCGATGTTTCTTTTTCGCTTCGAAATTGCAGAAGGATTATAAATGTTGGCCAAATTAAAAATCATTGTGAATGCATTATTGATTTTCTCATGGGAGATCATGAAATAAAGTTGGCATCATTTGTGGATATTGTAAGCACAGAGGTGCTCCAATAAGCGCCCTTCCTTTGGGCTAACATGGCATCCTCTAAGAAGACACATGCTGGTTTGTTGACCTTTCTTAAATCAACACAAATTTTTTGGGGTAACAACTCATGGTCATGTTAGTCCTCCATGCCATGTTTGAAGTATTCTTAGTAAAGTTTGCAACTAATGTCACGTGGGGCCAGTTTTCGGGCATTTTCGATATAAAAAAAATCCCAATACGTGAAGAAGTTGTCGAAACTGAGAACCATATTTGCATGTTTGCTTGATTTGCTCATGGAAGGGCATGAAAAAAGGTTGGAATTATTTGTATGTGGTGTTAACATGGAGGTGCTCCCAGACTCGCCCTTCCGGGCTAGCCTGGCACCCTTCGAAAATGCTCGATGGTTTTTTCACATATCTTAAGTCAACCGAACTTTTTTGCGGTGACAATTCATGGCCATTGTACCCCTCCATGCCTAGTTTGAACCATTTTCGGCAATTATTGCAAGTGTTGTCATGTGCGGCCACATTCGGGCATTTTCGTCCGAAAATGAAAAACTTCGCTAAACTAAAAACCATTTTGCATGCTTGCTTGCATTTTTTCATGGCATGTATAGTTGTGAAAATTATTTGGAAAATGGACAAGGCCAATTTTGGAATTATATATCATTCATACTTGTTTCGAACCAAAAACCTAGTTCACCCTTATGAAATGTATTTTTTAGAACAACATAATGTTTTTTTAATCTTGATGATATATGTTAAAAGTTCCCATAAGTCACGCACGCCACCTCTCCCGAAATCCCGTGATTGCACCGCCTTCCTCCTAACCACCCGTGGCATCGGGGACTCCTACCACCGCCATGACCGCTCCTATATAAGATCGAAAACGCCGGGCATACGCGCTTTTTGAAATCTCCGGACGCTGCCGCCACCATCGTCAGCTTAGGGGTCGGAAGTGACTGCTCTTTTCGCCCCCTCCTCCTCACGTCCCTCTCTCGAGCGAAAATGGTTAAGGAGATCAGCGCGGTACGTATTTGCACTATGGAATCTATCAGATCTGAATTCCACTGCTAGCACTAATCTTTAAGACTGTACGTACTAGTAATGAGATTGATCTTGATTCGCAGTGTGGCATTTGTTTGGACACCAAGGGTGTGTGCCCCGGTGAGCATCGTATGGAGGAGTTTTGTACCGTCACCCTGCACGCGGGATTTGCAAACAAGACAGTAAGATCCAGTCTGACATGACCCGTAGCAAATATCATGAGAAATTTAGTACTCCGCCCGATCCAAAATTAATGTGTTAGATTCATGTACATACGCATGTATCTAGTCATGTTTTCTGCATAGATACATCCGTATGTACAATTCTTTGTCCACAAATTTTTGGACGGAGGCAGTAATATTGAACGAATATTGTACTCAGACCCTTTGTACTCAGTCAATTGTTTGTAATATTTACTGCAAAAAGAGTTATATTGCATGTTGATTTCTTAGATGATAAAATGGTTTTGTGTACGTGCATGTAAATTTAAATCTTCTATGGGGTTATATGATAATACTGCTAAGAAGTAGTGAACTACTATGCTAGTCATCTATGATTGGACAAATTCTTTAGATTAACAGGCACTTCATATATAATAACAATTGTACATATGCTACTCAGGTAATCCCCTGCTACGACAGATACAATTTCACGCAGAAATTTGGAGTGCCCTTGGGAAAATATGGGAACTTTGAAGCAAGTTTCAGTACCAATGAGGGCTTTGAATTCCCATGTGAGATTACCAATAACAATGAGTTGACATACATTTCAGGGGAGTCTTGGAAGGAATTTGTTAGAGTTTACACGCTGCATGTGGGTCAGGAGATTACGTTCAGTACTGACAATTTAGAAGTAGCAAGTAGCGTTGTGACAACTGGGAATTTGCCTACCATATATCCAAGTAAGATACTTTTTTGCTGCTGCAAATTTTATTACTCTAAGTTTATCATATACCATATATAATAAATTAAATTGTCCGTGCTATAATATTGTAGCATACTACCAATTGTCCAATGAGAAAAGAGATATTATCGACAATGTCACTGTAGGGACAAGCTTAAACTGGAGAATGATGGTGTATGTCATACGCCAAGTGATGGACCTTGACAAGTTAGTGGAGCGTCATGATGCTCGAAACTATGATCAAGGAAGAGCATATGCATTCCTCCATACGTTGACATGGTCAGGTTGCAAGAAGAACTTCTCGGTAACCATCTTTCTGTTCTTCATTTACTTTGTGTCATTTCAGTATGTTTTAGCTTTGTTCCAAATTAATTGTTCTTCCTTTACTACATAAAAGTAAGTTGCCACGTGTTGATGTAACAAATAATGTTTTCAAACAGAAACTGCCTAATCATGTTGTCCCCGAAGAAATGGAGGAATATGGTGCCATAACCATTGTTTGTCATCCACACAGTACTGTGTCAAGTACATACACCATTTCTGATATTGACGGTCGTGTCTGCGTCAACAAATGGAATGAGTTCATGAAGAAGGAAAAAATCTTGCTGTTAGGACATAAGGTGCTGATGTTGCTGTACCTGGGAGATCATGGGATTTATCTGTTTGTTTCCCATGTTCCTAATGTGCCTCTCGAGTAGTTTTTGCAAAAAGTAGTGTGCGAAAATAAATTAAAGGATTTTTAAGTCATTTCTGTAATGACGTACTTTATTTTTATTTCATGGTACTCTTGTGTTCGTGCACAACATAGTGGGCAAGAATTTAAATGGTTGTTTACGTTTTTCCATTCGATTGCCTTCATTGTAACTTGGTTTATTCATTCTTTTTTAGCAATTTTAGCATGCTCCATCTTTCCCCTTATTTTCTCATAATAGTCAAGAAGGTAAGAAATAATCAAAAGAACTATTTCATGCAATCATCGTGTAAGTTTTATTTCTTACTCTTACCTGTCATGTTAAAAGACGGGTGGGGGGTGTAAGAGGTATCATGTTAGAACACCTCTTCTTATTAAGCTGTTATTACATGTGACCATGATAATCGCCTTGATACGATCACAAATATATTATTTCTTCACAATCAACATCACACACAACACACACAACACCATTACACTAGCCGTCAACAGCTTCAGCATGAAAACAATTTGTCTCCCTAGTCCTAACATTGTATAAGCTTGGTGCTTCGTAATGGTTGCCACATTGCTCCGACTATAATTTGTCCTGCCTCCACTGTTGACACTCTTGGTACATGCATTCCTTTCCCACTATTTTTTTGCGCGTTGTAGATGTTCCCTTCTATCCTGTGTCGTAGCAATTGCATCAAGGGCATAAGCACCAACAAGGACACTTGTACCAACAAGATGATCCACGTACCCTAGTTCCTAGCGCCAGAAATCACATGGATCCGATGAATCAAGTGAATACAAATCAAACCAGCACTAACGAAATAGTAGAAATAATTACTCATGCAGTAAATGTCAACCCAAAGTGTAAAGCGATTGTACATTGTGGTGCTTGCACTTGTAGAACACCCAACCATGGTTCTCTTCGGTATTGGAGAGATAGAATCTAACCGTTTCGCCACAGTCAGGGCAAGGGATCAGGGGCACATCAGCTGATCTTCCCCTCAGCGCACACCTAATCGAGCTCAAAGATGACATGGTTGATTTGGTGTCAGCCGACTGCGGCAATGACAGACAATGGTCGCAATCCTTTGGGTAAGAGAAGAACTAGGAACTCCTCCGCTGGGCTAACAAACCATAACACCAGCACCAGAGCATCGTGCTCCATCTAAATAGGCTAACTAACAAATCTTCCAACCCACTAACCGACCCTAAAATCACGGACGGACCATCCATGTGCATTACTTGTAAATATATCGTCATATATCACGGGAGATATGTACCCTTCCATCGTACCGCATATCCCTCCCATCTTTTCTTTCCGCATATCGCTCCTTCCTTAACCACCCAGAAAGTTTTGGTGTCCAGAGGTAGCCGTCGCCGGGAGTCGCGCCATCGCTCCGCGGGAGCCCACGCCGACGTCGGAGTAAAAATAAAAAGGTATCATCCTCCATGTCTCCTCCCATCTCTTGAAACTTTCATACTTTTTTCCGTTGATTGGACCAAAAAGGAGGTTGTGATGAGATTAGAGATGGCATATTTGTGTGCAAGATCTTTGGTATTTCTTCCTGGCGGATTAGTTTTTCGTCGAAGGTACTATTTTGGTGCAAGATTGTGTGTGCTTGTCTTTACTTGGAGTAAAGGCCGTTATGAGATTAGATGTGATTGCAAGTTCACAGTAGTTCATAATACAATCTGGTTACGGAAATATTATGTTGGTGGAGCTAATTTTCTAGCCCTTTCTGCTATACTGGATTACTATGAATGATTTGCATAAGGTTGGAGTGAAGAATTTTATGCAAAAGCTTTGCGATCGGTTGTTAGGGGATCCTGATCATACGATCTAGTTATGGATATTTTTTTGTCGTTGGAGTTTCTTTACTAGACCTTTAGGCTATGTTGCATTAGTAGGAATGATTTGGATGATGTTTGATTTAGCCACTTAGATGTGGCGTACAAAGACTTCTTCTCAATACTACAGTAAAGGAGGTGTTGTTGAAGGAGTTGCTGGATTATTTAGGACTGAATTGGATTAGGTTGTTCATACCAAATTAGGAATGCAAATTTTAGGAGATTAGAGCTTTTGCTGGAAATTCATGATTCAGTTTGTCTCACACATACCATGCTATTCTATAATACGAGGTATTTAAATAGTCCTATGTTTTAGTGAGAATCGATATATTTTGACAATCTGGATCTCATTGATCGCATTCTACTATCTGGTGTTGTAGGCACCATGGGTTCACACGTGCATGGCAATAAGCGTGCAGAGTACGACAGGTTGTTGCGTGAAGCCTGCCGGGAGATCAACGCGAAGGTCCAACACGAACGTGATGAGATGGACAGGGCACTCAAACAAGAACGTGCGTATGTCGATAGGATGCTTAAGGATGAGCATGCTGATATGTCGCAAAAGATTAAGAAGATGCGTGAAGAGATGAAAAAAAAAGTTAAAGCAGGACCGCGAGGTCATGGAAAAGAAATTCCAGCTGGCGTAGAAGGAGATGCAGCTTAAATCGCAAAAGGACCGGAAGGTTGTCGACGGCCTTATATAGACAGAGCGTGTCAACATGGATGTGAATGTGTTGCAGTCACGTGCCAATATGGACATTAGGCTGCAACATGAGCGCAAGGAAAGATTCTGGAAGACTGTGCGATGTTTCAATCCGACGTTCAATGCCACAACAGTCAACCGCAAGAGCATGTCTTCAGTACTCCCCCTGTGAGTACCTTGCAACGATGCTATTCAGTCACGATCATGACCGATATTGTGTATGAATAGTTTTTTTGTGAGTAACTTTGTGTAAGTTATTCATATGCAGTCCAAGAAGCATTACGCGGCACAATCTCCAAACACTAAATGCCTAGTGATGTCGGTGTGACTCTTTGAATGCCACAGTTCTCCACTCGAAGAACATGTCTTCAATTCTCCCCTATAAGTACCTCACACCCATGGTAAACATTCACATCCAACATTTTGTATGACCATATTTAATTTGTGTGTAACTCTATGTCGGCGATTCATACGTAGGCTAAGCATCTAGTGACAGAACAATCCCGAATCCTCGCAGATGAAGTTTACATCCCATATAATAATGAGGTAACTTTGTCGCGATGTTGCTACGCACATCCAAAATTATTTATGGAACTTTGGTGGTTGCAATGTATTAAATTTGACGTGAGATACTCGTATGTAGGTGCTGGTAATGGAATTTCACATTCATAGGGATTGTGAGCTTTCGCATGTCCCGACAGGATACTTTGACAAAAGACCCATTGAGATGAGATCGTTTGAACCCGGCGTATTGGACTATGATTTTCTCATGAAAGAAGTGTCTGGATATGGTTATAAAAAGGATTCAGATTTGTACCACTTCTTACCTGAGCATGCGTGCAAACTACCAGAAAGAATGTTCCTGATTTCAGGACCAGGTGATTTTGCAAAGATGATTTCCTGTCTGAACGGCCGCAAGACATGTCATTTGTATTTGGTGTATAATCGTCCACCGAAAGATGATTATGAGTGGTGGTCGGACATGGATTCAGAGGTTCCTATTCTTCATGTTACATCAATTTTACGGCTTCATCATCCTTAAGTTTGTCCTAATACGTTCGTGTGATTTTTGACAGGAATTGCGCATCCAAGACATGCAGCATGAGGAGGCTCTGGCTAGAGAGCTTGAGGCAAAGGAACAACTGAACTCCTTAGGTTACATTGATGTACCGTGTAAAAAATATGGGAGAAGGTGGGTCGTCACCAATCCTGACACAAACTCCAATGACCAATACGAAGAAGTCACTGGATTTTGGCACCAGAGACGAGCTTCCGTACGAGGTCTAATGTTATTTGGAATGTTTTAAGATGGAGACTATATTTTTTGGTTTTTTTTTACGAATGTTTGCAGTTTATGGAACAATTCGTTCATGATGGAGGTCTTGTAACAACATTTTTGCTAGTGTTATTTCCATTTCCGACGCGACATATATGTGTTTCCTAAATATATGTCTTTTATGATATTTTAGCATGAACTACATACGGATGTATATAGACGTATTTTTGAGTGTAGATTCACTCACTTTGCTCTGTACGTATTTCATACTGAAATCTCAAAAAAGACTTATATTTACGAACGTAGGGAGTAGTTGTTAGTGAGCGGGCCTTTTGTGAAAAAAAATCTGCAGTCACTTCAGAACATTTATGTACAATCATGCTACGTGGCCGTCGATCTGTCCGCACATGTGCTAGCGATGTTTGTGTACACCGTAGAAGACCCCGCAACAGGTGCTGCAGCATCATGTACAACTGCGACTGGATTTTTTTTTGCTGCAAAACGGTGCAGGAAATAAACCAAACGGACATTTTATGTGGCACAACGTGACAAAAGTGTCGGAGAATCATCCTCGGGATCCGCGGAGTCAGACCTGACGCGATCTGCTCCGGGATCGGTGCGGTGTCAGGGCGCATCGAAGCGCAGGCGGATCCCCGCCAAAGCACACGAGAAAGGGCCGTTGCACGCGCGCGCGTTGTCACCTGGAGACAGGCCGACCGAATTAATCGGTGCGGGCCCCACACATGTACGCCTGTTGGGCCCAGTTCGATAATCGCGCGCGATCCGCCTGCTATGGAGTTCGTTCATGCATGCGTGATTACCGACGCCATGCATGCATGTAGGTTTCCCATGCGCGGCATGCCTCCTCCCCCAAAGCCTGACCCATTCAAGAAATTCAGCGTGGACCGGCCCACGTCACGCCGATCTCGTGCCAGGATCACGTCTTAATATTTTTAGTCCCACCTCCCCCCCCCCCCCCCCCCCCCCGAGCAAGTGCTGCACCGGCCTAAATACTTTCATCTATTTGCTTATTACAAGCGTGGGTCTTCCTTGCACTCTACGTGGAGGATATGTAGGATGAGTATGATTCATCATCTGTATTCATCCTGTATATTCTTCAATTGGAGAGCATGGATGAATAATGTATTTTTCAGATTTTTCGGATTTTATTTTGTTTTCGGGAGCGAAATATAATTCCTCCAGTACATCTATTTCCAAATTTTATCGTGCAACATAAACAAGCTACACGCTGGCCACGAAGAAATCATGATTCTTGAGGTTGCACTTTGAAAACTCACATATAAAATGCAAAAAAATATCTCAAACTCATACTGTTAGAAGGGAGTGGACAACCAAATAGCTGAATAATACATTATGAGGAAGTCACTAACTGACAGAATGAAGTATTTTAGGGAAAATGTCACACGATACTAGACATAGACAACAATGCACACGCCAACATCAGATTGATCGTCGACGTACTTGCTGTCCGACTGTGCGCATAATGTTGTAGCTATCATAGATCTGCTTTGAGATCCTACACATAAGGATATTATTAATGCCACGGAATACATTTGGACACATGAAAACATTAAATTACGGCATATTAGGTACCTGTATCAATTTGGCGGACGCTACGTCGATTGTGACCATCTGCCTCATGACAATAGCTACATCTACCCTTTGTTCTTGTTTTCTTCATCTTTGCCTGTAGCCTTTTCTTCGGAGCACCTCGGCCTGGCAATGCATGGGATCCAGAACCTTTTCAAAACCTTCACCATCAAGGTTAGCCGATTGTGGCATCAACGGGCCAAACCTAATGCTGTTACCCTGAGCATTAGTTGACCCCTTGCTATCAGCTTGTTCACTTGTTGATCCCTTGCAAACATCTTGTCCTTCCAAAACCCTTTTTAGATGCTGAAATGCCTCATCAGAGTGGCATGCCTTGAACATGCTGCGGGACTAAAACTCCTTAGCTTACGGTACCTTTGTAGGGCTGCAGAGTATGCATACATCTCGCTCTTTCTGGTCGGTGCGAATGCACTTTTTGCACTCATTGTCCATCTAGTGGGAACACAACACCTGGGCAATGTTTCTTCTTGTAAAATTCCCTATATGTAAAATATGTGGGAACATGGTGTGCCTGCGCATTCCAATTTGTGGCAAGAACAACTGATACTGCGAAGCAGACCTTCCTTCGACTCCGTGTGCACTTCGATCTTTTTATCCATTCTTTCCTTCTTAGAAACAACGTATGTGGTAACCTCTGCTGCATCAAGTACCTCTCAGATCTCACATTTTTTGACAACATATATGCTCCATAAGACCAACTTAAACACAGCAGGAGTGAAAACTTTCGCGGCGTGTTTCTCAAGAACTGAAGCATTTTCCTCTATAAACGGAACGGACTGCAAGGCCTCGACGTCTTGGAGAGCCTCGTTTAAGCGTCGCGACGCAAGGCAACACTCATAGTGCTCTAGCATTTGAAACAACGTCATCTTAGCCCCAAGATGCATATGTAGCACTGAGTTTAAACTCTCACTCCGCTGATTGCTGCTCAATCCTAGGAAACAACGGCCCTCAAGATATGGAGCACACCACAGTTTTCTCATCTTATACATCTGACGCAGCCAGGGGTCCTCACTTGTTACTTTATTCCGTTGTAAGTAGTATAACAATTTTCTCTCATGCTGTTCAATGGAAGATGTATCATATATGAAAGATCTGAATTCCTCCTTTACCGCGTCATCATGCAGATGGCGTACAATGTTCTGCTGAATTGCCATTTACAGAGCCTATGGTTTAAGTCAGGCCACACCACCCTGATTACTCTCTGCATTGCAAGGTCCCCATCTGTGATCACAGATATAGGATGCTTCTGTCCCATAGCATCAGAAAAGGTCCGTAACATTCACTCGTATGCCTGGCTTGTTTCATATGAAATGATACCACATGCAAAAATAATGATGTTGCGGTGGTAATTCAACCCGACAAACGGCACAAATGGCAGATTGTATTTATTGGTTCTGTATGTGCTATCAAAAATAATAAAGTCTCTGAAAGCCTCGTAGTCAAGGAGAGATTGACTATCACACCAGAACAGTCCCTTCAGATGGCCAACTTCATCAACCAAATACATGAAGAAAAAATTTGAATCTTGCTCTTGCCTCGCCACCATGTGATTGATCACTGTTTGAGCACCGCCGGAAGAAATTGTTTCCTGCTTGTTAGCATGGCAGAAATTGTAAATGTCCTTCATAATGCATCCAACCTCATCATATCCACGCGTATTGCATGCACATAATATCCATTATATGGTATTTTATGATCCCAGATTTTTCCATGTCTGCAATGTCCGCTTTCTGCTCATCGCTAATTCTTTTGTGTGAACACAAAAGACACGACAGATCCCGTGGGGCTAGAGGATGGTTGTGTTCATCCATGAAATCCTTCACAAACCACTCACCTGTTTCCTCCTGTCTTGCAATCACCAATTTAGCTTTACACCCTACACGAGTTATACTCCGTGGCCTCCTCTTTCTATCTTCCATCTTCCTCTTCATGTGCTTCTCTTCACGAACCCCTTCATGACTGCACACAAATTTCCTTAAAATTATATGGCAGTTGGATTCATCCCACTCGACATAGCTTCTCCGGACACTAAAACCTTTCTCAAGACCATATTTTTTATAGAATCTATAACCTTCATCCTCACTATTAAACATCTTGTTGGCAATATGATAGTACTCCATCATTGACTCATGACTTACGTCCGCCATGTCTTCCTGCATCACAATTCAGACGAATAAAAATCTGAAAGGACAAACATAAATGCATGCAAAACCCAGTACAAAATCTTGCGTGTAATTTTAAACTTTGCTCCTTGTACATGGTATGGCAAGCGATCATAAACGTCCATAAACTGGGTCCCCCATAAACTAGTGAAGTGACCATGGATGATGAAAAATTCTAAATTGAATTGCATGCACTAGGGAAACCTAAATTGATGATGACTAAACAAATCTAAGTAGGAAGTGCAGGCTACGAAACAAAGCAAGTTTATGGCGATATCTCCCGCAGGCATTGATATCTCCTGCTGCATCAAGAAAAACAAGCCTATTTTCAGAACAAGCATTGATATCTCCCGGCGGCCTAACCGAGGGGCCAACCGCAGAGTATAGATCCATCTACGAGAAAGTTGGAGTTTTTACCAAGAGTCACTTCCAACGGGCCAATCAAACGGGGACGAGTTGAGATTCGGGCGATTAATACCTTAGGATGCAAGCCCGGAAGCGATGTGATCGACGGGGGCGAGTTCCTATAGCGCCGCCGCCATCACTGCCGACACTGCCGCCGCAGATGTCGCGCCTCAATCTTCTTCCTGCTGCCGGGCACGTCGTTTATAGTGAATGGGACGAGGTGGAGGACGAGGACGACGCCGACGACGGTGTTGGTTCCTCTCCTCGGTCTCATCAGATAGAAGGAAGAGGACGAGAATGAGAACTTGACGAGAACGAGGACTGGATCTAGACGTCGTGGACGTGATCGGTTCAAAACAGAATATTTTACCCTGGACCATTATGCCCTTCTCTGATTAAACTAATTAATTTAATTCATTTTTAATCCCCTACCAGATCGGACGGCTCATAAAAATCGAAGGGGTAAGTACTCGAAAGTACTGCCAGTACTTTCCCAATCACCGTAAAGAGCTCTTTAAAGTTAATTAAAACGGTCGTCGTTTTTCAAAAACAAAAACCAAATTTGTGATCGATATCAGCGAAAAATTGGAACCTTAACCTTAAAACTGTGGAAATGTTAACGCCCACACATGTGGGCATTAGCCAACTCACCCACACGTCTCCATCACCGTCCAGTCACTTCTGCACGAATCTTGGCACGAATTAGCTGATTTTGTATGCCACGTAGGACAACTCGCGTGTGTGGTGCATGAGAGAGGTCGCCCACACATCCCTTTTACCACACGGAGGGGCCGGTGTGTGGGCGTTCAACAGTTCGCGCCACACGCCACTTTGCACGCACACACAAGGGCTAGTGTGGGCATTTGTCATCTCACGCACACGCCCGTCTCCTCTCCCACACTCAAGCTGCTAGTTGCCATGTGTTTTCGCAGCGCAGGCAACTGCCCCTAGTGTGCTTTATACGCAGGTGGCAAATCTCTTTTTTTACCCGAGTTGCCATGTGTTTTTGCAGGGTACACGGCAACTGCCTAGTGTGCACGTAAGCAGATGGCAACTCTCTTTTACCTAGTTGCCATGTGTTTTTGCATGGTACATGCCAACTGCCCCAACGTGCACGTACATGGCAACTACCCCTAACGTGCACGTAAGCAGATAGCAACTCTTCCTTTTACATGGCAACTGCCCTAGCATGCTTGTGAGCACATGACAACTCTCTCAACTGCCTAGTGTTAGTATGTGGCAACTCCTAAAGTTATGAAATCATGGCGACTACATTAGATCAGACCATACATGGCAACTGCAGTTGTCCGACATGGCAACCGTAGTTCAGCGACATGGCAACTGCAGTTAAACGAACATGGACGAGGGTCTGGACCATGGCAACTGCGGGCGCACGGTGGGCGTCACGCGTAGCATGCGGGACCAGGAGGGTATGAGGCTTGACATACGGGCGTGTGGGCGTTATCAACTTCGTCCACACGGACGCATGTGAGAGGATTCGGAAGGGAAAAAAAGAGATGCGTGAGCATTAGTTGTTTTGCCCACACGTAGGTGTGTGAGCTGGTTGCTGTCCATGCCACACGAGGCGTGTGGACAATTACCCGATACACCACACGTGTGGCAATTATCGGGACCCAAACTGCGGAAATGTTAACGCCCTCAATAAGTGTCTCAATTTTGTATTAACTTTAATAAGTTATACTAAAATTGAGACACTTATTTTGGGACAGAGAGAGTATTTACCAAGATCAATTCTGCTATGTTGATTGAGAATAAAATTAAACGGCTTTCTATTTATCTTTTTTAGAACATTTTTCTATTTATTGTGCAGTCGGACTCGAAGATAGTGGGATACAAATGGAAGCGTGCTTTGCCGCGCCGCTTTTCGCTAGTGGCGTCCACTTGTTCTTCATTTTTTGCGCTTTTACTCGTCAAACTTCACATGGGAAAGCTACCCAACCCGATGCACACTCAGTAGAGAGTAGACTAAACAATCCCTCTGCTGCTCTGCAGAGCGAGCACGATAAAGATAGGAACCGCGTTCGCTGTCTCGCTCTTCAGCCAGATCCCTTCCCGTCAACCAGCGAACCGCGTCGTCTATCTCGCTCTCCGGCCAGATCTGTTCCATATACGTTCTCAGTGCCATCACTCAGGTTTACCAGATCCCCGCTCGACCAGGAGTTCAGCAGTTCTTCGTGCGATCTCCAGGTTTGAAACGATTATAGACAACACAAATAGTCCTAGTGTTGACACGATTATACAAGATGAGTGCCAGAAGAAAATACTGTGTTTCTTCTGATAGCGTGAATCGAAAGGCCTGCAAAGGTAGTAGAAGCCTGAGGATTATCCATACTGAGCTAGCTGACAACCTTTTGAGATTAGGAAGGAAGAACACTAGGGGAACGTCCAGGAGATGTCCTTTTGTTTTACTATCTTTTTTTTTATTTTGATACCTTTAAATGACATATGTGACTGTATACACACACCATTTTCTTTTTGGATTGTTTGGATTGCTTACCACGTATGTCATATGGTATACACACACCCTTTTCACAAACCTTTAACTTTCTTTCGCTTGTCAATCAAATTTTATGTACTATATGCAGCATGTCTATTTAACACACATGTACGCTCTCTCTTAACTATGTGAAATGTTTTCTGTGTTATTAGAAGGATGAAATGTTTGACCTAGTCAATCCCAGCAGGAGATATAGATAGGATATCATGGCGAACAAGATACAACATACAAGTGCAACGACAAGGGAGTTTACACTCGAGTTGTTGAAACAAATTACAGATAACTTTTCTGAGGAGCATGTCATTGGTCGTGGTGGGTATGGAGTAGTCTATAAGGTAATTGTTATTATTGCTTACGTATGTTATAATTGTACTACCAGACGTTTCCAGAACCATGTAATTTTTTTTAACAGGGATTACTGCACGATGGGGAAGAGATTGCTCTCAAAAAGCTTCACCACATGACTTGGCTTGACGACAAGCAATTTATGAACGAATTTAATAACCTTATGAGGGCCCAACATCCAAATATCATCCGATTAGTGGGCTACTGCTATGGTCTAGGACATGAACGCCTCAAGTACAATGGTGAATATATTTTTGCCCATGTACAAGAAAGGATTCTGTGCTTTGAATATTTGCAGGGTGGAAGCCTTGAGAAGTATATTTCTGGTATGACTGTGCTCTACTTAGCCCATACTATTGTTTTGCATTAGAGAAGAATATTCCCTAAAATTATGTATTTCTTAGATTCCTAGACTTACGTCTTGGTAATATATACACTGCATGTTTACCTCTACAGATGAATCCTGTGGACTCGATTGGATCACACGCTTCAAAATTATTAAGGGAGTTAGCAAGGGAATAAATTATCTTCATAATGGATGCAAAGATTCTATTTACCATCTTGACTTGAAACCTCAGAATATATTGCTAGACAAGAACCTGGTCCCGAAAATTGGAGATTTTGGTTTATCAAGACTTTTCCAAACAGAAAAAACGCACTTCACAAGCACATGTATGGGAACAAGGTAAGTTGATATCTTATATTAATGACCAACTTATTTTTGAAATAAATTGCAAGAATAATTGTATTAACTATATGTCATGTAGGGGATACATGCCACCAGAATACATCGATAGACACGCAATCACACCAAAGTTTGATGTATTCAGCTTTGGTGTTATAATCATTCAGATAGTGGCAGGATTTGAGGGCTATTCCAAATGTGACCATATGTCTCATGAATTTCTTGAGCATGTAAGGAAGATATTTTGTATCATGCACAATACTCCCTTTTCCACAAAGATAATACTGTTGCGTCTTACTTCCCATGGAACATTTGGCCACTGTATTCCACCTTTGCAGGTACGTGGAAACTGGAGAAAACGGATGCAGGAAACAATGTCACCGCATATATCAAAGCAAATTATGACATGCATTGAAATAGCGTTTAGGTGTATGGAGTTCGACCGAGAGAAAAGGCCTACCATAGCGGGTATTGTCAATGAACTGGATAAGATCGATAATGCCGAGAGTTTAGCTATAGCCAAGGTACTATATATCACACGGCTGACTGCTCCCTGGTACCAATGGATGATTTTTTTTTACCTGCAACATGATTTCCCCTTTTTTGCTGTGTCTTTCTTTATTCAAGAACTCAGACGAACAGAAGCACACTCTAGAAAATCAACCTGTGATTCAAGAACAAGAAAAAAATACTAGTACGGAAGAGAATACCAGGTACTGATTTTTGTTTCTCAGATGACAATCATGCCATTATACATGCATCAGACTCGTTCTTCCTCTTTCCCTTACCCATATATATCCGGCCGTACACATCATTTTTATTGCATCTTATCAGATACGCGAGAACGGATTTCATTTCTACTGTCATGAAGTTTTTAAGAGCAGATCCAGGCGTTGCAGCTGGTGCCATGGCCTCCCTGTTCCACAAGCTGTGCCAGCTCTCTTGTGGCAAATACAACCGGAAAGCGAACTTGGAGAAAGACATAGAGCACCTTTACAAGGAGCTGGAGTACATGCAAAGTTCCTTGCTCGTGATGCCGCATGACCAGCTGGTCGAGAGACAGAAGAACCTCATATCTTTAGCGGCGGATAACGTCGATTCCTTTATGGTGTCTCCGGAACTGCAAGGTCGGAGGAAAGATTCCTATCTGGTGCCCGTGTACAATGGTGAATATAGTTTTGCCCGTGTACAAGAAAGGATTCTTTGCTTTGAATATTTGCAGGGTGGAAGCCTTGAGAAGCATATTTCTGGTATGACTGCTCTACTTAGCCCATAATACTTTTTTGCATTAGAGAAGAATAATCCCTAAAATTATGTACTTCTTACATTCCTAGACTTACGTCTCGGTAATATATACGCTGCATGTTTGCCTCTACAGATGAATCTTGTGCACTCGATTGGAACACACGCTTCAAAATTATTATGGGAGTTATCAAGGGAATAAATTATCTTCATAATGGATGCAAAGATTCTATTTACCATCTTGACTTGAAACCTGAGAATACCAGGTACTGATTTTTGTTTCTCAGATGACAATCATGCCGTTATACGTACATCAGACTCGTTCTTCCTCTTTCCCTTACCCATATATATATCCGGCCGTACATATAATTTTTATTGCATCTTATCAGATACGCGAGAACGGATTCCATTTATACTGTCATGAAGTATAAAGCGAACTTGGAGAAAGACATAGAGCACCTTTACAAGGAGCTGGAGTGCATGCAAAGTGCCTTGCTCGTGACGGCCGAGATGCCGCTGGAAGCCAAGAACCTGATGAACCTCATATCTGTCGTGGTGGGTTTCTTGCGTTCCGCATCTCCGAAACTGCAAGGTCCGAGAAAATATTCCTATCTGGTGCCTTTGCGTGGCACTTCTCCGAAACTGCAAAGTCCGAGAAAGGATTCATATTTGCTGCGCTTGCCTCGCACGTCACCAAAACTGCCAAGTCAGATAAAACAACCTTCAAGGAAGAACTCCTGCGAGAGAAAGAAAGGGAAGGGTCGGAAGTAAGAAGCGTGCACAATGACCACCATTTTTTAGAACATTATTAGAGGGCTGGGGCCTGACGGGGGGCAAAAACATTTGCTTATGATTCTTCGGTTGCGCCGAGTTTCGATTTTCTTTTTACGGGAGACTTTCAAACAGTAATTCACTCTTTGCATCAGTTCTTATCAGCTTCTTTCTGTGATTACGAGTGAAATTAAGCACAAATAAAAAATCACTCCAAATTTACCGAGAAGCATAATTTCTACGCTCTTTCCCTCTATCATAAGCTAGATTGGTTGTGTGCGTCTTAACTCTGCAGAGGCTGGATGTTGCTCATCTTATTTGTATCCGTTTTGTTGAGTAAATAGGCAATTTTTTGACTAATTTAATCCATAGATAAATCACTAGCATGGCATTGACTGCATTGACGACATACTGACTCTGATCTAAACATGCACGTACTAAGCAAACAGTAGACAAATCTACACATACTGCTAGTACTACTAATGCGAAAATAGACCGGGACTAAAGGCCCTTTAGTAACGACCCTTTAGTCCTGGTTCCAGAACCGGGACTAAAGGCCCTCACCAACCAGAACAATAGGCCCTTTTTCTACTAGTGTGTCCAGTTTGATAACGATGATGATGGCCAGCAGTGCAGAGTCGCGGTACAGCTTCGACTATCGGTTCTCCCCCGATACTATCAGTTCTCCCCCGATGTGCTCGGCAGGTCTCTTCTACGTCTCGCCATGCCGCCGCAGAGTGGGAGCTGCCCTGGAGTGCTAGGTGGTGACGATGACAAGTGGCTGGTGGTCTTTGAGGAGGTGTTGGTTGACGCCAACTCTGCCCATTTCTTCTATCCTTTGGTGGTCTTAGTCGGAGCTGTCCATGTGTCTGCACCCGCGGTCGACTGTTTGGCATGTGCCGACATGGGTTACGACGTTTATGGCGACGAGGCTTCGTTGGTGAAAGTCGATGGTGAAGTCGGAGGCGCTGGCTCGTGGAGGAGTGATGAAGGTGACGCTTGGTGACGACCTCAACTTTGTGGTTCTTCTCTACGGCGTTTGTATTTCTCCGCATGGGTGGCCAGGTCGGCCGGTTTTGCCCTGTGTGGGCTGTTGTAATGGTTTTAGCTTGGTTTTCCGTTAATTAACCGGGCAACCACCTTCTTTTTTAACTAGTAAGCTTACACGTGCAATGCACGTCTCGACAGTAAGCATGTTATACAATGAAACAAAAAAATTATATCATAATTTCATTTCAAAAAAATAAAATTTCTAATTCCCGAGTCATAAAGACGTCTCGATTGTTTCATGAACCAACATGCCCCTTACCCAATAGGGTGACGCCAGGCATTAGCCAGGCAATCACGTTCGGTGATCGGCCCCCTTCTCGAACGAGACGTTTGCGCCGCTGGATTTGCCCTACTAGCCTGGCTTCTATACCCCCCGCCCCCCCCCCCCAACACCACTTGCTACGCCACTCCCCAGCAGACATCAGTCCCTGTATTCACTGCTCGTAACGCCCTGCTCCCATCATCGCCGTAGCCGAAGCCGGCCGCCCCGTGGCACCGCTCGCAGCAATGAAAAATGGCATTTGCGGTGCCGCTTCACCCGACTCACAACAGTTGTCGTCGGCTTGCTCGCCTCCCTCACAGAACGGCATCGTTTCGCTCGCAGCAAACCATCAGGCTGCATGGATATCATATCATTATCACTAAAATAAGACATGAATCATGCTACTCATTACCTACAGGTCCTGACCAATGTAGTTCAATGGCCAGCCCTTTCCCCTGTGGCTGTACCAAGCGACGGCCCATACATACCTGTCGACGGACAATGCGGATACCCGAGCCAGTGCAGAAAGAATAACACTTATTACGTGGAGATCCTGACCAATGTAGTTCATTTGACAACATTTAGTGTTCATTCTTCCATGCTCAGGTCCTGACCAATGGAGGTATAATTTTTTTTGCAATCTATCTATTTTAAATAGCATGCCTCTCCTGCAACTTTCAGAAAACGTATTGGCATGTCCTATGCCCAAATAAGGGCCATTCCAGGTCCACAAACAAATTGAAAAATACAGGTAGCCGTTCGAGATTGTAAGTCTAATAGTAGCTCTTAGATGACAAATAACAAAATCTAATAGTGACCAGGATGGGCATCCCATCGTGTCTCTAATTTGGGGTTGTACTTGGCCCCCTTTTTTGTATGAATTTAGGTGGTCCACTCAGAGATGTCTAGCCTGTGTGATTATGATTCGCCTCTATGGACTAAACCCTCCGGTTTATATAGACATCAGAGGGATCTAGAGTTGTACAGAGTCGGTTACAAAGAAAGGAAAGTACATGATCTGAACGTCAAGCTTGCCATCCACGCAAAGGAGAGTCCCATCCGGACACGGGGGAGGTCCTTCTATCTCGTATCTTCACGGCCCATCAGTCTGGCCCATGTCACATAGGCCGGCTCCCCGAGGACACCATAGTCCAGGACTCCCTCAGTAGCCCCCGAACTGGCCTTCAATGACGACATTGTATCTAGCTTCATGTCTTCGGCTTTGCAAGGCGAGTTATTCATTGTACTCCATATAGTTCAGCCTTTACATTGAAATATTGTACTCTTCAACTTCTGTGCCGCCGTCGCCTCGGCTTCCACGTGTCTGATGAATACGAAGGGTCTAAGTATTTTTACAAATAACCCCTTGACCATGTAGGGAAGGAGCTTATTTAAAGAGATTGAATCTCAGATTCCATTCCTCACGAGACGGAAATCCTTAGAGCTTGCCATAAGAAACCAACAAAAGATGGCCAACACTCCTTGCTCTTCCTCGCGTCCCCAAGGCCCTCAAGAAGGCGACTGGGAGAGTTGCTCGGTGCCTCACGCCCAATTGACCAAGCTTCAGGCGCAGGGATACGTTCCTCCCTCGGACCTAGTCCCCGTTCGGGCGGGATTAACTACCTTCAATGGCGAAGCCCTGCTACGTCTCGAGCTTGCGTTGGTTTTCCCCGGAGAGGAGAGGATGATGCAGCACAGTAGCGTAAGTATTTCCCTCAGTTTTTGAGAACCAAGGTATCAATCCAGTAGGAGGTCATGCGCAAGTCCCTTGTACCTGCACAAAACGATAGCTACTCGCAACCAATGCGATTAGGGGTTGTCAATCCCTTCACGGTCACTTACGAGAGTGAGATCTGATAGAGATAATATTTTTGGTAATTTTGGTATAAATATGCAAAGTAAAAAGTAAAAGCAAAGCAAATAAATAAAGTGATATAGATTGATATGATGAGAATAGACCCGGGGGCCATAGGTTTCACTAGTGGCTTCTCTCAAGAGCATAAGTATTCTACGGTGGGTGAACAAATTACTGTTGAGCAATTGACAGAATTGAGCATAGTTATGAGTATATCTAGGCGATGATCATGTATATAGGCATCACGTCCAAATCAAGTAGATCGAAACGATTCTGCATCTACTACTATTACTCCACTCATCGACCGCTATCCGGCATGCATCTACGGTATTAAGTAAAAACAGAGTAACGCCGTAAGCAAGATGACATGATGTAGAGGGATAAATTCATGCAATATGATAAAAACCCCATCTTGTTATACTCGATGGCAACAATACAATACGTGCCTTCCAACTCTTTCTGTCACTGAGTAAGGACACCGCAAGATTGAACCCAAAGCTAAACACTTCTCCCATTGCAAGAACTACCAATCTAGTTGGCCAAACCAAAAAAGGATAATTCGAAGAGACTTGCAAAGATAACTCAATCGTACATAAAAGAATTCGGAGAAGAATCAAATATTTTCCATAGATAAGTTGGATCATAAACCCACAATTCATCGATCTCAACAAACACACCGCAAAAAGAAGATTACATCGAATAGATCTCCACGAGAGAGGGGGAGAACATTGTATTAAGATCCAAAAAGAGAGAAGAAGCCATCTAGCTACTAGCTATGGACCCGAAGGTCTGAAGTAAACTCCTCACACTTCATCGGAGGGGCTATGGTGTTGATGTAGAAGCCCTCCGTGGTAGATGCCCCCTTCGGCGGAGCTCCGGAATAGGCCCCAAGATGGGATCTCGTGGATACAGAAGGTTGCGGCGGTGGAATTAGGTTTTTGTCTCCTGTGTTGATCGTACAGGGGTACGTAGGTATATATAGGAGGAAGGAGTACGTCGATGGAGCGTCAGGGGGCCCACAAGGCAGGGGGCGCGCCCTCCACCCTCGTGACCGCCTCTGGTGCTTCTTGGAGTAGGGTCGAAGTCTCCTGGATCACGTTCGGTGAGAAGATCACGTTCCCGAAGGTTTCATTCCGTTTGGACTCCGTTTGATATTCTGTTTCTTCGAAATACTGAAAAAGGCAAAAAACAACAATTCTGGGCTGGGCCTCCGGTTAATAGGTTAGTCCCAAAATAATATAAAAGTGGAAAATAAAGCCCATTATAGTCCAAAACAATAGATAAAGTAGCATGGAGCAATAAAAAATTATAGATACGTTGGAGACGTATCAGGCATCCCCAAGCTTAATTCCTGCTCGTCCTCGAGTAGGTAAATGATAAAAAGAGATTTTTTGATGCGGAGTGATACTGTCATGGGAACGAACACCTATGGGACCGGAGCCCCTTTCGGTCCGGCGGGGGGCAGAGATCGCACGAAGAGCGGATCGAGGCGAAGCACACGAGCGATTTACCCAGCTTCGGAGCTCTCCGGAGAGATAATACTACTACTGCTGCTTTGTGGTTTGTATTGTGTTCTTGCTCGGGAGTGATGAGTGCTACCGTACACTCTAGCTGCTAACGAAATCGAGCGTGAGTGTTTTCTGGTTTCGAACCCCCCTCTACGTTGCGCATGGGCCTCCTTTTATATGCTCAAGGGGTCACCGATAGGTGGCAACGCATGCAAGGGTAAAAATGTAAAAGAACTGCGGTTGGTACACCTACTTGTACAGTGCATCCTACCTAACCCTGACGACACGGGACAAAGGCATTAAATGCCCGTCTGTGTCACCCAAACAGTGCAGAAAAGGGACCGTCAGGGGCGCCACCGCTCGCCACGATGGCAATCTTGTCAGCGCCGCTTGCCACCTCGCACCGCTGGCGTGGCGCTAGAAAACGAACACCTATGGGACCGGAGCCCCTTTCGGTCCGGCGGGGGGCGGAGATCGCACGAAGAGCGGATCGAGGCGAAGCACACGAGCGATTTACCCAGCTTCGGAGCTCTCCGGAGAGATAATACTCCTACTGGTGCTTTATAGTTTGTATTGCGTTCTTGCTCGGGAGCGATGAGTGCTACCGTACACTCTAGCTACTAACGAAACCGAGCGTGAGTGTTTTCTGGTTTTGGACCCCCCTCTACGTTGCGCATGGGCCTCCTTTTATATGCTCAAGGGGTCACCGACAGGTGGCAACGCATGCAAGGGTAAAAATGTAAAAGAACTACGGTTGGTACACCTACTTGTACAGTGCATCCTACCTAACCCTGACGGCAGGGGACAAAGGCATTAAATGCCCATCTGTGTCGCCCAAACAGTGCAGAAAAGGGACCATCAGGGGCGCCACCGCTCGCCACGATGGCAATCTTGTCAGCGCCGCTTGCCACCTCGCACCGCTGGCTGCACAGCCTCTCGCCACGCGCGCCTGGAAAGGTCCCATGGCGACACGTTGACGGATGCGCTGGAGCGTGGGCACAGAGTGGTGGCTTGCCGCGGCAAGCGCCTTGCCGCGGTCGTTGTCTTGCTGCGTCCGGAAGCTTGTCGCTCGCCGGGCCTTGCCGGGACGCGTGGCGCGTCGCGACAAGTTCCTTGAAATGCCTCGGTTGGCCTTCCCGGCAAGCTCCTTTTGCCGGGGGCTTGTCTCCTTGGCTTAAACACTTTGTTCTTGAATGGCTCCAAAGGAACCACGGAGGACCTTGGCGGTCACCCGGCAAGCCTTGCCGCGGGGTGCTGCGACTGCCCGTGCACAAGTTCGGGATACTAGGGTACCCCTACTCTAGTACACCGACAGGAGCCCCTATGGGACCGGAGCCCCTTTCGGTCCGGCGGGGGGCGGCGATCGCACGAAGAGCGGATCGAGGCGAAGCACACGAGCGATTTACCCTGCTTCGGAGCTCTCCGGAGAGATAATACTCCTACTGCTGCTTTGTGGTTTGTATTGTGTTCTTTCTCGGGAGAGATGAGTGCTACCGTACACTCTAGCTGCTAACGAAACCGAGCGTGAGTGTTTTCTGGTTTCGAACCCCCTGTACGTTGCGCATGGGCCTCCTTTTATATGCTCAAGGGGTCACCGACAGGTGGCAACGCATGCAAGGGTAAAAATGTAAAAGAACTGCTGTTGGTACACCTACTTGTACAGTGCATCCTACCTAACCCCGACGGCAGGGGACAAAGGCATTAAATGCCCGTCTGTGTCGCCCAAACAGTGCAGAAAAGGGACCGTCAGGGGCGCCACCGCTCGCCACGATGGCAATCTTGTCAGCGCCGCTTGCCACCTCGCACCGCTGGCTGCATAGCCTCTCGCCACGCGCGCCTGGAAAGGTCCCATGGCGACACGTTGATGGATGCACTGGAGCGTGGGCACAGAGTGGTGGCTTGCCGCGGTAAGCGCCTTGCCGCGGTCGTTGTCTTGCCGCGTCCGGAAGCTTGTCGCTCGCCGGGCCTTGCCGGGACGCGTGGCGCGTCACGGCAAGTTCCTTGAAATGCCTCGGTTGGCCTTCCCGGCAAGCTCCTCTTGCCGGGGGTTTGTCTCCTTGGCTTAAACACTTTGTTCTTGAATGGCTCCAAAGGAACCACGGAGGACCTTGGCGGTCACCCGGCAAGCCTTGCCACGGGGTGCTGCGACTGCCCGTGCACAAGTTCGGGATACTAGGGTACACCTACTCTAGTACACCGATAGGAGCCCCCGGGCCTGGGCCACACACGGTGCCGAGCGCTGTTGGGCTAGGCCCAAAACAGGGCACGGGCACGCGCGGCCAGGGTCCACGTCGTATCTTGCTCCGTATCCATCGTGCCCTCCCCTAACGGCACGCGTTGAGTGCGGCGTCGTGGGAGAGATCGTGGGTGGTTCTTTATTCGGAAAAGCGGAACGTCCGCCCCCTCCCTCTTTATAAGCAGGGGAAACAGGGGCAGTTCCTCCATCTCGCCAGTTGCTACTTCCAATCTTAGAAATCTCCGCCGCTCCCCCCCTTCTTCCAAAGCCGAGAGAGAGAGCAGCGCTCCGCCCCCCATCGCCGTCGTTGCCACCAATGCCGTCGATCTCCCCCACCACCTCCGCCATGGCTCCGAAAGCCGGGAAGACCGCGAAGTCGGCTGAGGCGCTGCGGCTCGAGGCGCTGCGGCTCGAGGCGCTGCGAAAGGAGCGGGCAATCTTCCTCCCCGAGCTCGCCGCGAAGGAGCTGAGGGAATGGTACTACCTCTTCTGGTCGACGGAGACGCGAGCGCATCCGCACACGAAGGTACTCTCCGCCGCCGCTTCCGAACGGGCTCCGAACGGATATCCCTTCTTCGCGTTGTTCTTCTACTGCGGGCTCTGCCCGCCTTTCTCTGAATTCTTCTGCGATATCATGAACACCTACGGGTTCCACCTCCTTGATTTCACCCCAAATGCTGTTCTGACCATGGCAGTTTTCGCACATCTCTGCGAAAACTTTGTCGGAGTCCACCCAAACGTAGCTCTTTTCCGCCACTTCTTTATGCCCCGGGTCGAGAGAGGAGAGCCTCTATCCGGCGGAATCGCCTGGATCTCGAGGGCCGGCAAGAAGGAAGCTTATCTGGAGGGGGAGCTCCGCAGCAAATGGGAGGAGTGGAGAGCGGAGTGGTGCTGGATTGTTGAGGAGAACCCACAGCCATTCACCGCCTAGCGCCAAGCCCCAGTAGTGCGCGGCAACGATTGGAGCGCCCTGGCCGCGGACGACGATAAGCTGAAGATTGCCATCACCCGGGTCTTGCGGCTCAGGCTTGCCGGGCTTACTGTAGGCGCTGTTGGTGTGGATTTTCTTCGCCGCCGCATCGCCCCCTGCAAGAGAGGAGGAGACCCGCCTGGGAGTTCGGGGGTCCGACGGATATCATGAGGCTGCGCCCGGGCCTCAACTTCAACTTCACTGTCCTGGAGCTGGATGCAATGCTCAAGGAGCTGTTCAAGCACAACCCTCAGCATCCCGAATGGTTCAGGCTGCCGCAGGGCGTCGTCCCGCTATGCAACAATTCCTCGCTCGATCGCCTCCGTGCAATGATGCCGCAGTGTGACTCACATGGAATTGTTCTAACTTGGCAAGAGCCCGCAGACGACGTCATGCAGCAGTTCTTCGACGGCTTGGTGGAGGTGGCGGTCCGCTCTGATGAACAGAAGAGCCTCACCCGCGACACCACCGATGCGGAGATGCGGCGCATCGCCACTAGGGCAGAAGAGGCGGCGGCAGCCGCCGCCGCGGGCGAGTTCGGATTCACCGTGGAGGAGGCAGAGGCAGCCGAGGCGGCAAGCCTTGCTGATCGGGATGAGCTTGCCGGCGAGGGAGAGCTTGCCGAGCCTGAAGCCGTGTCGAGCGAGCCCGCCGAGGGTGCGAGCGGCCCGCCATCTTCAAGCAGCTTGCCGCAAGCAGAGCCCCCAGCGCAGCCCCCAGCTCCACCAAGAAGGCGCCTCCGCAAGACCGGGGATGTAGCAGGGCGGCAGATGAGTCAACAACCGTCGCGCCGCGGGACACGCTCCACCGCGACAAGCACCGTTGCCGCGGGAGCGTCTCACGCTGCTGCGGCAACTGGAGCGGGGTCCTCCCGGACCGCCGCTTCTGACCCTGCCGCTGCCCCCGCCAAGCGATCAAGAGAGCCTACTCCTCCGCCTCGTCGCGCCAAAAGAGGGCCGGACTTCGACCTCTCCGCGCTCAGC
Organism: Triticum timopheevii; assembly: GCA_963921465.1. Taxonomy (NCBI): domain Eukaryota; kingdom Viridiplantae; phylum Streptophyta; class Magnoliopsida; order Poales; family Poaceae; genus Triticum; species Triticum timopheevii. The sequence continues at coordinate 475,009,414 of OY997262.1, forward strand.
TCCGACGAGGAAGAAGAAGAGTAAGATTCTTTGCTGTACTTGTAGTTCTTCAATTCTTGTTGTTTTTGTCTTGCATCTGATTTGCTTTACTCTGAACTCATTCCTTTTCAGGACCCTGGCCCAGAGAGCGGCAAAGAGAGCCAAGGCTCCGGTGATTATCATCGAGGACGAGCCTACCGCGACAGCAGGGGGCGCGCCCGAGACCACCTTGCCGGACCCGGCAATCATTCCCCAAAGCAGCCCCCAGCGTAAGTAGATGGTTCACATTTTGCTATTAGGTGCGCATGGGTGCTCTTTATTTGCTGACATCTGTCTATTGGTTTGTGTAGGAGCAGAACAGCCTCACCAGGAGCAACCGGAAGCCGCCCCCGAGATGCTATCTGCTTCAACTACGCCGCCAAGGGAGGATTCCCCGGCAAGGGAGCGTTCTCCGGCAAGGGAGAAGTCTCCGGCAAGGGACAGTTCTCCGGCAAGGGACGGCACCAGCGACCCCCCGGTGGTGGAGCCCATGACTGCAGATCCCAGTACAGGTAATCCTATTGCTTGAAAACTTCCCTTGTGTTCTTCTTCTTCTGATCTTCTTTTCGGATATTTGCATGGCTTTTCTCCCTCTTCCGGTCTTCAGATCCATCTTCCCCGGAGCCGATGGAGACCGAGGCCACCAGCGAGGAGAACGCGCGCGGCAACACCAACGACGCTGCTGCCACCGAAGAGGAAACCGGCACCGATGATCCTGCCGGCGAGGAGGCCGCCAAGGCTGCCGCCGCAGGAGCTGGCGAGGGGTCTGGCGATCGTACTGACGGCCCCGAGGCCGCAGGACCGCAAGGCGCTACACCGACCGCCGATCCCTCCGCCGCTGCCGCAGCATCAGGCTCCGAAGAACCCCAGCCCGGCGCCTATCTCAAGGCCGGCGACGGCGTCTTTATCAAGCTCCCCTGGGCGTCAAGCTCCAGGGTGTCGGTCGAAGGAGAAACTTTCGATGGAGAGGTGCTCGCCTCCGCTGGGCTGACGCTGGTTGACGCGCCAAGTAGTAGCAGCGGCGAGTCTGAGGAAGAGCAATTGCTGCGGAAGCTGGTGTCACTCTACCGCACCCGACAAGCCAAGGTGGAATCCCGGGAAGCGCTTGTCGCGCGGGCGGGAGTGGATATTGAGAAGCATGCGGAGGAGCTCCGGAGTCGCAATTAGGAAGCCCTCCGGTCCATTGCAGAGGAGCGGGCGCAACTCGCTGAGGCACGGAAAGCCTTCCTCCTCGAGAAGGCCGAAGCTGAAGAGCAACAGCAGCTTGTCGCCGAGAAGCTGTTTGCGCGGGAGGGCGAGTTGACGCAGCGGAAGGTCAATCTAGACAGCCACGAGGAGGAGCTTGTCGCGCGAGAGCAGACACTTGGCGGGGCTCTCAAGGAGGCAAAGGATGCTGCCGCAGCTGCTGAGGCCACCAAGAAGGAGCTGGAGACGAAGGTGGCGCAGCTAGAGGCCGATCTCAAGGCGAGGGATGAAGAGCTTGCCGCGCTCCCGCGTGAGCGCGAGAAGGACGCCCATGCCCACGGTGAGCTGCAGGGTCGTCTCGTTGAGAAGGGCAAGGAGCAGAGCCGCCAAGGACTCCAACGCTGATCTTGAGTTGAAGCTGGCTACTTTAACTGAGACGCTGGACGGCGCCAAGGAAGCGCTACTGACGAGGGCCGCCGAAACCCAGAACACTTTCAGGGAGACTGTGGAGCTCTGGACAGAGGGTCTCGTGAATATCGCCACAGTTATTGACGGGGAGCTGGCGCAGCTGGGGATGGAGGATCTCGGGTACTCCTCCGACGAGAACCTCCAACCCAGCGCCAAGCTCACCTTGTTCTTCAAGGGCGTGGCGACGGCCTTCCAGCAACTCCAGGAAAGGATCCCGAAGCAGCTGGCCGACGAGTCGCGCACGATCTGCGCGAGAGTTCTTCAAAAGGTGCTGGTGAAGGTGGCCTTCCGCGACCCGGGCCTCAACCTCACCAATGTCCTCAAGAAGCTGTCGGCGGATGCTGATCTGGAATCGCTCAAGGCCCTTGTCGAACCCATTGTGGACAAGGTGAACAAAGTCAGGAGAGTTGACGGCGATTGCGTAGATTAGGTCGCCTGTTTTCTCCTCTTTTTTTTGCTGCTGATCATGTTACGAGAACAATCTATTAGAGCTGCGACAAGCTATCTTGTAACATAACTATTATTTTGGGTATCGATTGCTATGTTATTTCCTTTACTTGATCCCTTCCTTTGTATGTTTTTGCCCTGCGCTTTTAGGGAACTCGTCGGCGCGGGCACCTTTGCCGCGAGCGCTGAGTGCGGAACATCAGCAGCCTGCTGGCGGTGCCGCTACCGACAAGAAACCTTGTCGCAACTAGTCGCAGCACACTTAAGTTGTTGAGCGGACTCGAAACAAAGTAAGGGCGCAACTAGCTATGAGTTGGTTCCTCCGCGCACAGGTTTTCCATACAAAGCATGGTCGTTCGAGGAAGATAACTTAAAAAATTTAAAAACTGATTGCTCAAACTTTGGCAACTTAGCTTTTCTGTCGTTTGCTTCCCGGTAAGGCAAAACTTCCTTGAACGATGCCTGGTCCACACCATTATCTTCACCTTCCCCCCCGGCAAACTTGTGGGCGAGGGAACCTTCCTTTTTTTGAGAAAAAGAAAGAAGATAAAATAAAGATATGGAGCCTTACGGCTCGTTACTGCTTACCGGGGGCAGGTGCTGCACAAAATGTCAGATAGCACATGCAAAAAATAGAAAGCATGAAATTGACAAGATGTGCGGAGCACATGAGCTTTATTTATGCACGGGGTATGCGCCCGGCTTTGTACAAAGGATTACATGCAACAGCGGCAAGACTTGTACAAAAGGTGGTTGCCGGAACAGGTTCCGACAACCGTGCCTTACGGGTAAAACTTACGAAGATGCTCAATGTTCTAGGAGTTGCTCACCGGAAAGCCATCTTCGGTCTCAAGGCGGACAGCGCCAGGCCTAGTGACTCGTTTCACCCGGTAAGGGCCTTCCCACTTCCGCGTCAACTTGTTGGAATTCTTGGCGGACTGAACACGCCGAAGAACAAGGTCGCCTTCCTCGAGACTTCTGGCATTAACTTTGCGGCTATGGTAGCGATGCAAAGCTTGCTGGTATCGAGCAGCTCGCACATCAGCCTGAAGACGGTCCTCCTCAAGGAGCAGCGCGTCATCCTGTCGCAGCTGCTCTTGCTCAAGCTCGTCATAAGCGAGCACTCGAGGCGACCCATATACGAGTTCCGTGGGGAGAACTGCCTCTGCTCCATAGACTAGAGCAAAAGGTGTCTGGCCAGTGGCTCGATTTGGCATCGTCCTAATTGACCATAGAACCACCGGCAGCTCCTCAATCCAGTTCTTTCCGCACTTGCGCAGCCTGTCGAAAGTCCTGGTCTTGAGCCCGCGCAACACTTTAGCATTTGCCCTCTCCGCTTGACCATTGCTTCTCGGGTGAGCAACAGAAGCGAAGCAGACCTTGGCGCCAAGATCTTGGACGTACTGCATGAAGGTGCAGCTCGTGAATTGCGTGTCGTTGTCGGTGATGATCCGGTTAGGGACCCCGAAACGGCAAACAATCGACCTGAAGAACTTGACTGCTGACTGTGCTGTCACCTTCCTCACTGCTTCCACTTCCGGCCACTTTGTGAACTTGTCGATCGCAACGTACAAGTACTCAAAGCCCCCGACAGCTCGGGGAAAGGGGCCAAGGATGTCGAGCCCCCAGACCGAAAATGGCCAGGATAAAGGGATCGTCTGGAGAGCTTGAGCTGGTTGGTGTATCTGCTTGGAATGGAACTGGCACGCTTCACACTTTGTTACTTGTGCAGTTGCATCCTGGAGGGCTGTCGGCCAAAAAGAAACCTTGCCGGAATGCTTTGCCGGCAAGCGCTCTTGCGCCTATGTGGTGACCACATATACCTCCATGTATCTCTGCCAACAGCTTCTGTCCATCTTCCCGGTGAATACACTTCAATTTCACACCGTTGAATCTTCTTCTGTACAGTGTGTTGTTGACAAAATGGTACATACTTGACTGCCGGGCTACTCTTTCCACTTCTTCTTGCTCTGTGGGAAGTTCTCCTGTCTGAAGGAAACGGACAATCTGTTGTGCCCATGCTGGAGCTTGTGGCTCGACAACAAGGACTAAAGGCACATATGCTGCTGCAGGAACATCCGCTTCTACGGCGAGAACCTGCGGCTCAGCCGGAGCTTGATGTTCCCCGGCAAGCTTGCCGGAGCAAAACTTGTCGGGAGCGTCTGCTTCAACGGAACAAAGCCTAGGGCTTGCCGAAGCAGACTGCTCCTCAGCACCCTTGGTGTTGATCTTGGGGACCTTCTTGGCGGCAGCTTCGGGGAGCTCTGTCGGAAAATAGTCGCCAGAAATCAACTTCCTCTTCTTGCTCTGTCCAGTTGATGTTGTTACGGACGGTTGAGTCAGTTTGAGCACAAAGATCCCTGGTTCCACAGGTAACTTAAGTGCGGCGCACTTCGACAGGCCATCAGCGATGTCGTTCTGAGCTCTTGGAACATGTTCCATCTGCAGGCTGTCAAAGCGCTCTTCTAACTTTCTCACTTCATCAACGTAACCTTCCATTAACGGACTCTGATAACTCTTGTTGACTTGGCGAACGACAAGCTGCGAGTCACCCCTGACAATGAGCTTTTTGATCCCAAGGTCAGCTGCGATCCTGAGACCGGCAAGCAAACCTTCATACTCTGCAGTATTGTTTGTTGCTTGCTCCTTGGGAAAGTGCATCTGGACTACGTACTTGAGGTGCTCTCTGGTGGGCGCGACAAGCAGCATGCCCGCACCGGCGCCTTGCAGCGAGAAGGCACCATCAAAGTACGTTAGCCACTCTTTGCTTGCTTCCTTGACGGGGATGCTCGTCTCTGGAATTTCTTCATCTGGTGTTGGCGTCCACTCTGCTATGAATTCTGCCAATGCGCGGCTCTGGATAGTTGAAGTGCTCTGAAACTTGAGGCCAAAGCTTGACAGTTCCAGTGCCCACTCGACAATCCTGCATGTTGCTTCTGGATTCTGCAGTATCCTCTTCAGCGGAAAACGAGTGACAACTGTGATCTCATGTGCTTGGAAGTAATGGCGCAGCTTTCTCGAGGCCATGAGAAGGACGAAAAGCAATTTCTGCACACCAGAGTACCTTGACCTAGCCCCCTGCAGAAGGGAACTGACAAAGTAAACTGGGCGCTGCACCATTTTCTTCTGCACCTCCTCATGCGCCTGCGCAGATCCATCCTTGTCGGGACCAGAACTTGCCGGTGAAGCCCCCTGCTTGTCGCTGGATGCACCTGTCGTGGTCGCTGGCTCATCACCTGCCTCCCTCTCCGCTACTAACGCGGCACTAACCACTTGATTGGTTGCCGCTAGATACAGCAGCAACTTCTCTTGTGGCTTAGGTGCGACAAGTATTGGAGTGGAGGACAGGTATCTCTTTAAGTCCTGCAGCGCAGCCTCCGCTTCTGGAGTCCATTTCATTGGACCTGCCTTTTTCAATATTTTGAAAAATGGAAGTTCACGCTCAGCAGACTTAGAGATAAACCTGCTGAGAGCAGCCACGCAGCCGGCAAGCCTTCGTACATCCTTGACGCGCTTTGGTGCTTCAATTTGCTCAATGGCCTTGATCTTGTCGGGATTGGCTTCAATTCCCCGCTGAGACATGAAGAACCCGAGAAGCTTGCCGGAGGGGACTCCAAACACACACTTCTCGGGGTTAAGCTTGAGGTTGATCTTGCGCAGATTTGCAAAGGTTTCATCTAAATCCTGAATCAGAGTTGCCTTGTCCTTGCTTTTGACCACTATGTCATCCATGTAGGCTTCCACATTTCTGTGCATTTGTGGCTCAAAAGCGTGATGGACTACCCTTGCAAATGTTGAACCAGCATTCTTTAATCCGAAAGGCATCCGTATGAAACAGTATGTGCCACATGGAGTGATGAATGCGGTCTTCTCCTCATCCTCTTCTGCCATGAAGATCTGATGATATCCTGAGTATGCGTCAAGAAATGAAAGCAAGTCACATCCGGCCGTGGAGTCAACAATCTGGTCAATGCGCGGCAAGGGAAATGGGTCTTTGGGACAAGCTTTATTAACATCGGTAAAGTCGATACAAAGCCTCCATTTCCCGTTTGCCTTGCGCACGACTACAGGATTGGCCAACCACGTAGGATGGAGCACTCCTCTGACAAGGCCTGCTGCTTCCAGTTTCTTGATTTCTTCTGCTATGAATTCTTGGCGCTCCACTGCTTGCTTCCTGACCTTCTGCTTGACGGGCCGCGCATGAGGACAAACGGCAAGGTGGTGCTCGATTACTTTCCTACGAACACTGGGGATGTCAGACAGTTGCCACGCAAACACGTCGACGTTCGCCCGTAGGAAAGCAACGAGCGCGCTTTCCTATTTAGGGTCGAGAGTGGCACTGATCGTGAAGGTACCACCAGTGTCGTCCTCCTTGGCGGACACCTTCTTGGTCTCTGGCGGAGCTGCCTTCGTCTTCTTACACTTGCCGGTGGAGCTCGATGGTGCGTCCTCGACGGTAGCGCAGCACTCCGAAGAGGTGCTCTTGCCGGAGTGGGCATCAGAACTCTTGCCGGACTTGGTCTTCTTCTTCCCCCCGGGAGCTTCAGCGGCAAGTGGCTTGCGATCCGCTGCGGCTGCTGCTTCCCGGTAGATCTTGTCGGTGCAGATAAGAGCATCTTTCTTGTCACCAGGGATAGAGATGACGCTTATCGGGCCTGGCATCTTCAACATGTTGTATGCGTAGTGAGAGGCTGCCATGAATTTGGCGAGCGCCGGACGGCCGAGTATCCCATTGTAGGGCAATGGGAAGTCAGCAACGTCAAAAGTGACCCTCTCAGTCCTGAAGTTCAGCTCGCTGCCAAATGTCACCGGCAACGTGATCTTTCCCTTCGGCTTGCTCCTTCCCGGATAGATTCCTTGGAATGTGCCGGTCTCTTCGAGCTCGCTGTCAGGGATCTGGAGTTTCTGGAGTACCGCGGAGGAGATCAGGTTCAAGCCGGCCCCGCCGTCAACTAGCATCTTAGTGACCTTGAGGTTGCGGATAGTTGGTGAGACCAACATCGGCAAGCACCCGACCGCAGTTATGCGATCAGGGTGGTCCTCAATATCGAAGATGATAGGCGTGCCGGACCATTTCAGAGGCTTGCGTGACTCGACTGGTGGTTCTGCTGCATTGACTTCCCGCACCCACTGCTTGAGCTGGCGGTGTGAAGTATGCAGAGAAGCACCGCCGTCAACGCACAGGACCTCTGTGGCTTTCTGAAACTCCTGCTCATCGGCCTCGTCTTCATCCATATCTTCATCGTCGTCTTCATCTTCAAAACCGGTGGATCTCGGGTAGGGGGTCCCGAACTGTGCGTCTAGGCGGATGGTAACAAGAGACGAGGGACACAATGTTTTTACCCAGGTTCGGGCCCTCTCGATGGAGGTGAAACCCTACGTCCTGCTTGAATAATATTGATGATATGGGTAGTACGAGAGTAGATCTACCACGAGATCAAAGAGGCTAAACCCTAGAAGCTAGCCTATGATATGATTGTTGAGATGTTATGTTCTTCCTACGGACTAAGGCCCTCCGGTTTATATAGACACCGGAGAGGCTAGGGTTACACAGAGTCGGTTACAATGGTAGGAGATCTACATATCCGTATTGCCAAGCTTGCCTTCCACGCCAAGGAAAGTACCTTCCGGACATGAGCCGGAGTCTTCAATCTTCTATCTTCGTAGTCTTGGAGTCCGACGGATATTGATAGTCCGGCTATCCGGACACCCCCTAGTCCAGGACTCCCTCAGTAGCCCCTGAACCAGTCTTCAATGACGATAAGTCCGGCGTGCATAATGTTCGGCATTGCAAGGCGGGTTCCTTCCTTGAATAATCTAGAGAAGATGATGAACACCAGGATAGTGTCCAGCTCTGCAAAAATAATTTCCACGTTCCACCGTAGAGAGAATAAAACATATACACTGATTCAATCTGCTGACGTATTATGCGGCGCGTCATCACACCGCTACCAAGCCCTTGTTTGAATTGTTTTTACTTATTCCACCTCAGCACGTTTAGCGAAGCGGTTTCCTTGGCACGTCTTGTCGAAGCAGAGATCGTGTCCCCTTTATTCCGGGATCCTCATCAATATGTGCGTGGGTAACCCAACCGTTCCCGTCGCCACGCCTCCTCTATCAAAGGGGGAATCCTAAACGGTCACGGAGACGGCCCTTGGTATTTTTTCCCCTTTATAAGAGGGCCAAGGCCTGTCCTTGTCTTTCAACCTCGCATCGAATCTTTCCTCCGCTCCCAGTTCCAACACCTAGAGCTTCAGATTCGAGCGCTTCGGATCCACAACAATGTCCGGCTCCGACCTCCAGGGCCAGTGGATGCCCTCCTCCGTCACGGAGGAGGACATATTGAAGTTGTGTGAGGCCAAGTACCTGGCCTACGAGGTTTCGCATAGGTTGCCTGCCCCAGGGCAGGCCGTGCCAGCCCCCGAGCCCGGCGAATACGTCGTTTTCATATCTCACCTCCGTCGGGGATTGGGTTTCCCGACGGATCCCTTCGTGAGAGGGCTCCTGTTCTACTACGGGCTGGACTTCGACGACTTGGCTCCGGAGTCCATCCTCCACATCTCCGCATTCATTATTGTCTGCGAAGCCTTCCTCCGCGTCATCCCCCACTTCGGCCTGTTGCTGAAAACATTAGGTGGAGCCGAAGATGATCGGGGGGCGTCAAGCGGAGTGCGGCGGGGCGACCATAAGCAAGAAGGTCGATGCCCCGTGGCTCGAAGGTTCCTTCCAAGAGGAACTGGGATTGTGGCAGCAGGAGTGGTTTTACATCACTGCTCCCAGGGGCCGCAAGCAAAAGCCGCCGCCCTCCTTCCGCCCGGGACCTCCACGGCAACTGATGTTGTGGGTCAACCAAGGGCTCAACTGGGGGCCGTACGAAGACGTGCCTTCACTGCAGGGCCGGATTCGAGACCTCCAAACGAGGGAGATCGACCTGATCAAGGTAATGCAGGTTATGCTAATCAGGCATCTTCCGCCCTGCAAACATCGTCCTCTCCGTCTATGGGAGTACAATCCGGAGGGACCTCGTATTCTCCAACATTTTATGGGTGCGTCACCCACGGAGATGTACAAGCTGTTCTTTGGACCGCAAGTGGCGTGTCCGGATTTGGCCGAGGACGCAGGCCTAAGCCGCGATCCCCCGGATACTCAGGTAAATAGCTCAGAGCCCAGACATTCTATTTTTATGCCTTTCAAAAGTTCGTCTCCTGACCCTTTGTTCTTTACAGGAATGGGTGGCGCGATCAAGGCTGATAAGGTGTCCGGACCCCCTCCCAGAGACCGCACTGGAGCCCGTGCTGGTCAGAATGTTGGAGGTTGCGCCCACTGAGGGTGGCGACGGGGGAAATAAAGGAGCTAATACTTTGCCCGAAGGGGCGACTGAAGAGGAGGGAACCAAGAACCCCTCCCTTCAAAGGGAAAAGAGGACCGCCTCCGGAGATCCGGAGGTCAAAGCCCCTAAGCGTGGGAAGAAATCCTCACCGGGGGGTCCGGCGTCCGGAGAGAATCCGGACGCGCAATCATCGCCGAAGGACCAACTCTCCAACGAGCCGTAAGTATGAAAGAGGAAGTTAATTAATAAAGTACCTTCATTTACGCTTCTGTAGGTAACCGAAATATTTATATCACAGTTCGGATCTGCAGCCGTCTCAGATGAGTTCATCCTCGGGGGACCTTCTTCCGGAGATGATGGAGAGCGATACGCCTCCGTCTGCAGCGCCGCCAGATGAGGCAAGCGAGCCCGAAGTGTCGTCACGGAGGGCGTCCCCGAGTCCGGAGGGGCCAGAGAGTTCGGCACCCAGCAGAATCCGGCCTGGAGAACTGAAGAGTCTGCTTGAGAGGGCGTCCATTTCAGAAGATCACCGTGCGCTAATGCGTATGGTGATCGGAAGGATTTCGTCCGCTGAAAGCGGATTGCGTAATGCCGCCATGAGCTTGTTGGCGGGATTTGAGGTATGCGAAAATGGCGCATCCCTTTGTCTTTTAACAGTTTTGCATATAAAAAATGCGCCCTGTATAGATAGTAGCCCCTGAGACTCGGTAGGTTGTCGAAAATGACAGCGTGCCGAGGATCAAAATCTCAACATCTCAGGTAATGAATACCGCCGTTCTGATATAGGTGGCGGATAGTCCGGGGGCCAGCCGGACTAATGAGTTTGCCGAATTAAGTCGACAACTTGACGTGGCAGATGCTGACATCGCACTTGTCAACCAGCGACTTGACGAGTCGCAAGGTAAATAAATTCTCCGCAGCCGCTTTATTGAGTGGGTCAAAGCCCGCCTCTGATAAGTTATATGTTGTTTATACAGACAGTGTTGCTGCTGTGGAGAGCCTTCGGGCCGAACTTGCTCAAGCTAAGGAGCAAGCCCGAAGGAGTGATGCGGCTGCCGCGAGGGTGGCCGAAGAGTTGAAGGCCGAAAAGGCTGCGCGCTGCCTAAGCAGGGCGGAGGTGGCCGAATTGGCCAAGAGATTAAAGGATGCTACCGACCGCAATGAGGCTCTTGAAAAGGAGCGCTTATCGGAGCGGGAAGACCTGAAGAAGGCCACCGCCGAAGCCAAGGATGCCCGGTCTGCAATGCGGGCTATGAAGGAGGAGCTGCGCCAAGCCGGAGAAATCGTGGCTGGCAAGCCTTTTCTGATGTGTCGCCGGTTTATGGATGCCAAGTATGCTCAATTCGAGCGGCTGTGGAGTTCGGAGGATCCATATATGGACTTGGCTGCGAGTGCGGCTGATGCCGTTAGGCACTTCCGGAGCCAGGGGGATCACGAGACAGAAGAGTTATATTGGTCTCAATTCCACAGTCCGGATCGCCCTCTTCCGCTGTCGGACAGGTTGGCCGAATGGGCCGAACTAAATAGACTGTCCGGGCTGGCTATGACTGACATCGTGGCCCATGTATGGCCAGAGAGGTCCAAGGCGACTAGCTACTTCGGCCTACTGCAGCAATTCCTTGGGGCGGTGCCGCATATCAAGGAGATGAAACGGTCGGCCTGCATCGAGGGCGCGCGGATGGCTCTGGCCCGTGTGAAGGCGCAGTGTCCGGAGATGGATGCCACTGCTATTGCTGCCCAGGGTTCGGATGGAAACCGGCTTCCTGCCGAACATTATTTCGGGGAAGTTATGCGTGGCGCTCGTGTAATAGAGTCGCAGTGCTCAAAAAATGTAACGTTCAATTGAACGCATTAACTTGTAGATCAATGGTTATAGTATGAATGCTTTTTATACTTGTGCTTCCAAGTAGTAAGACTTCTCCTGTGCGGCCGTTTACGTATATTTTTGTATAACCTGAAAGATGCAGTCTTCGGCTTCAGCCCCCTCGCACAAGGTGCTGGGGTGTTCGCAAAATAGTGCGTTTTCACACTTAATCCGACGTCTCGGTCCTGTTATAAGGAGGTGGTAGCGTAGCGAACGAGGCAATCCGGACTATAATGCTTTATCTCTTTCACTTAGCCAATGGAGCTCGAGGGTGGGGCTACGATATAGCCCCTGATGACACCGCACATCTCCGGATTCGGGGTGCGTATGTGCCTGACCGGGAAACGGTCCTTCGTCAAAGCGGGGAATTCTAAACATTCTGATAGTTGATCAAGTGGCTGACCAGACTCTCGCTGTATCATGACAGTCAGTTTTCGGCTTTCTCTACTGAGGTGCTCGCCCAGCCGAACTGGGGCACAATCGTAGTAGTTCTCCTGGTGCCGCGTTAGCCGATGATACGAAACGTAAGGCAGCAAAACACAGGAGCCGGGCAAACCCAACATTTGACCAAAGACATGATTCGGAGCTGATGCATATAATGCCTAACTCGAGACGCCGAACACTCCCGAAGGTGTTCGGACTTTATAATAATGGGCAGAATTATGCCCTAAGCCCCTTGTGTCCAGGTACGGGCATGGTCTTCTGACGCGGCCGATGCCAAAGCGTCAGGCTCCGCTTTGGCTATAGGAAGGAGCCAAGGGAGAGTAACAACAAGAGATAGTAATAAAAAGGTCTACGCAGGGTCTTAATCTGAAAAGAATCCTTGCAACGGGTCCCTACCGCACGTCTGCGCCTGTGTCTCCGTTGCGCCGTTATCCTGGACGGGTACACATGTTGTTCATCTGTAGAAAGAGAGGAACGTTTAGTTTTAGAGACAGTTCGTGCGAAAAATATTCAAAAGAAGAGATATAAATAATTAAAGCAAGGTTTGTATGAAACCGCGGTCAGTTGTGCGCGCAGCCCCTTGTGAAAAGGGTATGTGGCTAGGGAGCCCCTAGCCTGCTGAGTCCGGATTCGCCTATCCGAGTCCGGGGTCTTTAAGTGACCCTCGCACTGAAATGGCGCCGTATGGACCGGGCATCTTGAGTGTAAGAGACGCGTAATGCGGTATGGCGTTGAAGCGGACAAAAGCCTTTCGTCCCAACAGTGCTTGATATTCACTTTTAAATGGGACGATATGGAAAATTAATTTTTCGCGTCGAAAGTTGTTTGGTGATCCGTACACGACTTCTAGTAATATCGAGCCTGTGCACTTGGTGGAAGGGCCTGGCGTCACTCCTTTGAAGGAAGTGTGGCTGTGTCGAATTTTGGTAGGGTCTATCCCCATCCGACAGATTGTGTTTGAATATAGCAGGTTTAAGTCACTGCCTCCGTCCATTAGGACGTCTGTGAATTCTAATCCGTCTATTATCGGATTCAATATCAGGGGAGTCCGTCCTGCGTTTCGAACGCTTCTGGAGTAGTCCCGGTGGTCGAAAGTGATTGGTTTTGATATCCAATCTCTTCGGTCTGCTGGGTTGGACCGTGCGAAGCTCTTTTTAGAAAGTGCCGCACTGTTTTTCCGTGTCCTCACATGAAGTGAGTTTACTGCTTTGACCCCTTGTGGGAAATTCTTTTGTTTTCCGGTGCTCTGCTGGTGTGGTTTGTCCTCTTCGCTCGACGCGTCGAGCCCCTTGTGTTCGGCATTCAGTCTGCCGTACTGTTTAAAACCCAACAATCCCTATGGGTATGATTTGCAGGCCTTCCGGGGGTACTGTGGATTTGACATATCCGACCCAAAATCTTCTTTAAGTTGGACAATTCGTCACTGTCATCCTTTAGAGGCTGTGCTTTACTATTTGGCCGTGAGCTTTTAAATCCGGCGTTGACTGCCGTGCTCTTTGGGCTTTTCTCTTTATTCCGGCGCTGCTCTTTTCTGCGCCGTGATTTTCCGTTTCCATCTCTTATCTCAGATGTACTTGGGTCGCTGGTGCTGCTTCTTGCTAGCCAGCTATCCTCCCCCGCACAGAAGCGGGTCATGAGGCTTGTTAATGCGGTCATTGTCCTCGGTTTCTCTTGACCGAGGTGTCTGGCAAGCCATTCGTCTCGGACATTGTGCTTGAAAGCTGCTAAGGCTTCAGTGTCCGGACAGTCGACTATTTGGTTCTTTTTGGTAAGAAACCTGTTCCAGAATTTCCGCGCTGACTCTCCGGGTTGTTGAGTTATATGACTTAAATCGTCTGCATCCGGAGGACGGACATAGGTCCCTTGAAAATTTGCTCTAAATGCTTCCTCGAGCTCTTCCCAACTTCCAATAGTGTTTTCTGGGAGGCTTTTGAGCCAATGACGGGCTGGCCCTTTGAACTTGAGGGGGAGATGTTTTATGGCGTGGAGATCATCTCCTCTGGCCATGTGTATATGCAATATATAGTCTTCTATCCAGACTCCAGGGTCTGTTGTTCCATCGTAGGCTTCTATGTTTATGGGTTTAAACCCTGCTGGGAATTCATGATCCAGCACCTCGTCTGTGAAACATAGTGGGTGTGCGGCGCCCCTGTACTTGTATGTGCCGCTATCGTCGGACACTTGACGTGTTGCTTTTCTTCTTGGGGCTTGTTTGGGTCCGTAGATGGACCTGGCTGGGCCGTTGGACGGTGGGGGCTCTATGGCTTCCTTGTCGAATTCTGGAAGCAGCTTACGCTTCGGGTAGCACTTCGATTGGTGGCCATTGCCGTATTTATCTGCGGTTTTGAGTACTTTGCTCCATCTTGTCCGGAGCGCGTCTTCCGCTGTTTTGAGCTTCCGCTTTTCCTTCTTCAGGCTTCTTGCTGTAGCGATGAGCCTGTGCTTAAAAAGCTCTTGTTCGACGGGGTCCTCGGGCGCGACGAATTCGTCGTCATTGAGGCTTGTTTCGTCTTCGGAGGGAGGTACATAGTGTCGGTGTCAAAACCGGCGGATCTCGGGTAGGGGGTCCCGAACTGTGCGTCTAGGCGGATGGTAACAAGAGACGAGGGACACAATGTTTTTACCCAGGTTCGGGCCCTCTCGATGGAGGTAAAACCCTACGTCCTGCTTGATTAATATTGATGATATGGGTAGTACAAGAGTAGATCTACCACGAGATTAAGCTAGCCTATGGTATGATTGTTGAGATGTAATGTTCGTCCCACGGACTAAGGTCCTCCGGTTTATATAGACACCGGAGAGGCTAGGGTTACACAGAGTCGGTTACAATGGTAGGAGATCTACATATCCGTATTGCCAAGCTTGCCTTCCACGCCAAGGAAAGTACCTTCCGGACACGAGCCGGAGTCTTCAATCTTCTATCTTCGTAGTATGGGAGTCCGGCGGATATTGATAGTCCGGCAGTCCGGACACCCCCTAGTCCAGGACTCCCTCAGTAGCCCCCGAACCAGGCTTCAATGACGATAAGTCCAGCGTGCTTGTAGTCTTCGGCGTTGCAAGGCGGGTTCTCCTTTCAAATTCCATGTACCAGCCGAACAGTACTCGGCTTCATCTTGAATACTGTGTTCCTTGGCTTCTACGCCAAATTATGGCCCTCTTCCACGCGTTGCATGAATGCGAAAAGCCAGGGTGTCTTTTACATTTCACCCCCTAATTGTGCGGGTCGCCCGCCTATAAAAGGGGCAGGGGTCCAGATCCAAACCGCACCGTCTTCCTCCCGCGTATACTCCATCGAAGCGCCTCTGACCCTGAAATCCATTCCACCATGGATCGTCAACGCGGCTCTTCCTCACGCGCTCCTAGCCCATTGCCAGGGGATTGGAGGAGGTGCTCCATTTCGCACAATGAGCTAGTAAAGCTCCAAACGGAGGGATTTCTTCCTCCGGCCTTCATGGTTCCAGTCCGAGCCGGACTGGTTACTTATCGAGGGGGGAGGCAGGCGGAGGACACCCCAAGCCCCAACAAGGGGGAGAGGGTGTGTTTCGTCCCCTATCTGATAAGGGGGCTCGGATTTCCAATACATCCGTTCCTCCGTGGGCTCCTGAAGTTCTATGGACTCCAGCTCCACCACCTCACGCCCGCCTCTGTGCTGCACATCGCGGGCTACGTAGCTCTTTGCGAGCTATTCCTGGGCATCGAGCCCCATTTCGCATTGTGGAAGAGGCTGTTCTGCCTCATACCCCGTTCTCACCAGGGGTCCATATATCAAGTGGGCGGCGCCGAGATATGGCGCGTCGCCGGGACCGGATACCTATCCGGCACCCCCAAGAGGGCGTCCGAAGACTGGCCCTCGGAGTGGTTTTATATTGTAGACGCTCCGTTGCCCGACCCAGTCCGGATTGGCCTCCCGGAGTTTGATGCTGCTCCCTTGAAGAAACGCCTCAGCTGGCACCCGCGGAGCCCCCGTTTGGAGGAAGACAAGAGCGTCCCTTACTTGATGGGCCGGATAAGATTAATGGCTCATTCCGGCTTGACCATGATTGGAGTCATGGCGACGTGCATCAAGCGGGGGGTGCAGCCGCTGCATTACAGAGGCCACCCCATGTGGGATTTCGATGGGGAGGACGATGCCACCCGGCACAGCCACAAAGGGCCGGGTTCGACCGAGGATCTGGTGAAGGCCCTGTCCGGTCTGTACAAGGGGGAGAAGGAGGACTTCCTTCGCCCGAACCCTATGGAGGGGTTTTCCATGATCAACCCCAGAGGATGGGTAAGCGAACACCTCAAAGGGCCTTTTCCCGTATCTTCGAAGTTTAAGCTTCTTACATTACGTCTTCGGCGCAGGGTCTGCGCCGGACTGTGGAGGACATGGTGAGTCCTGCTCTACAACCCGAGGATCCGGAAGGATCCCTGGGTCTGGCCTCCGAAGAGGATCCGGACATCGAGGTGGAGCTAATCGACGGGGTGTATCACCAGCTCAGCATTGATAATGCTTTGGTCGCCATTACGGCGGACTACCCCGGGCTAAGTTCGACATCCCAGGTGACCACGACCGAAGTCCGGACACCGTTATCTTATCCTTGCCTATTTCTGACCTTCGTGAACGATGGAATCTTGCAGGAAGCGCCATTACGGCAGGGAGCCGAGCCTGCGGCGGCCGACCTACAGAGGTCAGTCCGAACTAGCAGGAGGAAAAGGAGCGCCGTGCGGGCGAAAACGTCGCCACAGAGGTATAGCTCGTGTTTGACCTTTTCGAGCAATGTTCCGAGGAAACTTCTAAGTGCTCATGATCTTTATAGGAGAAAAAGCGCTCGCCGGACTGCGAGCACAGGAATTGCCGACCCAACCAACACCAGCCAGACTCCAGCGCCCGGACTGGAGGGGGAGGCAAGCGCAAGACGCGAACCGGATCCTACTCCAACGGAGGATACCGACAGACTGTCCGCCACCAAGTCAGAGGTGGAGAGCGCTATGAATCATAGATGCCGCCGGACAGTTTTTCAAGAGGCGTGCTTTTCCCCTGAGGCATTGGATGCCTTTAACGCAGGGGACGCGCATCTCCGGGCTGCTCAAAATGGTTTTACCAGAGCCACAGAGCAGTATGTTAAAGACATACGGGTAAGGAAATTTTAATGGTTGTATACACCAGTAGCCCCCGAGACTTAAATTAGTTATGCGAACTGATTTAAGGATCATTTGGAATTTCAGGCCCTTAACGAGAAGAATGCCCGGCTGTCCCGGGAGCTGCAAGATTGCAAGGCCCAACTTGAGGCCGCACTTGCTGCCGCAGGAGGAGACGGAAAGACCCCTCCTGGTAACACATTTGTATAAATTAATATAAGTGCTGTGCGGAATGCACACGAGTCTAATAATGACACTGCAGGCGCCGCCGAACAAGATCCGGACAGGCAAGCGCTACTGCGCCAGCTAAAGGCTGGCGAGAATGTGCTAAACAGAGTTCAGCAGGAAAGGAACAAGCTCCAAGATGCCAACACTAAGCTCGGAGAAGAGCTGAAGGGCGCACAGGCCGAGCTGTCCGGCTCCGTCAAGGAGAATCAACGACTTCGTCGCGGCATCTATAGTAAGTGCTTGAGCGAACTCTCTAAGGAAGAAGAGTTCGGCGAGGAAGCAATTTGACATAATATGTCTTGTAGGTATACTCACGGGCCGTCCTGCGGAGGAGATGCCCGTATCAATGGGTGACCAACTTCCCGAACTGTTGCAGCTATTCGAACGAGTTCGGCAGGCAATGAGTGGCGCAGTGCAGACTTTATGGCCATCCCTCGCCCCGCCCGAGGGCCTCGGGGAGCTTGCAGAGAAGCTGCAGGGAGTGCGGCAGCGCTTCCGTTTGTGGAAGGTCTCGGCTTGCCGTCAAGGTGCCAGGGAGGCTTGGGCCATGGTGAAGACGCGGTACAAGAAGGCGGATCCCAACCATATGGCCGAAGTTGGACCGGTGGGGCCCGACGGGAAGGAGATCCCTGTGAGTTTAGTGTACAGCCAGGTAGAACTGGCTGCTAAATTTTCCCAACGGGACTGTAAGCTAGACAGCCTGTTAGACGGGATTGAGGAGGAATACAATCAATAAACTTGACAATGTATGTTATCCTGTAAAAATGACATGTGAAATGCCTTCTAGCCGGATTGTAGATCGTTTGTCTTTGCCGACCTTTTCGTTCGACCTCGGGACCCTAGAGTCCGGAGTGTGTCCGAATACCTTTTTGGTTAAGAAATAACCGTGGTATGCATGGAGACCAGGCGTAGGGGTCATTAGTGCTTTATCAGACAAGTGCCCAACTAGTTATGTTATACTACATGGTTAGTAAGAAACATCTTCCAGGGAGAATAGCTCCGTTAAGGGTTCCTTTCACTGGGGAGGCATGCCCTAAAGTGCATGTCCGGACTGCCAAGAGAGCAGTAAAACATCTGGGGGCAGATGGGAAAAAAAAGGTAAAAAGTCATCTTTTAAATCACGGACCGAATATTCCCTTAAGAACGCTAGCTTTCGGCTTCACCCAGTCTGAGGTACACATCCGGCTGACCCGGCAGTAACAATCGCAGAGCTGCTCCCTTTACCACCTAGCCGAACAATCGGGAACGTAGGGGTAAGCACAGGAGCCAGGCAACCCCGCTTGGCCAAAACTTAAGTCATATCGATGCATATAATGGCGAGTAAAAGGTACATGTGGAAGCGTGACACATGTGTTGGGTATAAAACCCGTATAGTTGAGCTTCTGTAAAAGAAGCCCCCAGGAATAACGAGTGCGGATGGCACCTCGTATGTGTGCAAAGAATGCGAAAATAGGCCCCGAGGGGCTTGTTGAATTAAAAAGGATAAAAAGAGAAACAGAAGACAGCCGAAATATAAAAGGTTGGACGGGGGAAGGGGACGAACTCTTAGTCTGGTGCTAGGCGTAGAATCGTCGGAGTCGGGCTGCGTTCCATGGGTTCGGCTCGAGTCAGTTGTCCGACGCATTTCGTAGACGGTATATGCTCCGCCGGTCAGTACTTGATCAATAATGAAGGGGCCTTCCCATCTGGGCTTGAGCTTGTCCTTTTTCTTGTCCGGCAGGCGCAGAACTAGTTCGCCAATGTTATAAGTCTTGGCTCGTACTTCTCTGCTTTGATATCTTCGGGCCTGCTGCTGATAGAATGCGGAACGAGCCTTCGCGATGTCACGTTCTTCCTCCAATGTATCCAAGCTGTCTTGCCGATCCAGCTCGGCTTCTCTTTCCTCATACATGCGCACTCGAGGTGAGTCATGAATAATGTCGCAGGGCAAGACTGCCTCTGCGCCGTATACCATAAAAAATGGTGTGAATCCGGTAGTACGGTTAGGCGTTGTCCGCAGCCCCCAGAGTACGGAGTCGAGCTCCTCGACCCATTGGGTATCGGATTTGGTGAGTGACCTCACCAATCTAGGTTTAATGCCGCTCATTATTAGACCGTTTGCTCTTTCCACTTGACCGTTGGTTTGAGGGTGATAGACTGACGCATAGTCGAGCTTAATGCCCATATTTTTGCACCATAACTTGACCTCATCGGCCATGAAGTTCGTGCCGTTGTCGGTGATGATGCTATGGGGGACTCCGTATCGGTGTACCACCTCTGATATAAAGTCTATCACTGGTCCGGACTCTGCCGTTTTGACCGGTTTGGCCTCTATCCATTTGGTGAACTTATCCACCATGACCAATAGGTACTTTTTCTTGTGGGTTCCCCCTTTAAGGGGTCCGACCATGTCAAGCCCCCAGACCGCGAACGGCCAGGTAATGGGTATGGGTTTGAGGGCGGTGGGTGGCATATGGCTCTGATTAGCAAAGAGCTGGCAACCAACGCATCGCTGGACCAAGTCCTGTGCATCTGCCCGAGCCGTCGGCCAGTAAAATCCTGTTCGGAATGCCTTTCCTACCAGGGCCCGGGCTGCTGCGTGGTGTCCACCTAGTCCGGCATGGATTTCAGCCAGGAGGTTTCGCCCTTCTTCTTCGGAGATACACCTTTGAAGGACTCCGGTAGTACTTTTCTTATAAAGTTCTCCCTCATGGACCTTGTAGGCCTTCGATCGCCGTACTATGCAGCGGGCCTCGTTTTGGTCTTCAGGAAGTTCCTGCCTAAGTAAATAGGCTAGGAAAGGTTCTGTCCATGCGGCGATTACTGCCATTATATCGTGGGCGGAGGGTGTTATGTCATCTGCTGAATCACCGGTTGGTGCGGTTTTCTCCGGTTTATCGCTATCGGACTCCTCTTCCCATAGTACGGATGGCTTGAAGAGCCGTTCCAGGAAGATATTTGGAGGGACAACATCACGTTTCGCACCGATGCGTGCCAGGACATCGGCCGCTTGGTTATTATCTCGGGCTATGTGATGGGATTCGAGTCCTTCAAACCGAGCTGACATTTTCAGGACAACATTGCGATATGCTGCCATTTTCGGATCCTTGGCGTCAAAGTCTCCATTTATTTCGGATATTGCAAGGTTTGAATCCCCGCGCACCTCTAGGCGTTGAATGCCCATGGAGACTGCCATCCGGAGACCACGTAATAGGGCCTCGTATTTGGCTGCGTTGTTGGAGTCCGTGTACATTATTTGAAGTACATACTGGACTGTATCTCTGGTGGGGGACGTCAGTACGACGCCAGCCGCCAGTCCGGCCAACATTTTGGAACCATCGAAGTGCATAGTCCAATTGGAGTATGCGCCGTACTCTTTAGGGAGTTCGGCTTCAGTCCATTCGGCGACGAAGTCAGCCAAAACTTGTGACTTTATGGCTCGTCGAGGTCTGTAAGTTATGTCGAATGGCAAGAGCTCAATGGCCCATTTTGCAATCCTGCCCGTTGCGTCGCGGTTATTTATAATGTCATTGACTGGTACTTTAGAGGCCACTGTTATCGAACACTCTTGAAAGTAGTGCCGGAGCTTCCGAGACGCCATGAACACTGCGTATGCTATCTTCTGATAGTGCGGGTAGCGGGATTTGCAGGGGGTTAACACAGTGGATACGTAATACACTGGTTTTTGAAGAGGGAATTTATGCCCTTCTGTCGCTCGTTCGACGACGAGGACAGCGCTTACAACTTGATGTGTTGCTGCGATATATAACAACATTGGTTCGCCCAGAGTGGGTGCAGCCAAGACCGGATTTGTTGCCAATATGGCCTTTATTTCTTCGAGTCCGGCGGTGGCGGCATCCGTCCACTCGAAGTGTTCGGTGCGCCTTAGGAGGCGATAAAGGGGCAACGCCTTCTCTCCTAAACGGGAGATAAAACGGCTTAAAGCTGCCACGCATCCTGTTAATTTTTGTATTTGCTTGAGGTCCTTTGGGATATCCAACTGTGACAGAGCCCGGATTTTGGCCGGATTTGCTTCGATTCCTCTGCCGGATACGATGAAGCCCAGCAGCTTTCCGGCTGGTACGCCGAAAACACATTTTTCCGGATTCAGCTTAATGTCATATGCTCTGAGGTTGTCGAATGTGAGCCTCAAATCGTCTACTAAAGTTTCGACGTGTTTTGTTTTGACGACTACGTCGTCTACGTATGACTCGACTGTTTTGCCGATCTGGGTGGCCAGACATGTTTGAATCATGCGCTGATATGTTGCGCCGGTGTTTTTAAGTCCGAAGGGCATCGTGTTGAAGCAGAATGGTCCGTATGGAGTGATGAATGCCGTTGCGGCTTGATCTGCTTCCGCCATCTTGATTTGATGATAGCCAGAGTATGCATCCAGGAAGCACAACGAATCGTGTCCTGCTGTGGCATCGATAATTTGATCGATGCGGGGGAGGGGGAAAGGATCCTTTGGGCAAGCCTTATTGAGGTCTTTGAAGTCGACACAGAGACGCCAGGATTTATCCTTCTTTGGTACCATCACCAAATTTGCTAGCCAGTCCGGATGTTTGATATCTCTAATGAATCCGGCTTCCAATAACTTGGCTAGCTCTTCTCCCATTGCCTGTCTTTTGGGCTCGGAAAATCGTCGAAGAGCCTGTTTGACTGGCTTAAATCCTTTTAGGATGTTTAGGCTGTGTTCTGCCAACCTGCGAGGGATTCCGGGCATGTCCGAGGGATGCCAGGCGAAGATGTCCCAATTTTCCTGAAGGAATTCGCGCAGTGCGGCGTCAACTTCGGGGTTCAACTGTGCCCCGATGGAAGCCGTCTTTGTTGGGTCCGTTGGGTGGACCTGAAATTTTATTATCTCGTCTGCTGGTTTGAAGGAGGTGGACTTGGATCTTTTATCAAGTATCACATCGTCCCTGTTTACCGTAGAGCGTAGCGCGGTGAGTTCCTCTGCCGCTAAGGCTTCGGATAGTGCCTCGAGGGCTAGTGCGGCTGTCTTGTTTTCGGCGCGGAGTGCTATATCCGGATCACTAACGAGAGTGATTATTCCGCTGGGCCCAGGCATTTTGAGCTTCATGTACCCGTAATGAGGTATTGCTTGAAAAATTGTGAATGCCTCTCGTCCTAATATGGCGTGATAGCCGCTGGTGAATGGGGCCACCTGGAACGTGATTTCTTCGGATCTGTAATTGTCCGGAGAGCCGAACACCACATCGAGTGTGATTTTTCCGGTGCAGCGCGCTTCCCGGCTAGGGGTTATTCCTCTGAAGGTTGTGCTGCTTCGCTCAATACGGCTCCAATCGATTTCCATTTTCCGCAGGGTTTCCTCATAAATGAGGTTTAGTCCGCTACCGCCGTCCATGAGGACTTTTGTCAGTCGAAAGCCGTCCACTATGGGACTAAGTACCAGTGCGGCTGGGGCTCTGGTAGTTCGAGATGTGGGCTCGTCGCTGGCGTTGAAGGTAATAGCTGTGTCACTCCATGGATTTGCTGTTGCTACTTGGTAGACTTCGACGAGTTCGCGGATTGTTCGTTTTTGCATATTATTTGATGCGAAAATCTCGAAGACTGTTGATACCGTGCTGGTATTGTTGGAGTGGTTTCCCGGAGCTAGAAGCTCTTCGCCACTTTTGGCCACCTGCCGTAATATCCAACATGCTCGAAGGCTATGTGTTGGGACAGCTCCCTCTGCACTATGAAGTTTACAGGGTCCATTGAGCCATCCCTCCAGTACGGTTCCGTTTCCCTTGCTGGGTGTTTGCTTTTTTGTTTTTGCATCTGGGGCCTGATTGTGAGGCGCCCTTTTACCGCGGACTAGGTTTGGGGCCGGATTATCCCAAAATTGATTTTCAGTTTTCCGGAAACTCTCCATTGCGCAGTACTTTTGCACTATGGACGCCAGATCGGTAAAGCGCGTAATCTTGCGACGATCAATGGCGTTCAGTATTCCCTTGTCCATGCAGTTATTGCAGAAGATCGAAATTGCGTTTTCCTCTCGGCAGTCCTTTATCCTGTCCATAACCAGGAGGAATCTAGCCCAGTAATGATGTACTGTTTCTGAAGGCTCATGCCGAATTAGAGATAGGTCGCATATGTCTGGGCGGGTGGGTGGAATAAAATCCGGATCCCTGCCCATCTTTGGGCTCAAAGGCCGAGGGGCTTCCGAATTCGGGAGCTTGATTTGCTGGAGACAGACCAGCGAGTCTGGAGCGACGCATGATTTTAGGTTCAATGCTCGATCAGAGTCCGTCCCTCCGCGGGAATCCGGCATGGAGGGTTCGGGAATCCGGACACGGATTGTTTTCAACACTTGCAAAGGATTGCCGAGTTGTTCCTCTACCACTTCGACGTGGTGGGTAGCCTGGGGAGAGTTAATCTCTCTCAGATCGGTTTTAAGCCCGATCTGATTGTAGTCCGTAGCAACTCCCAGGGCGGCGATGCGATCCAAGAGTTCGTTAACAGACGAGAGCTCAATTGGATCTAACTGTTCGGCAGCTTTAGGGCTGGCGAAGATTGCTTCCGACGACTTGAGAAGTCATTGCCGAAGCGGCGGCCGGACAGGCGGTCATAAGAAAGCCACCAAGCCGGATTGTCTGGCCGGCGGCCAAGGCCCCTCCGGCGAAAACACCGTCTTTGAAGACGGGTAAAGGCATCCGCTCTATCAGCGACGACACAGAGGAACTCTCAATGAAAGCACCAATGTCGGTGTCAAAACCGGCGGATCTCGGGTAGGGGGTCCCGAACTGTGCGTCTAGGCGGATGGTAACAAGAGACGAGGGACACAATGTTTTTACCCAGGTTTGGGCCCTCTCGATGGAGGTAAAACCCTACGTCCTGCTTGATTAATATTGATGATATGGGTAGTACAAGAGTAGATCTACCACGAGATCAAGGAGGCTAAACCCTAGAACCTAGCCTATGGTATGATTGTTGAGATGTAATGTTCGTCCCACGGACTAAGGCCCTCCGGTTTATATAGACACCGGAGAGCCTAGGGTTACACAGAGTCGGTTACAATGGTAGGAGATCTACATATCCGTATTGCCAAGCTTGCCTTCCACGCCAAGGAAAGTACCTTCCGGACACGAGCCGGAGTCTTCAATCTTCTATCTTTGTAGTATGGGAGTCCGGCGGATATTGATAGTCCGGCAGTCCGGACACCCCCTAGTCCAGGACTCCCTCACATAGCTTTGATCCTCAACCTTTTCTTCTGCCGCCCTTTCGTGAGGGCTTGCTTCTGCATCCTCCTGCGCTGAGTCGTGCTGGAGGGGGTTGTCTTCGGCACTCTCTGGGGTATTGTTATTTCCTGTGCCGGGATCTATATTCTTGTTGTGGCTGGATTTAGAGCGGCGCCGCTGACGTCGGCGTTTGGGCTGCTTCTTCAGATAGTCTGCCTTTGCTGCTTCTTCGCCATCCCCTTCTTTTGGGGTGTCCACCATGTATACGTCGTATGACGAGGTGTCTTTCCAGTGCCCTATAGGCGCTGGTTCCTGTTCGTCTCCAGCATCGTCGTCTATAGCGTCGATGTCTTCGGAGTCGTAATCTAGCATGTCGGTTAAATCCTCGACAGTGGCTACAAAGTGGGTGGTGGGTGGGCTTTGAATTTCTTTGATGTCCGAACTCCAACCGTCCTGGCCATTATCCGGCCAGGATCCTCCTGATAGCGAGAGATGCTTCAGGGAATTCAGGATGTCGCCAAAAGGCGAGTGCTGGAAGATGTCCGCGGCGGTGAATTCCATAACCGGCGCCCAATCCGGATTAACTGGTAGGGGCGCGGGAGGCTCGGAGTCCGGCGAGGAGTCCGGCGCCTCGGGATCACGAGTTTCGCAGGGGACAAGATTGGTATCCGGCTCCATCACCGGGGATATTGAAGCCCCTAGGGCGGCGTCTATCCACCAGCCCTCGATATGGGCAATCGGCTTCGGGCTAGTGGCCGAAGCGGATCCGAGTGCGGCGCGCTTGGCTGTGGCTCGAGTCCGTCGAAGATCAAGTCTCCGCGGTCATCGGCCGTGAAGTTTAAGCTTCCGGATCTGACCTGACGGCCAGGGGCGTAGCTTTCGATCTGCTCCAGATGGCCAAGAGAATTGGCCCGCAGTGCGAAGCCGCCGAATATGAAGATCTGTCCGGGGTGAAAAGTCTCACCCAGGACAGCGTTGATGGTTGAAGATGCCATCGAGCCTATCGGTGACGACACAGAGGAACTCTCAATGAAAGCACCAATGTCGGTGTCAAAACCGGCGGATCTCGGGTAGGGGGTCCCGAACTGTGCGTCTAGGCGGATGGTAACAAGAGACGAGGGACACAATGTTTTTACCCAGGTTCGGGCCCTCTCGATGGAGGTAAAACCCTACGTCCTGCTTGATTAATATTGATGATATGGGTAGTACAGGAGTAGATCTACCACGAGATCAAAGAGGCTAAACCCTAGAAGCTAGCCTATGGTATGATTGTTGAGATGTAATGTTCGTCCTACGGACTAAGGCCCTCCGGTTTATATAGACACCGGAGAGGCTAGGGTTACACAGAGTCGGTTACAATGGTAGGAGATCTACATACCCGTATTGCCAAGCTTGCCTTCCACGCCAAGGAAAGTACCTTCCGGACACGAGCCGAAGTCTTCAATCTTCTATCTTCGTAGTCTTGGAGTCCGGCGGATATTGATAGTCCGGCTGTCCGGACACCCCCTAGTCCAGGACTCCCTCAGTCGTCTTCATCTTCATCCTTGTCGCGGCCGCGGGGAGGTCTGTCTCCTTGCCGCTGCTTGGCCTTGCCGCGGCGTCCTCCCCGGCCGGGGCGCTTCTTGCCGGATCCTCCAGTACCTTCTTGGGCCTTCTCCTTGTCGCGTCGCTCGTACTCAGCCTTTTGCTGCTCGACAAGCTGTTCAACCTTCTTGCAGCTCTGGAGATCATGGCCCTTGGTGCGGTGGATCTTGCAGTACTGCTTGCCGGAGCCGTCCTGCTTGTCGGCGGCCGCCGCAGCTTCGGCTTCCTTGGCGCCACCTCCGTTGCCGGACTGCTCAACGACTAGCACATCTTTGCCTTTCTTCTTCCTATTGTTCCGCCACCGGTTTTCCCTTATCGGGGCAGCATCCTCGCTGTCAGATCCTCCTGCTCCTGTATTCTCTCCGGGGAGTTTCCTCCCTTCCTCAGCATGTGCACACTTGTCGGCCAGGGCATATAGCTCACTGATGTCTCTGATCTTGCACATCGCCATCTCCTCCCGCATCCTGCGGTTACGCACGTTCTGATGGAACGCGCTGATGACCGCGGCAGGGTGGACATCTAGGATGTTGCGTTGTACTTGGCTGAATCTCTGAATATACTTGCGCAGGGGCTCTCCTTCCTTCTGCGCGAGCAGATGAAGGTCGCTCTCTTGGCCATGAGGCTTGTGGCCGCCTGTAAAGGCGCCGACAAACTGATGGCACAGATCCGCCCATGAGGATATGGAGTTGTCCGGCAAGTGCATGAGCCAGGATCTGACATTGTGCTTGAGCACCAGCGGGAAGTAGTTGGCAAGGATCTTTTCGTCGCGCCCCCCGGCAGCTTGCACCACGATGGTGTAGATGCTGAGGAACTCCGACAGACGCAACTTGCCGTCGTACTTCTCTGGTACGTCTGGCTTGAAATTCTTTGTGCTGGGCCACTGGACTTGCCGCAGCTCACGAGTGAACGCAGGGCAACCTACCGCGTACGACAGGTTGCCTAGTTCCCCTGGCGCATGCATGTCAACAGCGGGCCCAGCGCACTGGTCTGATTGACGCCGCGCTTCTCTTCGACGCTCGATGCGAGTACGAGCGTCTTCTTGCTGTTGTTCGTGAAGAACTTGGCGCTGATCGCGATGAGCTCGTGGATCTGATGATGCGGTGGAGTCGTCGTCGAGGTGGATCCGGCGAGTCGGCGATCTTGGCCTTCGGGGCGGAGAGTGCACGGTGGTTGCACCCCCATCAGTTTTGTCGCCATCGGCTCGTGCCTGGCAATCTTGCCGCGGCTGCGGTGCACCGGGCTGCCACGGAGTGTCGCCGTTGGCGAAGCCGATGAGACTCTGAATGGCGGCCCTCCATTCGTCGATCTTGTCTGCCGTTGGAGGGTAATCCAAGAGCAGTTGAGCTCGTGCCAAAGCTTCTGCTGGGGTCTTCGGTGGCGGTGGTGAACGGTGCGAGGAGCGGGATATGCTCGGACTTCTAACTATGTTAGAAGGAGCAGTATCCCGTCCGGGCGACCGTGTCTTGCTCGTGCCAGCATGTTGGCGTGCATGCTGGTCTTGAGCATCCCGAGATCCACCAGCTCGATCTCGGTCCAACGAACGTATGGTACTGCGAGTACCATGATGCTGTTGGTCCCGCACCTCCTGAGATGGGCGCGGTGCATGTACGGACGCCGAGGTCTGCGCGGCCTTGTCCTTGGAGCTGGCGGCAGCGTGAGCTCCCTCATCGACGCCCGTTCCTCCGCCGGCGTCTACCCCACCACCCGTTTGCTCCGGTGGCGGTGGGATCGACGTGGACGGAGCAGCCACCTCTGAAGCCTTCTTCTTCGGTGGCATGTCGATGAAGATGATGTAGAAGATGAAGATCTAGCTCGTGTGAACACCGGATCGGGTTCACACAACCTCGACGCCCCCTACCTGGCGCGTCATAGATGTCGTGGGAACGAACACCTATGGGACTGGAGCCCCTTTCGGTCCGGCGGGGGGCGGAGATCGCATAAAGAGCGGATCGAGGCGAAGCACACAAGCGATTTACCCAGCTTCGGAGCTCTCCGAAGAGATAATACTCCTACTGCTGCTTTGTGGTTTGTATTGTGTTCTTGCTCGGGAGCGATGAGTGCTACCGTACACTCTAGCTACTCACGAAACCGAGCGTGAGTGTTTTTTGGTTTCGAACCCCCCTCTACGTTGCGCATGGGCCTCCTTTTATATGCTCAAGGGGTCACCGACAGGTGGCAACACATGCAAGGGTAAAAATGTAAAAGAACTGCGGTTGGTACACCTACTTGTACAGTGCATCCTACCTAACCCTGACGGCAGGGGACAAAGGCATTAAATGCCTGTCTGTGTCGCCCAAACAGTGCAGAAAAGGGACCGTCAGGGGCGCCACCGCTCGCCACGATGGCAATCTTGTCAGCGCCGCTTGCCACCTCGCACCGCTGGCTGCACAGCCTCTCGCCACGCGCGCCTGGAAAGGTCCCATGGCGACACGTTGACGGATGCACTGGATCATGGGCACAGAGTGGTGGCTTGCCGCGGCAAGCGCCTTGCCGCGGTCGTTGTCTTGCTGCGTACGGAAGCTTGTCGCTCGCCGGGCCTTGCCGAGACGCATGGCGCGTCGCGGCAAGTTCCTTGAAATGCCTTGGTTGGCCTTCCCGGCAAGCTCCTCTCGCCGGGGGCTTGTCTCCTTGGCTTAAACACTTTGTTCTTGAATGGCTCCAAAGGAACCACGGAGGACCTTGGCGGTCACCCGGCAAGCCTTGCCGCGGGGTGCTGCGACTGCCCGTGCACAAGTTCGGGATACTAGGGTACCCCTACTCTAGTACACCGACAGATACTTTGGCATAATTTCAATGTAAATCTTCTTAATCATGGTATGAATATTCAGATCCGAAAGATTCAAGACAAAAGTTCATATTGACATAGAAATAATAATACTTCAAGCATACTTATCAAAGTAATCATGTCTTCTCAAAATAGCATGGCAAAAGAAAGTTCATCCCTACAAAATCATATAGTTAGGCTATGCTTCATTTTCGTCACACAAAGATGTTCCCAACTTCTATACCCCCGATGACAAGCCAAGCAATTGTTTCATACTTAAATAATCTCAAACTTTTTCAACCTTCACGCAATACATGAGCGTGAGCCATGGATATAGCACTATGGGTGGAATAGAATATGATGATGGGGATTGTGTGGAGAAGACAAAAAAGGAGAAAGTCTCACATCAACGAGGCTAATCAATGAGCTATGGAGATGCCCATCGATTGATGTTAATGCAAGGAGTAGGGATTGCCATGCAACGGATGCACTAGAGTTATGAATGCTCAACAAAATAAAACTAGTGGGTGTGCATCCAACTTGCTTGCTCATGAAGACCTAGGGCATTTTGAGGAAGCCCATCGTAGGAATATACAAGCCAAGTTCTATAATGAAAAATTCCCACTAGTATGAACAAGACAACTTATGAGACTCACTATATGAAAAACATGGTTCTACTTTGAAGCACAATATATGAGACTCACTACATGAAGAACAAGGTGCTACTTTGAAGCACAAGTGTGGAAAAAGAGATAGTAGCATTGCCCTTTTTATATTTTTTTTTGGGCCTTTCTTTTTTTCTTTTTGGCCTTTCTCTTTTTTTTGGGCAATGCTCTAATAATGATGATCATCACACTTCTATTGATTACAACATAAGGATTACAACTCGATACTAGAACAAGATATGACTCTATATAAATGCCTCTGGTAGTGTACCGGGATGGTGCAATGAATCAAGAGTGACATGTATGAAAAATAATGCATGGTGGCTTTGGCACAAATACGATGTAACTACATGATCATGCAATGGTAATATGACAAAAGTAAAGTATGTCATGATGATGATGAACGGAACGGTGGAAAGTTGCATGGCAATATATCTCGGAATGGCTATGGAAATGCCATAATAGGTAGGTATGGTGGCTGTTTTGAGGAAGATATAGGGAGGTTTATGTGTGAAAGAGCGTATCATATCACGGGGTTTGGATGCACCGGCGAAGTTTGCACCAACTCTCAAAGTGAGAAAGGGCAATGCACGGTACCGAAGAGGCTAGCAAAGGCGGAAAGGTAAGAGTGCGTATAATCCATGGACTCAACATTAGTCAAAAGAACTCATATACTTATTGCAAAAATTTAGAAGTCATCAAAAATCAAGTACTACGCGCATGCTCCTACGGGGATAGATTGGTAGGAAAAGATCATCGCTCGTCCCCGACCGCCACTCATAAGGATGCACAAGCCAGGTACACTTCATGTTTCAAATTTGTTACATAACTTTAACCATACGTGCATGCTACGGGACTTGCAAACTTCAACACAAGTATTTCTCAAATTCATAATCATCCAACTTGCACGACTTTGATATTATCACCTCCAAATATCAAAACAATTATCAAGCATCAAACTTATCTTAGTATTCAACACACTCAAAAGAAAGTTTCACATATCTTGAATACCAAGTATATTAACATTAAGCAAATTACCATGCTATTAAAGACTCTCAAAATAATCTAAGTGAAGCATGAGAGATCAAGTTTCTTTAAAACAAATCCATCACCGTGCTCTAAAAGATCTAAGTGAAGCACTAGAGCAAAAATTATCACGCTCAAAAGGATATAAGTGAAGCACTATGAGCAAAGCTATCAAGCTCAAAAGATATAAGTGAAGCACATAGAGTATTCTAACAAATTTCAATTCATGCATGGCTCTCTCAAAAGGTGTGTACAGCAAGGATGATTGTGGTAAACTAACAAGAAAAGACACAAATAATACAAGACGCTCCAAGCAAAACACATATCATGTTGGTGAATAAAAATATAGCTCCAAGTAAATTACCGATGGAAGCGGACGAAAGAGGGGATGCCTTCCGGGGCATCCCCAAGCTTTGACTTGTGGTGTCCTTGGATTATCTTCGGGGTGCCATGGGCATCCCCAATCTTAGGCTCTTTCCACTCCTTGTTCCATAATCCATCAAAAGAATTCACCCAAAACTCGAAAACTTCACAACACAAAACTCAATAGAAATCTCGTGACCTCCGTTAGAGAAAGAAAACAAAAGACTACTTTAAGGTACTGTAATGAACTCATTCTTTATTTATATTGGTGTTAGACCTACTTTATTCCAACTTCTCTATGGTTTATAAACTAATTTACTAGCCATAGATTCATCAAAATAAGCAAACAACACACACAAAACAGAATCTCTCAAAAAACAGAACAGTCTGTAGTAATATGTAACTAACGCAAACTTCTTGAACTCTAAACATTCTACCAAAATAGGAAGTCCTGGACAATATTTTGATTGATCATCAGCAAAAAGAATCAATGCAAAATCACGTTCCTGTGATTTATCATAACTAAATTCGTGCGCGCAAAGTTTATGTTTTTCAGCAGAATCAAATCAACTATCATCGTAAGTTATCCTATAGGTTCTACTTGGCACAAACACTAATTAAAATATAAAACCACATCCAAACAGAAGGTATATGGATTATTTATTCCTAAATATAAACAAAAACAAAAACACAAAATAAAATTGGGTTGCCTCCCAACAAGCGCTATCGTTTAACGCCCCTAGCTAGGCATAAAAGCAAGGATAGATATAGGTATTGCCATCTTTGGTAGGCAATTCTTCAATGAGGCATCTACCTCCTTTAGAATTTTCTTTCTTTCTAGTAATTATCAAACTTTTAGGCATAAGATCGAAAAATTCATTCGTAGAAAATGGTTCCTTAATGATAGTAAAAAGATCGGCATGAATACTTATAAATTTAAGATCCGCATTTTCCTTACTAGATGATTCACCCTTATTTTTAGGAAGGTACATAAGCTTGGCAATTTTAGTGGGAGGATTAGGAGTATTCTTTACGGAAGAAAAAGTGGTTCCCAAATTGGTAATGATACCCTCAAGTTTATCGATTCGAGTAGAGTCTAGATTTATTTTTTCATTAACCATGGGTTCCTTCTCCTTAATATTTTTCAAAGTCATTCCTACCTTAGATCCGTATTGAGTAATTTGATTATGAATCTTTTTATCTAGATTTTCAATGGATTCAATGGTAGCAACTTTGTTTTCAATAATTTCAAGCCTTTGTATAACATGCTCCAAAGTTAACATAGTTCCATTAACCAAAAGAGGAGGTGAGCCAAATAAATCTATTAAAGGATTATAGGAATCAAAAGTATGGCTACCCAAGAAATTCCCTCTGGTAATGGTATCAAGGATATATCTATACCAAGGATTAGCACCTACATAAAAATTGCGAAGAAGAACTGAAGTAGATTGCTTCCTGGTAGATCTATTTTGAGCATTGCAAATTCTATACCAAGCATCTTTTAGATTTTCTCCCTCCCTTTGTTTAAAATTTAGCACTTCATTCTCGGGAGATAACGGAGAAGATAAAAGACTAGTCATGATGACAAGCAAGCAAACTAACACACGAGCAAACAAAAGGGCTAGGAAAAAGGCAAAGGAAAGAGAGGAGGAGATTGGGAAAGAGAGGGCGAATAAAACGGCAAGGGTGAAGTGGGGGAGAGGAAAACGAGAGGCAAATGGAAAATAATGTAATGTGAGAGATAGGGATTGTGATGGGTACTTGGTATGTTGACTTTTGCGTAAGCCTCCCCAGGAAAGAACATGCGGTACCCCCATGTATGGTTTTGGCAATTGATGACAATCTCTATGGACTAATGGTTGCCTTGAGTTATATTTGAAGGGTTTGTCCATAGGTTTTTCTTGGAGTCCATTTGTTGGTTTCAAGGAGAGTTTGTGATGACCGCGGTGCTATTAAGGAACTATCCAAAGATCGGTCATGTGAGTGTTGAGCTTATTGCAAGCATGTCTTGAAGAAGAAGATTGTGTGATCATTCATGTTTACCTTCAAGACATCATCCAAATGTAGAGAGTTGGAAAGATTCAAGGTTGATCTAGACTAAGTACAGAGAGTGATTCAAGTTGATCAACACACGAAGCGCACAAGTTGTACCGAGAGGGACCAAGTGTTCCCATGGTATGGTAAGCATTGTCCATTACGCTTTGTGTACTAACCCATGGTCTACGTGAGAGTTCTTTGTGGGGTTAGGTATGTTTCCATGGTCTTGCGTCAAGATGAAGATCCCATACAGCCCATGGAGGATGACATGAAGTGGTGATCGTCATCAAGTTTGCAGTGTGCAAGTTCAAGTGGAGCAACACGAAGAGTGGCTCACCCATAATGGAGTATAGGGAGCAATCAAGTTTGAATCTTGCCATCCATTGTGGTGTCAATGGACTTGTGAAGATGTGCTGAAGAGTCGCTCACCCATAGTGGACTATGGGGGAGCAATCATCTAGTCTTCATCGAGCCAACGCAATCAAGAAAGGTGGTCCAACTTGAGGGAGTCAAGATCGTCATTATCTAGCTCAAGTGTACCATGTGCAAGGCAAAGGTTTTCCCTTGATAGGTTTTCTATTTTACCGGTATCGTGGTGGTAGTTGGGAGACCGGGTTATAGGATCGTTTGTCGTACTATCAAGGGGGCTCTCAAGTTGGTAGCTTGATCATATCGTTAGAAGAGAGCTCAAACCATTGCATCCTTGCATCATGTTTCTTGGTTCTTGTTTGGTTCTCTTTGTGAGTCTTAGAGCTTATGGTCATCTTGATGACAAGCTTGAGTTCGTCGAAAACGGAGTTCGCATGCGTCTTCTATGATGTTTTCGGTGTTGGAGGTTTTACCAGTCTTATCCAAGGAAGGGTTCTCACCATTTTCTTATGGGTCTTTTCTCATTTGCTTCTTATTGATATTTCTATCAATATTGTGTTAGCCCATGTCGTTAGCTTTCCAACAAACTTGATTTCGTCGAATTCAGAGCTCGTATGCGAAAGTTGTGGCTGTTTTGATATTGCCTGTTTTACATAGAGAGGTTGTACCGCCCCGTAGAGAGGTTGTACCGGTTGACCGGTACAACCGGTGTTTGGAGCGGTTGTACCGCTCCAGAATTGGTCCAGAGGTTGTACCAGCCATGTACCGCTCTAGCACCGGACTAGTTTCTGTTTTGGAGCGGTTCTTGGGCGGTTGTCGACCGGTTTTACTGGTTTAACTGGTACTACCGGTTCCCCAGGCTGTTGTACCGCTTAGAGCTTTTCCCAGGTTGGTTTTTCCTCTGCTTTGGCCGGTTGTACCGGTTCGTGCACCAGTTGTACCGGTCCTACAGTTTTCTGCACATAACGGGCAGATTCGTGGGGACCTATTTAAGGAGGTCTTCTTCCCCAATGGTTCTCCATCTCTTGAGCTCGTTTTTGCCCCCATTGTTGACCTTCTTTGAGCTTGCTAACTCTCAATCCCTCCATGGATTCTTGCTAGTTTTTGAGGGAAAAGAGAGAGGAGATCTAGATCCACACTTCCACCAATCACTTTCTCCTCTATGTGAGGGGAACCCCTTGGATCTAGATCTTGGAGTTCTTTGTGTTCTCCTTCTTGTTCTTCCTCTAACTTTCCTCCCTAGCATTAGTTGCTTTGGTGCGATTTGAGAGAGAAGATTTGGGCACTCCGTGTGCCCTTGCCATTGCATTTGTGCATCGGTTTGAGTTCTCCACGGTGATACGTGGAAGTTTCAAGTTGAGAAGCTTATTACTCTTGGGTGCTTCGTACCCTTGAGCTTGTTCCTCTTGGGTGCTTGGGCGCCCTAGACGGTTGGTGGTGTTCGGAGCTCAATCATTGTGGTGTAAAGCTCCGGGCAAGCGTCGGGGTCTCCAATTAGGTTGTGGAGATCACCCCGAGCAATTTGACGGGTACCGGTGACCGCCCCCAAGGGTCGCCATTTGTACAGGTTCGGTGACCGCCCTCAAGGGTCACTTAGTGGAATCACGACATCTTGCATTGTGGGAGGGCGTGAGGATATTACGGTGGCCCTAGTGGCTTCTTGGGGAGCATTGTGCCTCCACACCGCTCCAAATGGAGATTAGCATCCGCAAGGGTGTGAACTTCGGGATACATCGTCGTCTCCGAGTGCATCGGTTATCTCTGACCTGAGCCCTTTACTTATGCACTTTACTTTGTGATAGCCATATTGTTCTTTGTCATATATCTTGCTATCACATAGTTGCTTATCTTGCTTAGCATAAGTTGTTGGTGCACATAGGTGAGCCTAGTTGTTGTAGGTTTTGTGCTTGACAAATTAACCGTTGGGTTTATTCCGCATTTGTTCAAGCCACTACCGTAATTATTTTAAAACGCCTATTCACCCCCCCTCTAGGCGACATCCACGATCTTTCAATTGGTATCAGAGCCTCGTCTCTCTTTGTTGGGCTTAACCACCTAGAGAGTAAAGATGTCGACTAGGGGATTAGGATTCTCTGACACTCTTAGTTTCGATGGCACAAATTTTGATGTTTGGGTAAGTCGCATGCTTAATCTCTTTAGGGTCATGGACCCAAATTTAGAGCGAATTGTAGATATGGGTTTCCTCCTCCAAAGGATCCCCAAAGATTATCTTTAGAGGATGAGAAAAACTCTTATCTCAATGCTCAAGCTTCTAATGTGCTTTTCGATGCTTTGAGCAATGTAGTTATTTTTCAACTCATGCCATTCCGGGATGCTCATGAGTTGTGGACAAAGCTTCGAGATAAATATGGTGTGTCCAATATTTGTGGGGATGATTGTTCTCCCTCTACCTCCTGTCGTATAGTATTCTCAACTTCTTCTACTTCACCTACATGTGGTTTGCCACAAGGTAATGATATGGTGAGTAGTGTTGGTCATTGCAATGATGATAGTATGTGTCGTGGATTTGTCACGGCAGATGTCCTAGCGTAAGGACTTAGTCGTGGAGGCATCGCTACGGGTTTACTTGCAGGGGTTAAAGCGGACACAAAGACACGAGGGTTTATACTAGTTCGGCCCCTTCGATGAAGGTAAAAGCCTACGTCTAGTTGTGATGGAATTGATGTAGTCTCGATGGCTAGGGAGCAAATAAGCTTCGCCTAGGCTCGAGTTGTGGTTGTCTCCCCTTGAACCGCCGCCGGGTCGTCCCCTTATATACACGAGTGACGCCCGTCGGTTTATAGAGTCCCAACCGGTTCATACTCGTATCCCGGTTGGTATCTCTCTATTCCTAACTTACAATACAAGTCATAATATCAGGCCGGTTTACGGCTACAAGCTCTAAACCAACTACAGGCCTTTGGGCCTTTCTGCGATTACACCACTAACGGAGCTAACCCGGCCCAAGCTGGCCGGTTTACACCTTGTGGTAATATCCCCAACATTAGGCCCCAGATTGATTTGAACTGGTTCATGTCAATCCTTCACAGAACCTGTATCTTGGACATCTTCTTTTGTTTAATAAACCGCCACGTCGTCGTTGCTTCTGATCATTGTAAACCGGCATGACATCCTTGCTTCTGGTTCCTGTAAACCGGCATGACATCGTTGCTTCTGGTCACTGTAAACCGGCATGACGTCATCTTGAAGTTTATCCTTTATAACGCCTTCCTTAATAGCAGTCCCTGGATTCACGCGCTTGACCTAGCTTTACTGCCTTATAAATAGGACCGAAGGGTCATTCTTTTTCCTCCCTTCGCTTCCTCTTCGTCTTCCTCGCGCCGCTGCCCTTGGAGCTCCGCCATCGTCATCAGCTTCTGCTTCATCCTAGGCCGCTGCATCAACCTGGACGTACCAGAACACTGCGGCCTTTCTCCGCATCTCCTCTGTTCCCGGTAAGCTTCTTCCCCTTCTTCAATCTGTTTCTGCATTTAGATCTGTTTCTAGGGTTCGAGCTTCATACCATGTTCTTCGTGCGTTTTCATCTTTTTAGCCTTGAACCATGCTATGAATCTTGTTCTGTACCAATGACGACTCCTGCGTATCCGCTGTACTTTCTCATTTTTAATCTCACAGATCTTCTGCACATATACATATGCCTTATGGTCCACTTGTTTACTCCCGCGAAATATTTCCTGTTTTCTGAAAACCCGCGTTTGATCCGTAGCAATCATGAGATCTTGTGAAACTTGTTTCTGTACACTGTCCATGACTTCCATTATCTCCAAGGCCAAGATTAGGCGGTTTAACTCACCATAACAAAGGCTGCTAAACCGGCATAGGTACACCATTAGTCCCCTTGTTGAACCGCCAGAACATATCTGATATCATATCATAATGAACTGATTTATAGAAATCGCCTCCGGTTTATCATAACTTGAATCAATCACTCTGTGATAAGCACTTTCTTAAACCGGATCCTTCTCCTTGTAGATCTTATCATGGCCAAACAGGTGTACGAATGCAACTGGGTCCCATCCCGCGTCTCCGAGACACAGTTGAATGAACTGGTATCGATTGGAGCTTTAGATGACCAAAACACAATCCATTGGAGGGTTCCTGGAGAGGAATGTCCTCCCACACCTCAGGAAGGGGAAGTCGTAGTTTTCGCGGATCATCTGGCCCGGGGTTTCAAACCGCCCGGGTCAAAATTTTACCGGGACGTGATGGCCAATTTTCAGCTCCGTCCCCAAGATATTGGCCCCAACTCCGTTACCAACCTGTGCCACTTTCAAGTGCTGTCCGAAGCATATCTGCAAGAGGAACCTTTTGTTGAACTGTTCAGAGATCTCTTCCACCTAAACCGTCGCACTGAATTCACTGATGACCCCAATACAGAATTAGGCGGTATGGCTATCCAGAAGAGGAAGGAGATCACCTATCCCCACGTCAAACTCCACACTCACCCCAAAGAATGGAATGCGACTTGGTTCTACTGCAAAGATACTTCTCCTGAAGGT
Source organism: Triticum timopheevii (assembly GCA_963921465.1). NCBI lineage: Eukaryota > Viridiplantae > Streptophyta > Magnoliopsida > Poales > Poaceae > Triticum > Triticum timopheevii. Next base: position 475,047,010 of record OY997262.1, read on the forward strand.
GAAAATCCTTTACCTGGCTTTCGTCCAGAGCGGCTAAGCAATACTCATCCCTTTCCTCAAAGATTGACTGCCAAAGAGAGAAGCAAATATGCCCCACAACTGTCCAAGCTCCGAGCCTTTATGGCCAACGGTTTGACTGGGATTGATCTTGCACGCTGCTGGTTATCTTGGGGCATACTGCCTTTGAGCCGGCGTTCCGGTTTGATGTGCCAGTATACCGGCAGCGTCGATGACCCACTCCGACACACCAAACTGGAACTGTCTGAAGATGAAGTTACGGATTCAGTAAGGAAAATGCTGAATGAACCGGAGCATCTCTGTGCTCAAACCGGCTTAGCTCCTTACTGCACCACCAACGCACCACCTGCGTAAGTCTCTGACTGTGTCATCATAAAAACCCGTTTTTACTTTCATGTGTCCAACTCTCAATTATTTCTGATCCAGGGCGATAATCCGTTTTGGAGCAAGAAACTCTCTCAAGACAAAGCAGACAAAGCTGGGCGGCCAAATCGGCCCAAAACAAAAGTTGTCAAGAAGTCCGCCCACAAGAGGAAGACTACTGCTTCGTCTGATCCGGCCATTGACGATGATGTGGGTAATCCGGAACTTGATTCTCTTGGCTTGCTTTTTACACGTCTTATTGATGACGATGCTTGTCAGGATGACGCTGAAGCCAGCAACGCAGGATTTGCTGAGGTAACCATTCTCTCTTCCGATTCAACAAATTTGCCTACTCCAAAATTTCGCCGGGCAATCCGGAAAGTTAACTTTTCTCATCCTCTTGCTTACTTGGATCCCAAACTTGTTATGAAGACACAGCAACAGGAAGCTCGCCGCACAACCCGGCACAGCGGACAGGTAGTTACCTCTGCCGGTTTACCCAACAGCCCGGTTCGAAAGCGCCGCACCGAGGTTTCCGACCCTTTTATTGCTTTAAATTTCAAAGCGGGTTTCTTCCGTCAACCTCTTAATCCGTCCGACTCCGATTATCAGGTTACTTCCCATTCATCCTCGGGCGAATCTTCTGCCACTCAGCTACCGCCATTGAAAATAGCCGTCGGGTAAGTCCATACAGCCATATGCTTTCTGATACTTTCTGTAATGGATATGCTTTTTTCCTGACTTTTGTCTCTTTAGAACCAAACCGAAACCCAGCAAGAAGGCCCTCTTGGACAAAACAGTTGAAGAAGCTGCCGCTTCAGATCATGAACGAGTGCCGGATCTCGGAACCGTTGCCTCTGAAGATATTCCTAATGACCCTCCGGTTCAAGAGGAGGTTATCCCTGAAGAGAGGCCTGTGAATACTTCAATATCTGTTGATCCGCCTGCCAGTACTGTCCGGTTTGAGAAGCCTCGCAGTCCTACTGAAACAGCTGTACCCACACAATCCGTCGGATCGAAAGATGACGACGTTGTGATTACTGGAACGCGCCACTCTGAGCCGGGGAATCCTGCAATTTTAACCCGGCATACTGTGAAAGAGGACTCTTCCACTTTTAACAAAGGAAAATGGGATGTGGAGCTGGAAACATATGCCGCTTTGAGCGCCCAAGACCTTCATTCCGGATATCTGAACCGGCTTTACAGTAGCCGTGATTATGAAGCTGGCTTGGTGAAACTAATGAGAGACAAGTTTGAGGTAACACTCCTTTCCTTATTACCAGTATAGTAGTCCTTGTAGCCCCCAAGGGCCGGTTTGTAATCTTTGATCAAACTGGGACTTGATAATTTTCTTTGATAGATTTTGCAATCTTCCCTCATAACCACCAGGGCCGGTTTAACGATGCATACTTAAACCGGTACTCCAAAAAACTTCCTGACAACACTTTAATAGAATCAAATAGTCATTAGCCCCCAAGTGCCGAGTTGAATACTCGTATTGAGCTTGGGACTTTGCCATGTATTAGCAGTAGAAAGATTGAAGGTACATTAGCCCCCAAGTGTCAAGCATATAACTGTGTTGTGTGGTTGAGACTTTAACTTGAATTGTTGGCTGATCATACTATCAATGCGCAGGCTGAGGTGAAAATCAAGGATGATCGGATTGCCGATTTACAGGCTGCTTTGAAAACCCAGCAGGCCGAAACAGAGAAGGCAAAGAAAGAGTTAATCGGTGCCTTGACCGCTGCTGAGCAGGTGAAGGAAACCATGAAGAAAGAAGAGGCAGCCTGGGCCACTGAAAAAGCCAATTTGCTCAAACGGGCAGAAAATGCTGAAGCTGCCCTTAAACCGGTGGTGGATGATCTGACAACCGTGAAGCGGCAAGTACATTCTATGACTGCAGCCATCTTCGGTAAGCTCCCTGTGAACAAGTGTGATATGTTATTCCTGCTGCATCATTAATCCGGTTTAAAACTATCCTGTTATTGTATGCAGGCACACGCGTTGGGCACTTGGGAAATGACGTGCGGAAGAAACTGAAGGCTGTCTACACTTTAGTTGAGCAGTTATATACCGGAGCCCAGCGCGTTATCACCACAATGTCACATAACAATCCAGCGCCGTCCCTGATTCAAGATACTCTGAACCGGCTATCCATCCTTCCTTCCCGGATTGAAGAGGTGAAGAAATCTGCTGCACGAACCGGAGCCATCAACGCCTTGATCCGAGCCAAGGCATGGGTACTGGATTTTGACCCCGTGGAAGCAGCTCAAGGCTATCCCAGCGTGAAAGAAGATGGCTCGGACTTCAACGAAGAGGACTTGCGGGCGATAAACCGTGCGGTACGCCCGCTGGCTTGTCAATTGGCCGAAGAAGCCGATTTGGAGCACTACCAAGCCCAATATAATGAGCAGAACAAGCGTGTGTCCGCCCCAACCTTTGAACCGGAAAACTTGATCCCTCCAATCCGTAAGCATACTTACGCACCCGACATTGAACCGTCGTCTTTGATTCACGAAGAGGCTGTTTTCCAAGCGCTAATGGGAATCGACTGGACTACTGTGGATTTCCAGCCGATGGGTAGAGATGAGGACGCTGAAGCGGCGGAAGATGAAGAACAGTCTTGAACCGGTAGCCGGTTTAAACAACTGTCGTGGGCTGTTTACCCAAAGAACAATGATCTCATTTGGGCACTGTGTTGCCTTGTAATAGCCTTAGTGAAAACTTGCTGCCTGGATATGCCTTCGTGCATAGATGAAACTTTTGTTTGATTCATACTCCCTGCAACCGAAAAGTTGAACCTCGGCGGCGGTGACACCGCCAGCCGGTTTATGGCATCCAATATATATACGTATCGAAAATCAATTAGTATGTGATACAAATACCTGTTGTATCTGATCATGAAGCTGGCGTAGCCAATCTTGAAGCGGAGGCCTTAAAAACCATGACCGTCTGGGGAGACAATAACTCTAATATAGTCGTGCTGAATCAGCACAAGTCCCCGTGTTACTCCATGAGGATGAACCGGAAGAAGGTAAACCGGGCAGATAAAAACTTCGGTGTAATACCAAACCGTGTCCTGTCAGTTTGTTACTGACAGCTAAACCGGATAAAAATATTCGTCGGGTTGAAAAACGCAACAAAAATCGAATACCAACGATGTGAAAATATGGCAACAAAGGCAATAACTCTTTGCAAAAGTAAAGCTTCATGGAGCTGGTCAGATGGCATTACCATGGTCAGACGCAACCAAGCCCCCCGAAGGCGTAGCGATGGTGCTAGTCGGCCAGGTCCCCAAAAGACTCTTGGCGAGTACGCCGGCCAAGTGGCATGACATTGGTTCGGGTTCGACCAAGCCCCCAAATGACGCTGGCCCTATTGGCCGACCAAGAGGCGTGACCGGTTCAGACGTGACCGTGTCCCCAAATGATCTGGTGGCTTTCGCCTATCAAGAGGTGTTGCATTGGTTCGGAAACGACCAAGCCCCCAAGTGATAAATATAACTGTCAAGGGGTAAACCGGAGGCCGCTTTAAAAACAGAAACACTCCATGTAACCACACATGAGAAGAAAGACAGAGACCCCGCTTTAGCTGAGGCTCCTATTTTTATTATATCGAAGATAATATATACATTGTCATGCTATGTACATAAACTGAGCCGATGACTCAAGTGTAGTAAGGTCGAAGATGAGCTATATTCCACGGCCTATTGGTCTCCTCCTCTGATGTACGTGAGTCTTTACGCTCTCGAATATCAACCAGATAGTAGGAACCGTTGTGTAGATTCTTGCTGACCACAAAGGGTCCTTCCCAAGGCGGGGATAACTTGTGCATATCTGTCTGGTCTTGGATGAGACGAAGCACCAAATGTCCTTCCTGAAAGGCTCTGGTCTTAACCCGGCGGCTGTGATAACGACGAAGATCTTGTTGGTAAATCGCCGAACGAGCGGCTGCCAGATCACGCTCCTCATCTAATAGGTCCAAAGCGTCCTGTCGCGCCACCTCGTTGTCCGCTTCAACATAAGCCGCTACACGAGGCGAATCGTGTCGGATATCACTGGGGAGAACTGCCTCTGCTCCATAAACCATGAAGAAAGGTGTATATCCAGTAGATCGATTTGGCGTAGTATTGATGCTCCATAGCATCGATGGGAGCTCTTCAACCCAGCATCCTGGTGTTCTCTGTAACGGAACCAGAAGTCGGGGTTTGATGCCTCGTAAGATTTCTTGATTAGCACGTCCTGCCTGCCCGTTGGACTGGGGATGCGCTACTGATGACACGTCAAGCCGGATATGCTCACGTTCACAGAACTCTTTCATAGCCCCCTTGGACAGATTAGTGCCATTGTCAGTAATGATACTGTGTGGAAAGCCAAACCGGAAAATCACCTTTTTGATGAACTGCACCGCTGTTGCCGCATCACACTTGCTGACAGGTTCCGCTTCAATCCACTTGGTGAACTTGTCCACTGCCACCAACAGGTGGGTCTTCTTATCTTTGGATCTTTTAAAGGGTCCAACCATATCCAGCCTCCAGGTCGAAAACGGCCACGTTATTGGGATCATCCTCAGTTCTTGAGCCGGTATATGAGCACGCCTTGAAAACTTCTGACATCCATCACACCGTTTAACCAAATCCTCCGCATCAGCATGGGCAGTCAACCAGTAAAATCCATGACGGAACGCCTTCGCCACCAGGGACTTTGAACCGGCGTGATGTCCACAATCCCCTTCATGGATTTCCCTTAAAATTTCACAGCCTTCCTCAGGAGAAACACAGCGCTGAAACGCCCCTGACACACTGCAATGATGTAACTCACCATTAAGAATCGTCATAGATTTGGAGCACCGGGTTATCTGTCTGGCCAGAACCTCATCGTCTGGCAACTCCCCTCGAGTCATATACGCAAGGTAAGGAATCATCCAATCCGGAATAGCATGTAATGCTGCCACCAACTGAGCCTCCGGATCAGGAATAGCCAAATCCGCTTCACCAGGGAACTGAACCGACGGGTTGTGCAAGACGTCCAGAAAGACATTAGGTGGGACCGGTTTACGCTGAGAACCCAACCGGCTTAAAGCGTCTGCCGCTTCGTTCTTCCGGCGATCCACATGATCCACTTGATAACCCTTGAAGCAACCTGCGATATTATCCACCTCCCGACGATATGCGGCCATGAGGGGGTCCTTAGAATCCCAAGTGCCAGATACTTGCTGAGCCACCAGGACCGAGTCACCAAAGCACTTAACCCGGCTTAAGTTCATCTCCTTAGCCATCCGGAGACCATGGAGCAAGGCTTCGTACTCAGCTGCATTATTAGTACAAGGGAACATTAAACGGAGAACGTAACAAAACTTATCACCTTGTGGGGAAGTTAAAACGACTCCAGCCCCCGAGCCTTCCAATTGCCTGGATCCGTCAAAATGAATAGTCCAGTATGTGTGATCCGGCTTCTCCTCTGGTGCTTGTAACTCTGTCCAGTCATTAATGAAATCAACAAGTGCTTGTGACTTCACTGCTGTGCGCGGTGTATACTTTAGCCCATGCGGCCCAAGCTCGATGGCCCATTTTGCAATCCGGCCAGTCGCCTCCCGGTTCTGTATGATGTCACCCAAGGGAGCTGAACTAACCACTGTAATAGGATGCCCTTGGAAATATTGTTTCAGTTTCCGGCTGGCCATAAAAACACCATAGACTAGCTTCTGCCAATGCGGATATCTCTGCTTGGACTCAATAAGCACTTCACTGATATAATAAACCGGCCGTTGAACCAGATATTCCTTTCCTGCCTCCTTGCGCTCTACCACAATGGCTACGCTCACTGCTCGAGCATTGGCTGCCACATGTAACAACAGCGGTTCCTTGTCAACCGGAGCCGCAAGAACAGGCGGGTTGGCCAATTGCCGCTTTAGATCCTCAAAAGCTTCGTCAGCAGCTGGACTCCAGACAAAATTATCTGTCTTCCTCAGCATCTGGTATAAGGGAATGGCTTTCTCTCTGAGGCGGCTGATAAACCGGCTCAATGCAGCAATCCGGCCCGCCAGACGCTGAACATCGTTGATACACTTTGGTTTAGCCAAGGAAGTGATAGCTGTAATTTTCTCCGGATTAGCCTCAATTCCTCTGTTAGACACCAGGAACCCCAATAACTTGCCAGCCGGAACACCAAAAACGCACTTGGCCGGATTAAGCATCATCTTATAAATGCGCAAGTTGTCGAAGGTTTCCCTCAAATCTTCCACCAGTGTCTCCCTTTGTCTTGATTTCACCACAATATCATCTACATAAGCATGCACATTGCGGCCAATCTGCGTATGCAAGCAATTCTGTACACACCGCTGATAAGTAGCCTGGGCACTCTTGAGCCCAAAAGGCATAGATACATAGCAGAAGGCTCCAAAGGGAGTTATAAACGCTGTCTTCTCCTGGTCCTTAACCGCCATTTTGATCTGATGATATCCAGAGTATGCATCCAAAAAACTTAAACGCTCACATCCTGCCGTGGCATCAATAATCTGATCAATGCGGGGGAGAGCAAAAGGATCCGCTGGACAAGCCTTGTTAAGATCTGTGTAGTCCACACACATACGCCAGGTGCCATTTTTCTTAAGGACCAGCACCGGATTAGCAAGCCACTCTGGATGAAACACCTCAATGATAAAACCAGCCGCCGGAAGCCTGGCTACTTCTTCCCCAATGGCCTTGCGCCTCTCTTCATTAAACCGGCGGAGGAACTGTTTCACCGGTTTATACTTAGGATCCACATTAAGTGTGTGCTCAGCGAGTTCCCTCGGTACACTTGGCATGTCAGATGGCTTCCATGCAAAGATATCCCAGTTCTCACGGATGAACTCGATGAGCGCGCTTTCCTATTTGGGATCCAGGTTGGCACTGACAGTGAACTGCTTGGACGAATCGCCTGGCACGAAGTCGACAAGCTTGGTCTCAGCTGCCGATTTAAACTTCAGGTCTGATTCATGCTCTGTAGTAGGTTTCTTCAAAGGGGTCATATCTGCCGGATCAACATTGTCCTTATAGAATTTCAACTCCTCCGTGGCACAGACCGCCTCAGCATAAGCTGCATCTCCTTCCTCACATTCCAAAGCGACTCGGCGACTTCCATGCACCGTTATCGTCCCCTTGTAACCCGGCATTTTGAGCTGCAAGTAAATATAACAAGGTCGTGCCATGAACTTAGCATAAGCTGGCCGTCCAAACAAGGCATGATATGGACTCCGGATTTTCACTACTTCAAAAGTTAGCTTTTCAGACCGGGAATCATGCTCATCTCCAAAAGCCACATCCAGGGCTATCTTACTAACAGGATAAGCAGATTTGCCTGGTACTACACCATGGAACACCGTATTGGACGGTCTGAGATCTTTGTCTGTGAGACCCATGCGACGGAAAGTTTCATAGTACAATATATTGATACTACTTCCTCCATCCATAAGCACCTTAGTAAACTTATAGCCCCCAACCTGAGGATCTACCACCTATGCCAGCTGACCCGGATTATCAACCCGGGGGGGATGGTCCTCTCTGCTCCATACGATAGGCTGCTCTGACCAGCGCAAATACCGCGGCAAAGCCGGTTCAACAGAGTTTACTGCCCGTTTGTGAAGCTTCCGATCCCGCTTGTCCAAACTGGTTGTGAAAACATGATACTGCCCACCATTCAACTGCTTTGGTTGGCTCTGATAGCCTGACTGCTGCTGCTGCTGCCGGCCACTCTGGTCATCCTGGGTATGGTGATTGCCTTGACTAGGCCCTGCCGGAAGCTCCGTCCTGACCCGGCCCATGGAAACCGGATCCTGAACCGCCTCCTGACCCCTGGTCATACCGGAACGCGTTGGAGTTCTTGAACTCCTGCATAATATAACAGTCTTTCCAGAGATGGTTCGACAGGGACTCCTTCGTCCCATGCTTGGGGCAAGGCTGATTCAACAAATAATTCAAACGGCTTGTATTAGGATTTGGACCCCGATTCGCCTTGCCTCTGCGCCGCGGGCCTCTGTCCTGCGCATTAGTGTTGGCTACGAAATCCGGATTGCCATCAGCCTTGCGCTTGCCCCCGTTTCCATGACCCGCCGGTTTGAAATTCTGCCCCTTGGAGTTGCCGTTCTTCTTTCCCTTCCCTGCTTCATCATCGTCCGCTTCAGGATCCTTGGTACTGTCTGAATCGGCATATTTTACCAAAGCGGCCATGAGTGTTCCCATATCATTGCAGAACTGCTTCATACGTCCCAGCTTCAATTTCAAAGGCTCAAACCGGCAGTTGCCTTCTAATGTTATGATCGCCGAGTCAGCATTGATCCGGTCAGAGGAGTGCAAAATCTCAGACACACGGCGTACCCAACGGGTTGTTGACTCCCCTTCTTCCTGAACACAAGCCGCCAGGTCTACTATGGACTTGGGCTGCTTACATGTATCCTTGAAATTCTGGATAAAACGGGCCCGTAACTGACCCCATGAACTGATAGAATTGGGCGGCAAGCTTTTCAACCAAGTACGGGCTGTGCCCTCCATCATCATGGTGAAATACTTTGCACATGCGGCTTCATCAACATCTAGCATCTCCATGGCCATCTCATAACTTTCAACCCACGCCTCAGGGGACAGATCTGCAGTGTAATTCGGCACCTTGCACGGGCCCTTAAAATCCTTAGGCAGACGCACATTGCATAGGGCGGGGATTAAACAGGGCACCCCTAAAGCGGATGCGACTCCCGGCCCGGTGAAGGTGGTAGGGCGAACCGGTGTGTGTTGATCCGCACCATCCTGTGCTGCTAACTCGGCCTCCCTACGTGCCCGGGCCCGATCCACTACCTCCTGAGCATCACGAATACCACCTGTCTGGTGATTGCCTCGGGCCGCTTCACGGTCACGCGCGTTGCTTGATATGGCCGGTTCATCCATGCGCCTGCTGTAACTCCGGCTTGGGCGGGGTGTAGAGTGAATCCGATCACGGCTGTATGAATATGCCTCCTGCTGTATCAGTGCAGTCCGGAGGAGTTCCTTAACCCGGCGTGTCTCAACTGCTTGTGGGGAATCTCCTTCGACTGGGATCGCCTCCAATCGTGCAGCGGCTGCAACAAGGTTGTCCATGGGATTAGAATAATGATCCGGGGGCGTCTGTACCGGCGGGGGAACCACCATGTTCTGCTGTGGAGGCTCCATCAGGCGCGGTTGGACCGTCGCTCCTGCTCCTGGTGCCTCAATCCGGTTTACTTCCCTGTGCTGGGGCGGGTTACTGGGTCCTGCTCCCGGGGTCTGAAAGAGATTTCTAGGGTCAAATCCTGACGGCAGGCGCGATCTATACTTCCGCCTTAGCACCTCCTGCGACGCACTCTGGTCGAGCATGAGTTTGTAAGCTTGTGCATCTAAAGCGGCCCGCTCTGCGGCCATACGCTCCTTTTCCGCCGCTAGATCCGCTTTGGCTTGCGTGATCTGCTCTTTCACCTTTGCAATTTCTGCATTATGAGCCTCCTGATCAGCTGGGCTGTCCTCCGCCATAAGCGCTGCTAATGCATCGAACAGATCTGACAGAATTTGAACCGGCGGGCGCACCGGGCCTCCTGCCCCTGCTGCCGCTGCTGAACCGGAAAGCATTGCTGCTGCGGTTGAAGAGAGGTTTGCTGCCTGCGTACCGGCCATGAATACACCAACCCGGTTTAACTCGCTTGGGGGGCCTGGAATACTGTCACCGTCGGAACCGCCCCTGATCATATCATCCTGCAGCTGGTACAATGACTCGGTCTCTCCTGTTGAAGATTCATCGCCCGAATAAACGACGGTCTCACTACCGTGTTCTGAACCGGCGTCGTACTCCCCTCCATGGGTAACTCCAACGAAGACATGCTTCACGGCCGGTTTAACCTGGGTGGGTTGCGCGCGCTGAGCCGTTTCGATGAGGTCGGTGCAGATGTCCGGCTCAGGCCCAGGCTCCCCGATCTTGCCAATGACAACGTGTATGCCGCCGAAGGGGACCCGGTATCCATACTCGACTGAATCAGCCTCGGGACCCCATCCGGCGTCGTCGATGTAGATCCGGCCGCGACGACTCTTGGTCATCCGGCCCACGACGTAGCCTTCGAGTCCTTTGAGCTTGCCCTCAAGATCTTCAAACCATCGTGCGATAGCCCCACGGTGGGCGCCAACTGTCGTGGATTTGTCACGGCAGATGTCCTAGCGTAAGGACTTAGTCGTGGAGGCATCGCTACGGGTTTACTTGCAGGGGTTAAAGCGGACACAAAGACACGAGGGTTTATACTAGTTCGGCCCCTTCGATGAAGGTAAAAGCCTACGTCTAGTTGTGATGGAATTGATGTAGTCTCGATGGCTAGGGAGCAAATAAGCTTCGCCTAGGCTCGAGTTGTGGTTGTCTCCCCTTGAACCGCCGCCGGGTCGTCCCCTTATATACACGAGTGACGCCCGTCGGTTTGTAGAGTCCCAACCGGTTCATACTCGTATCCCGGTTGGTATCTCTCTATTCCTAACTTACAATACAAGTCATAATATCAGGCCGGTTTACGGCTACAAGCTCTAAACCAACTACAGGCCTTTGGGCCTTTCTGCGATTACACCACTAACGGAGCTAACCCGGCCCAAGCTGGCCGGTTTACACCTTGTGGTAATATCCCCAACAGTATGCTTATTGTGAATGATCCTTCATCACTATCTTATTGCAATGCTCCATCTTTGGGCTTTAACACTTCGAGCACTCCAAATGTTTCACATGCTTGTGTTGATAGTCCTTGCATATCATGTAGAAATTGCTTGACTAAATCTCATGATGATATGCTCGTTATGTCTTGTTGCCATGATAAAAATGCATCTATTTCCTCGAATTGTTGTGCTAACAATGTAGAGGAAACCGAACACTCCATGGAACAAGATGTGGTGTTTAATGGTGCCTCAAGGGATCCTACATCATCATCTATTGCTTTTTGCCTTATGGCTAAGGCGTCAAAGGTATCTCCTACTTTGTACCCCAATATGTCTCTTGATGATGATGTTGATGCTAATGATGATGAGGATAATGATGAAGAGAATGATAATGTTGCCTCCTTAATAACTATATAAGGGGGAAATGATTTTTAAAGCTCTTCATAAAAATAAAATTGCTCGTTCCAACTTCATGGAAATAATGTCCATTGCCATTGATGGCAAGAAATACATTTAGGAGTTGGAATCTCATCTAGAGGAGCATGAGGTCACCATTGAGAAAATGGAAGCTCATGGGCATGATTACGCAAATGAGATCGCGGAGCTATCTCAAGCTCTTGAACTTGAACAAACCACCAAGGAATCTCTTGAGGAGACTTTTGCTCTAGAATTATCTAGAGTGAAGGAATCTAATGATAGAGCTCTTGAGGTGGCCAATGTTTTTGAAACTAAAAATGTTAAGCTTGAAGTTGCTCATGCTAGACTCCTTGAGGATTTTGAGCACCTCGAAAATGGCTCAAGGGTCATCAAGGGTGAGCTCATCAAACTCACCGAGTCTCATGCTCAACTTCAAGCTTCTTATTTAAAAGAGCTTGCAAAGTTGCCTTCTCCTCTTGTTGTTAATGATAATGCTTGTGCTACTATTTCTATTACTTGTGAAGCATCCATTTTGAAGGAGAATGTTGAGCTACGGGCTCAACTTGAGGTGCTATCTAGCAATTATGGGAAATTGGAAGAAAGCCATGAAAAGCTCTCAAGCTCTCATGATGATCTTGTAGTATCCCATAATGTGCTAAAGGTAGCTCATGAGGCCATGATTGCTAAGGTAACATCTAGTGAGCCTCATGTGGATACTAGCACTACTTCTAGTCAAAATACTATATTGCCATGTGCTAGTCCTTGTAATTCATCTACTCACAATGTTGGTACATCTTGTGATGAATTGCTTTCCTTGCCTTGTTGCTCTAACGATGAAGATTATACTTCCTCTAGTACTTGTGTTGAGACTAACCATGTAGAGGAAATCAAAGAGCTCAAGGCCCAAGTCACTTCTTTGAAGAAAGACTTGGAAAAGAGTCATCAAGGGAAATCCACACTCAACAATATCTTGAGTGTGCAAAAATCCCCCAATGACAAAGGTGGACTTGGATTCAACTCCAATAAGAATAAGAAGTCCAAGATGAACAAAAGGAAGGGCCAAAAACAAATCAAGAATTCGGCCAAGATTGTTTGCTTCAAGTGCAAAGTAGAAGGGCATCATGTTAGATCTTGCCCATTGAAGAAGAAGGCCATTAGTGTCAAGCAACAAGGGAAGAGGGCACAAGTTCAATCTCATGCTCAACCTCAAGTTGAAGAAAGGCCTCTTCCCAAGAAGACTCAAGTTAATGCTTCACTTGTTGAGAAATCAAGTGAGAAGAAAGTGAAGAGTAGACGTTGCTACTTATGTCGTGAGAAAGGCCACGTCGCTTCTTCATGCACTAGTGGTAACTTATCCAACCCAATTATTATTGATGATATCTATTCTCTTGGGAAGGATCAGGTTGGCAATGTGTTTGCCAAGTTTGTTGGTACTCAAAGTGGTGTCAAGAAAAGAACCATTTGGGTAGCCAAGCCTATTGTGACTAACCTCTTAGGACCCAACATGGTTGGGGACCAACAAGCTCAAACGTGATCAATATGTGTTGTTGGAGGGCATTGGAGACTTGGATACATTATGAAGAATTAAGGGGACTTCATCATTCTTATTGTCTCAAGCCAAGTTAATTGGATTATCAAGTTTCTATCTTATATCCAATGTGCCTCCTTGCGGTAACTTGTACTTAAATTGATTACATTGAAAGTTACTTGCCCCCTTGCATGTTTTGGTTTTGTTTCTTGCATGTGTTTGTATATGTTGTGCTTCCAACTTGCTCATCTTGAGCAATCAAGTATGTGTGTGTTGGTTTGCACATCATGTATGTGTGCGTCACGCTTTGAGCCATTTTTGCTTCTTGTTTGTATCCTAGTTGGCTCATGTGAGGGACTAATGGAACATCCCATTTTGGGGGAGTGAAGTGCTTTGTGCACCTCACAATCCTATAAATGTTTGTACATGAGGAATACCATCTAGTATTGATATCACAAGATTATCTAGTCTCTAGGTGGTATATCTCTCATGAGAAATTCAAATTCTAACAATTCCATTGATTGTCTCGTGTTGGATCCTCTTATTGCCTCTTGTTAAGTTCTTTTTGGTATCACATTATGGGGGAGTGATATGCTATGTGCATATTACAAGCCTAGAAAATGTGTACATTTGAGATATTGTCACCTAGAATTGATATTGTAAATTATCTTGTTCCTAGGTGGCATGTTAGCTCTACAAGTTGCAATTTGCTTTTTGTTTGGAGTGAAGATGATGTCGGATATCCTTGCTATCTACCACCGGGAATTATTTCCAAATACTTCTTGTATTTTGACAATTGGTAATCACTTATGTGAGGTAGAATTTAATTGATCATCTTTACATTGGCTTTTGTTTTTATTTGCCTTTTCTCTTGCCAAGGTTTGTGTCAACTCCCGTTGTCTTCCATACCACTTGTGGATCTTGTTAATTTCTTGTTCTTGTCTAGTGTTTTCTAGATATAGTGAAAGTGGTGATCCCACCTTGTGCATTTTGTGTTCAAAAGGAAATTCTCTATAATGCACAACTCGTGGGGGAGCTATCCTATTTTCTTTAGAACACTCTTCTTGTGATCCTTATCAAGTGTGTGTTGGTGGAAGGCAAGCCATTTTCTTTTGGTACCTTGTGCCATCATGAAACTTTGTTGAGGGCTTGGTTTGTTTGGAACCATCCTCTCTTTGGGAGTTTGACAACATTAATTTAGTGTGTATCAATGGATACCTCATTCCTTGATGTATCTTTAATGATATCTTCCAAGTGATGATTTCTCTATTTGGTATCCTTTTTCACTTGGCATTTCGTTTTCATTGGTTTTGGTTCTTGAAAGTTTCGAGCTTGCATATTTACTTCTTGTATGTTATTTGGCATGATTTCTTTCTTTGACTCAATATATAGGGGAAACTCCACCTAGCCTCAATTTGGATGAGATGTGCATGAAATTCATTTTCATATCTATATGCACATATTTATGTGGAGTTTGTCCTATGTATTGGTGTTTCTAACTATGTGGTCCCAATGAGTTTGGGTACCGTTTAGTTTGTGTTGGTCTTCTAGGAACATTTGGAGATGCATTGGATGCTCGGCTCATTCACAAGGAAGGTGTTTCCACCATGTGCTTATTGGAGTCAAGTTAGGATGATCAATGAACTACCATCTACCTTCAATTGGTATCTACTACATCCTTCCAATGGTATCTCGGTAACAAGTATCATCATCTACTTCATGCACACATTTCTTGCATCAACCTTGTGTAGGTTGTATCATGGCATGTATTCATTCTTTCTTGTGATACTTGTTTCCTTTCTCAAAGCATCCCAACAATGATCTCATGTTGCTAGTTGTGATGTCTTTGATGGTTGTGTGGTAGGAATTCATTTATATACAATAAGACCATATCTAGCCATGTGCTATGCTTCCAAGCAAATATCTTATTGGTATATGTATGACTTCCTTTTGGATATCTTATTCCTTCGTGTTGTAACTATGTCGGGTGTACATCCTTCTTTGTAGACATATATCATCATGATTTCGTCTACCTAGAACCTTATACACCTAAGAGAAATTACATCTCTAGATGATATCCTTTCTTTCACATCCACCTTGTCTTTCTTTTGTTATTTCTTTGGTGGCTCTGTGAAAGATCTTGTCTTGAGTGCGGGTCTTATCTCGTTGCATCTTGATGCACTCTTTTGTGGTGAAGATCTTTTTCCTCATGCTTGTCTTGACGAGGCCTTTGCCGTCTTAATTGGTATCCCTCGTCTTGATGAGGCTTTCATTTTCTATCTTAACCACGGGTTGTCACAAGCATAGTTTCTCTTCTGCTTATTAGTAAGCTTGTGAACCCATTTGCCAGTTGTGTGTGAGAATGATAGGCCTAGCACCATGTGCCTCATTCTTTCAAGACTATGTTGGTGCTTAATGCTCATCCTAATTTTAGTCTTCTCAAGTGCTTCGCCATGACTCACACACATTATTTTGGTTGAGCCTATTCTTAAGTTGCCTCTTTCACATGTTGCTCAACCATGTGCTTGTTGCAAGCGCTAGGCTTTGTTTCCTATATGCTCACTTGCACTTGTTGTAAGTTTCTATTGATTTTGGGGGAGCTATGATCCTATTTTGTGCACTTTGTATTCAAATACAAAATTTCTTATGTGTGCACAAATCATGGGGAGCTTCTCTAGTTTATTTAGAACACTCCTTTGCGCTTATCATAATATCCTTATTCTTGTGGCATGTAGGATCATTGGTCTAGTTGGTTCAATTGATATCCGTTGATTGCTTATTTCAATTGGTATCTTCTGATTGCTTGTGTCTCTCCTTGTTATGTCTTTGTGGCTTATCTTTCTGTTGCAATTGTTGGGCCTCAATATAGTTTGTCTTCCTCCAAGTATTGGCAGTTGGATATGTGTATCGCATTCCACTCTCTTGTTGGGAAATACACAATTTATGGAGGAACACTTTTTATGTTGGCCTACTCAGTTTTTCACCCATTTTGGCAATCGATGCCAATGGGGGAGGAGTTTCAAAGAGTTTTTTGGAGAAGTCTTCTGAGTTTTCTCCTTGGTTTGGTTTTGGTTCCTAAGTTTTTGCATCTCATTCTCATGCATCATTGGTTGTTGCATTGCATGGTGATGCATTCCTTGCATAAAATCTCTTGAAAGTGATTGTCATCAATTACAAAAATGGGGGAGATTGAAAGAACATGCGGTGCCCCAATGTTTGGTTTTGGCAATTGATGACAATCTCTATGGACTAATGGTTGCCTTGAGCTATATTTGAAGGGTTTGTCCATAAGTTTTTCTTGGTGTCCATTTGTTGGTTTCAAGGAGAGTTTGTGATGACCGCGGTGCTATTAAGGAATTATCCAAAGATCGGTCATGTGAGTGTTGTGCTTATTGCAAGCATGTCTTGAAGAAGAAGATTGTGTGATCATTCATGTTTACCTTCAAGACATCATCCAAATGAAGAGAGTTGGAAATATTCAAGGTTGATCTAGACTAAGTATAGAGAGTGATTCAAGTTGATCAACACACAAAGCGCACAAGTTGTACCGAGAGGGACCAAGTCTTCCCATGGTATGGTAAGCATTGTGCATTATGCTTTGTGTACTAACCCATGGTCTACGTGAGAGTTCTTTGTGGGGTTAGGTATGTTTCCATGGTCTTGCGTCAAAAGGAAGATCCCATATAGCCCATGGAGGATGACATCAAGTGGTGATCGTCATCAAGTTTGCAGTGTGCAAGTTCAAGTGGAGCAACACGAAGAGTGGCTCACCCATAATGGAGTATGATAAGCAATCAAGTTTGAATCTTGCCATCCATTGTGGTGTCAATGGACTTGTGAAGATGTGCCGAAGAGTCGCTCACCCATAGTGGACTATGGGAGAGCAATCATCTAGTCTTCATCGAGCCAACGCAATCAAGAAAGGTGGTCCAACTTGAGGGAGTAAAGATCGTCATCATCTAGCTCAAGTGGACCATGTGCTAGGCAAAGGTTTGCCCTTGATAGGTTTTCTACTTTACCGGTCTCGTGGTGGTAGTTGGGAGACTGGGTTATAGGATCGTTTGTCGTACTATCAAGGGGGGCTGTCAAGTTGGTAGCTTGATCGTATCGTTAGTAAAGAGCTAAAACCATTGCATCCTTGCATCATGTTTCTTGGTTCTTGTTTGGTTCTCTTTGTGAGTCTTAGAGCTTATGGTCATCTTGATGACAAGCTTGAGTTCATCGAAAACGGAGTTTGCATGCGTCTTCTATGATGTTTTCGGTGTTGGAGGTTTTACCGGTCTTATCCAAAGAAGGGTTCTCACCATTTTCTTATGGGAATTTTCTCATTTGCTTCCTATTGATATTTCTATCAAGATTGTGTTAGCCCATGTCGTTAGCTTTCCAACAAACTTGATTTCGTCGAATTCAGAGCTCGTATGCGAAAGTTGTGGGTGTTTTGATATTGCCTGTTTTACATAGAGAGGTTGTACCGCCCCGTAGAGAGGTTGTACCGGTTGACCGGTACAACCGGTGTTTGGAGCGGTTGTACCGCTCCAGAATTGGTCCGAAGGTTGTACCGGCCATGTACCACTCTACCACCAGACTAGTTTCTGTTTTGGAGCGGTTCTTGGGCGATTGTTGACCGGTTTTACCGGTTTCACCGGTACTACCGGTTCCCCAGGCTGTTGTACCGCTTAGAGCTTTTCCCAGGTTGGTTTTTCCTATGCTTTGGCCAGTTGTACCGGTTCGTGCACCGGTTGTACCGGTCCTACAGTTTTCTGCACATAACGGGTAGATTCGTGGGGACCTATTTAAGGGGGTGTTCTTCCCCAATGGTTCTCCATCTCTTGAGCTCGTTTTTGCCCCCATTGTTGACCTTCTTTGAGCTTGCTAACTCTCAATCCCTCCATGGATTCTTGCTAGTTTTTGAGGGAAAAGAGAGAGGAGATCTAGATCCACGCTTCCACCAATCACTTTCTCCTCTATGTGAGGGGAACCCCTTGGATCTAGATCTTGGAGTTCTTTGTGTTGTCCTTCTTGTTCTTCCTCTAACTTTCCTCCCTAGCATTAGTTGCTTTTGTGCGATTTGAGAGAGAAGGACTTGGGCACTCCGTGTGCCCTTGCCATTGCATTTGTGCATCGGTTTGAGTTCTCCACGGTGATATGTGGAAGTTTCAAGTTGAGAAGCTTATTACTCTTGGGTGCTTCGTACCCTTGAGGTTGTTCCTCTTGGGTGCTTTGGTGCCCTAGACGCTTGGTGGTGTTCGGAGCTCAATCATTGTGGTGTAAAGCTCCGGGCAAGCGTCGGGGTCTCCAATTAGGTTGTGGAGATCGCCCCGAGCAATTCGACGGGTACCGGTGACCGCCCCCAAGGGTTGCCAAAGTGTACGGGTTCGGTGACCGCCCCCAAGGGTCGCCATTTGTACGGGTTTGGTGACCGCCCTCAAGGGTCCCTTAGTGGAATCACGGCATCTTGCATTGTGCGAGGGCGTGAGGAGATTATGGTGGCCCTAGTGGCTTCTTGGGGAGCATTGTGCCGCCACACTGCTCCAAACGGAGATTAGCATCCGCAAGGGTGTGAACTTCGGGATACATCGTCGTCTCCGAGTGCCTCGGTTATCTCTGACCTGAGCCCTTTACTTATGCACTTTACTTTGTGATAGCCATATTGTTATTTGTCATATATCTTGCTATCACATAGTTGCTTATCTTGCTTAGCATAAGTTGTTGGTGCACATAGGTGAGCCTAGTTGTTGTAGGTTTTGTGCTTGACAAATTAACCGTTCGGTTTATTCCGCATTTGTTCAAGCCACTACCGTAATTATTTTAAAACGCCTATTCACCCCCCTCTAGGCGACATCCACGATCTTTCAACGGTGCCAGAAATCCTTCTTGCTACGTCTCGAGCTTGCGTTGGTTTTCCCCGAAGAGGAGAGGATGATGCAGCGCAGTAGCGTCAGTATTTCCCTTAGTTTCTGAGAACCAAGGTATAAATCCAGTAGGAGGTCACGCGCAAGTCCCTTGTACCTGCACAAAACGATAGCTACTCGCAACCAACGAGATTAGGGGTTGTCAATCCCTTCACGGTCACTTGCGAGAGTGAGATCTGATAGAGATAATATTTTTGGTAATTTTGGTATAAAGATGCAAAGTAAAAAGTAAAAGCAAAGCAAATAAATAAAGTGATATAGATTGATATGATGAGAATAGACCCGGGGGCCATAGGTTTCACTAGTGGCTGCTCTCAAGAGCATAAGTATTCTACGGTGGGTGAACAAATTACTGTTGAGCAATTGACAGAATTGAGCATAGTTATGAGTATATCTAGGCGATGATCATGTATATAGACATCATGTCCAAAACAAGTAGATCGAAACGATTCTGCATCTACTACTATTACTCCACTCATCGACCGCTATCCAGCATGCATCTAGAGTATTAAGTAAAAATAGAGTAACGTCGTAAGCAAGATGACATGATGTAGAGGGATAAATTCATGCAATATGATAAAAACCCCATCTTGTTATCCTCGATGGCAACAATACAATACGTGCCTTGCAACTCTTTCTGTCACTGAGTAAGGACACCGCAAGATTGAACCCAAAGCTAAGCACTTCTCCCATTGCAAGAACTACCAATCTAGTTGGACAAACCAAAAAGGATAATTCGAAGAGACTTGCAAAGATAACTCAATCATACATAAAAGAATTCAGAGAATAATCAAATATTTTCCATAGATAAGTTGGATCATAAACCCACAATTCATCGATCTCAACAAACACACCGCAAAAAGAAGATTACATCGAATAGATCTCCACGAGAGAGGGGGAGAACATTGTATTGAGATCCAAAAAGAGAGAAGAAGCCATCTAGCTACTAGCTATGGACCCGAAGGTCTGAAGTAAACTACTCACACTTCATCGGAGGGGCTATGTTGTTGATGTAGAAACCCTCCATGGTAGATGCCCCCTCCGGCGGAGCTCCAGAACAGGCCCCAAGATGGGATCTCGTGGATACAGAAGGTTGCGGCAGTGGAATTAGGTTTTTGGCTCCTGTGTTGATCGTACGAGGGTACGTAGGTATATATAGGAGGAAGGAGTACGTCGGTGGAGCATCGGGGGCCCACGAGGCAGGGGGCGCGCCCAGGGGGGCACGCCCTCCACCCTCGTAACCGCCTCTTGCTCTTCTTGGAGTAGGGTCCAAGTCTCCTGGATCACGTTCGGTGAGAAGATCACGTTCCCGAAGGTTTCATTCCGTTTGGACTGCGTTTGGTATTCTGTTTCTTCGAAATACTGAAAAAGGCAAAAAACAGCAATTCTGGGCTGGGCCTCCGGTTAATAGGTTAGTCTCAAAAATAATATAAAAGTGGAAAATAAAGCCCATTATAGTCCAAAATAATAGATAAAGTAGCATGGAGCAATCAAAAATCATAGATACGTTGGAGACGTATCAAGCCCTGGCGGAGAAATTTCCCAATCCCAATAAAGGGGAGCGGGTGTGGTTTGTTTCCTTCTTGCTGAGGGGCGTGGGATTTCCAATCCACCCTTTCCTCAGAGGTCTTCTGGAGTATTACAGTCTCCAACCGCACAACCTCACACCGGGCTCCGTTCTACACATCGCGGGTTTTGTTGCTCTTTGCGAGCTGTTCCTAGGCTGCGGCCCATTTTGATTTACGGAGGAAATATTTTTTCCTCGTCCCTTGCTCACAGAAGGGATCCATTTTCGAGGTGGGCGGTGCCGAAGTATGGCGTATAGGCGGAATTGGATACCTGCCCGGCACTCCAAAGAAGGCATCCGAAAAGTGGCCCTCGGAGTGGTTCTACATTGAAGATGTTGTCCTTCCGGACCCAATCCGCCAAGCTCTTCCCGAATTTTCCTCCGCTCCTTTAAAGAAGTGCGCCAGCTGGCATCCCCGAAGCTATGAAGAAGAAGATAGTGCGAAGGTTAAGAGGCTAGCGAACAAGATCAGAATACTTGCCCACTCCGGACTATCTATAGTCGAGGTAATGGCAATTTCAATAACACAATGCGTTCACCCGCTTCAGTCCAGGGGGCTTCCCATGTGGCATTACAACGGGGAGGACGATGCCTCACGTTGTGGGCGCAAGGGTCCGACTAATTTCGCCGCGCTGGCCGCCACGTTGGCTGACCTTTTCAAAGGGGAAAAGGAAGATTTCGCTCGCCTGAAGTGTCGAGAAAGTTTCTCCATGTATACCCCCATTGACTGGGTGAGTCCTTGGTTATAGGCCTTAATTAATCTTTTTTCCTTAACTATGCTTTATAGTCGAATTTAATCTGACTGCCTTTAATAGGAATGGAGAAAGGTCGTCACGGGTATCTATAGCCCCGCTCCACAGCCGGGGGACCATAATCGAGACCTTGATCCTAGATACGAAGAGGATCCGGACATATTTGTAGATTTTGAGGATGGAGTCTTTTACCAGACAAGTTACGACGGCACGGAAGTGGCCATTATAGCCGACTGCCCCGGCCTTCTCCCTTCCTCCCATGTAAGTACCCAAGAGACATCTCCTCAAAAAGAGCTTTCCCACTGCGACACACCCATCACACTACATCTTGCTCCCAAGGGGCAACACTCGCACCAGCGTGCCACAGCAAAGGCATCCTCTAAGAAGACGACGCTTGCACAAGGCGCATCTCTGAAAAGAAAGGCGAACAATGATACAGCCGGGACCTCTTCTGCGTCGAAGAGGTATAATCTTTTAGCACTCATTCAACAGATAGATCGGGCGGTGATGTTCCCTACTGTGCCATATTGCAGGAGGAGTGTATGCCGGACTGCATCCGGAGACCTGGACGGCCATGCACAGACTAATCCAGGCCCGGACCCTGCCCCAAGGATTGGAGGGGATGCGGGAGTAATGTCGGATTGTCATCTCCCATAGGATTTGGATAATGTATTCGTCACAAACTCTGAAGTGGAGAGTGCGATGGGTCACCGGCGACGGAGAGCGGGTATGCGCGACCCACATTTTACCGAAGAGGCTTTCAATGCTCTCAACTCAGCGGATGCTTATATCCGAGCTGCTCGTGATGGAGTTGTTGGAGCCACTCACTAGCTTTCAAAAGATATGCGGGTAAGAAATTTTTGTGCAGATTCAATAATCATATGCCAGTAGCCCCCGATTCTTGAAGTAGTTGGCCCAACTGATTTAAGAGTCATTACATTGTTAGGTACTCACGGAGAGGAATAACACTCTATCGAAGGAGCTAGAAGAATGCCAAACTAAGCTGACTGCTGCCACCGCCGAACTGGAGAATTTGAAGAAATCCAAGAAGGCACCTCATGGTAAGTACAACAGCAGCTCGGAAATAAGTTTCCGTGCCCATAACGAGGTTGCTTAATTATGCTTTTGTCTCGTTGGTAGGCACGACAGATCAACTGGAGGAGAGGCTAAGGGCTGCTCAAGCGGATAAACAGCATGCCGAAGGGCAAGAAGCCGCTGGTCAACGTGTACTGACGCGGACCATTAATGAGAAGAACAAACTACGTGATGCAAATATCAAGCAAGCCGAAGAACTGAAGGATTTAAATGCCCAATTATCGGATGCTTTGAAGGAGAACAAAAAGCTGAAAGGTGGCATATTCAGTATGCTCTTTAATTTATCTGTCACAAGGTCTCCTATTTGAAATTTTCAAAAGTTTGCTTTTGTAGGTGTGCTAACCGGACGTCCCAAAGGAGAAGTATCTGGATTCCAAGGCGACCTGTTGCAAGAGCTGTCCAAAGTGCATGAGCGAGCTCGGAAAGCATTGAGGAACATGGCTAAGGCTTTATGGCCATCCGATCCCCCTCCAGGAAGTATGGATGAGCTTGCAAATTTATTCAAGGGAGCTCGTCGCCGTTTGGAGATATGGAATATATCAGCATGTCGGAAGGCGCCCAAGAAGCCTGGGCCATGGTGAAAACACGGTATACCATGCTTGATCCGAATCATATGGCCCGGGTCAGACCTCGGGGACCAGATGGACAAGAAATTCATGTTAGCTTAGTGTACGACCAAGTGAAAACAACCGCTAAGTTTTCTCAACGGGATTGTAAACTAGACAACCTACTAGAGGGTCTAGAGGAAGAAGAAGTTTTTGAGTCCAAGTAGTAGTGTACTTTATCAAAAAAAACTTATCTCCAACCGAATTATAAAACGATTGTCATGGCAGAATTTCTGCTTCGACCTCCAGAACCAGAAGTTTGGAGTGTTTCCGGATATTTATACCATTAGTAAACTAGGCAGTCCGGTCATAGTTTCTTAAACAGACAAGTTGTATTCGGGGAGTTATGTTATATTACATTTGATCGTAAGAAACATCTCCAAAGAGAATAGTTCCGTTAAAGGTTCCTTTCCCTGGGCCATCATGCGTTTCTGCGCATGCATAAGCTATGGTGCGAGAAATTACAGTACACATTATAATTTGGGGGCGTATGTTGCAACGAGGGCAGTTCATCTCTTGTCCGCCGACCGAGTATTCCCTTAAGAATGCTAGCTTTCGGCTTCACCCGTCTGAGGTACATGTCTGGATAACCTGGCTGTAACAATCGCAGAGGTGCTCCCTTTATGCCCTAGCTGAACAAGCGGGAATGTAGGGCATAAGCACAAGAGCCAGGCAACCCAGCTTGGCAAAAACTTAAGTCAGAAAGGTGCATATAATGGCGAAGACAAGACACATATGAGTAGACAACACATATATACGTTGAGCTCGATGCTCCAAAGTAATAATCATAATAAGCTTCTGTGAAAAGAAGCCCCCAAGTATCATGGGGTATGTATATTTGATGATGTATATCCCTTGGGTGTGCGGTTTATCCGAACACTGGTAGAAGTCATACAAAAACCGAAAGAGAGTAAAAGGGGTGAGAGACGAAAAAAGGTTATAAGTGTGGACTTAGGCATAGAATCTTTGGAGCCGAGCGGCGTTCCATGGGTTTGGTTCCAAACGATTATCCGAAGCGTTGCGAAGGCGATAGGCTCCTCCAGTGAGAACTTCATCTATGATGAAGGGACCCTCCCATTTGTGCTTGAGCTTGTCCTTTTTCTTGTGTGGTAGGCGCAGGATGAGTTCGCCGACATTATAAGTCTTTGCCCATACTTCCCTGCTTTGATATCGCTGAGCTTGCTATTGGTAAAATGCGGAATGGGCCTTCGCGACGTTGCGCTCCTCCTCCAAGCCATCCAGATTGTCCTGCCGATCGAGCTCGGCCTCTCTCTCTTCATACATGCACACTCGAGGTGAGTCGTGAATAATGTCGCAAGGCAATACTGCCTCAGTATCGTACACCATGAAAAAACTTGTATACCCGGTCGTGCGATTGGGCGTGGTACGCAGCCCCCAGAGTACAGAATCGAGTTCTTCAACCCAGTGCTTGTCTGATTCTCGCAAAGATCACACTAGTCTGTGTTTGATGCTGCTCATTATCAAGCCCTTTCGACCTGACCGTTTGTCTGAGGGTGATATACGGAGGCGTAATCAAGCTTTATGCCCAAATTAGCGCACCAGGTTTTCACCTCATTGGCCGTAAAGTTAGAGCCGTTGTCAATAATAATACTGTGCGGGACACCATAATTGTTGGGGATATTACCACTAGGTGTAAACCGGCCAGCTTGGGCCGGATTAGCTCCATAGTGGTATAAGCAGAGAAAGGCCCAAGGCCTATAGTCGGTTTAGAGCTTGTAGCCGTAAACCGGCCTGATGTATGACTTGTATTGTAAGTTAGGAATAGAGAGATACCAACCGGGATACGAGTATGAACCGGTTGGGACTCTACGAACCGACGGGCGTCACTCGTGTATATAAGGGGACGACCCGGCAACGGTTCAAAAGACAGACAACCACAACTCGAGCCTAGGCGAAGCTTGTTTGCTCCCTAGCCATCGAGACTACATCAATTCCATCACAACTAGACGTAGGCTTTTACCTTCATCGAAGGGGCCGAACTAGTATAAAACCCTTGTCTTTGTGTCCGCTTTAACCCCTGCAAGTAAACCCGTAGCGATGGCTCCACGACTAAGTCCTTACGCTAGGACATCTGCCGCGACAAATCCACGACAGTTGGCGCCCACCGAGGGGCTATCGCACGATGGTTTGACGATCTTGGAGGGCAAGCTCAAAGGACTCGAAGGCTACGTCGTGGGCCGGATGACCAAGAGTCGCTGCGGCCGGATCTACATCGACGACGCCGGATGGGGTCCCGAGGCTGATTCAATCGAGTATGGATACCGGGTCCCCTTCGGCGGCATACACGTTTTCATCGGCAAGATCGGGGAGCCTGGGCCTGAGCCGGACATCTGCACCGACCTCGTCGAGACGGCTCAGCGTGCGCGACCTGCCCAGGTTAAACCGGCCGTGAAGCATGTCTTCGTTGGAGTCACCCATGGAGGGGAGTACGACGCCGGTTCAGAACACGGTAGTGAGACCGTCGTTTATTCTGGCGATGAATCTTCAACATGAGAAACCGAGTCATTGTACCAGCTGCAGGATGATATGATCAGGGGCTGTTCCGACGGTGACAATATTCCGGACCCCCCAAGCCAGTTAAACCGGGTTGGAGTATTCATGGCCGGTACGCAGGCAGCGAACCACTCTTCAACCGCGGCAGCAATGCTTTCCGGTTCAGCAGCGGCAGCAGGGGCAGGAGGCCCGGTGCGCCCGCCGGTTCAAGTTCTGTCAGATCTGTTTGATGCACTAGCAGCGCTTATGACGGAGGACAACCCAGCAGATCAGGAGGCTCATAATGCAGAAATTGCAAAGGTGAAAGAGAAGATCACGCAAGCCAAAGCGGATCTAGCGGCAGAGAAGGAGCGTATGGCCGCAGAGCGGGCCGCTTTAGACGCACAAGCTTACAAACTCATGCTTGACCAGAGTGCGTCGCAGGAGGTGTTGAAGCGGAAGTATAGATCGCGCCTGCCGTCAGGATTTGATCCTAGAAATCTCTTTCAGACCCCGGGAGCTGGACCCAGTAACCCGCCCCAGCACAGGGAGGTAAACCGGATTGAGGCACCAGGAGCAGGAGCGACGGTCCAACCGCGCCTGATGGAGCCTCCGCAGCAGAACATGGTGGTTCCCCCGCCGGTACAGACACCCCCAGGCCATTATTCTAATCCTATGGACAACCTTGTTGCGGCCGCCGCACGATTGGAGGCGATCCCAGTCGAAGGAGATTCCCCACAAGCAGTTGAGACACGCCGGGTTAAGGAGCTTCTCCGGACTGCACTGATCCAGCAGGAAGCGTATTCATACAGCCGTGATCGGATTCATTCTACGCCCCATCCAAGCCGGAGCTACAGCAGACGTATGGATGAACCGGCCCTATCAAGCAACGCGCGGGACCGTGAAGCGGCCCGAGGCAATCACCAGATAGGCGGCATTCGTGATGCTCACGAGGTAGTGGATCGGGCCCGGGCACGCAGAGAGGCCGAGTTAGCAGCACAGGATGATGCGGGTCAGCACACACTGTAGGATCGAAAGTATGTCTAGAGGGGGGGTGATTAGACTACTTGACAATATAAAAATTCAGCCTTTTGATAAAGACAAGTTTTTGGCAAGTTCACAATGATGACCAAGTCAAGTATCACCCTACACATGCAATTCTACAGTATTGGCAGCGGAAAGTAAATTGCACATGTAGTAAAGAGAGGTAGAGAAGAGCAAACGCAATTTGGAGACACGGAGATTTTTTCTCGTGGTTCCGATAGGTGGTGCTATCGTCAATCCACGTTGATGGAGACTTCAACCCACGGAGGGTAACGGCTGCGAGAGTCCACGGAGGGCTCCACCCACGAAGGGTCCACGAAGAAGCAACCTTGTCTATGCCATCATGGCATACGCCCACGGAGGACTAGCCTTACTCGGGGTAGATCTTCACGAAGTAGGCGATCTCCTTGCCCTTACAAACTTCTTGGTTCAACTCCACATCTCGACGGAGGCTCCCAAGCGACACCTAACCAATCTAGGAGGCACCACCCTCCAAAAGGTAATAGATGGTGTTGGTGATGATGAACTCCTTGCTCTTGTGCTTCAAATGATAATCTCCCCAACACTCAACTCTCCTCACTGATTTGGCTGTGGTGGAAGAAAGGATTGAGTGGAAAGCAACTTGGGAAGGCTAGAAATCAAGTTTCATATGGTGGGAGTGGAGCAACTTGATCTCAACACAAGGGTAGGTAGTTTTCTTCTCAGAAATGTAAGGTAGGAGTGGTAGTTCTTTCTGATGGCTCTCTCCACGAATGAAGAGGAGGTGGAGGGGTATTTATAGCCTCCACACAAAATCCAACCGTTACACACATTTGACCAATCTCGGTCAGACCGAAGTTGACAACTGGTGAGACCGAAAGTTCAAATCTTGTGAACGTTGGGATTTTCGGTGGGACCGAAAATACAATCTCGGTGAGTCCGATTCTTCCAAAGACTAGGGTTTGCCAATCTCGGTGGGACCGACTTCATCATTTCGGTGACACCGATTTGATGACAGAAGGTTACAGAAGCTTGGCAACACTAGTTTCGGTGAGACCGAGTTCAGAATCGGAAAATCCGAAATTTCTAGGGTTTGGGTATATGGCTGAGGTGGTTCATCTCGGTGTGACTGAGTTTATGGAATCGGTGGGACCGAGATTACTTATGAGTGTATATTGGAATGAAAGATTGCTGATAGTTTGGGAGATAGATCACTAAGCACTTTGAGCAACCAGATCATTATCATAACCTCATCCCCTTTTAATAGTATTGGCTTTCCTATAGACTCAATGTGATCTTGGATCACTAAACCAAAAATGGAGTCTTGAGCTTTTGCCAATGCTTGCCTTAGCATTTTGACGGGTCCACATCTTCAGTCATTGCCATACCCATATCATTGAACTTTCTGAAATGATTCTCAAGAAACTATTAGTTCAATGATATATATGTTGTTATTAATTACCAAAACCACCCGGGGATTAGTTGCACTTTCAATCTCCCCCTTTTTGGTAATTGATGACAACATATAGATCAAAGCTTCGACATAGCATATAATCAATGAGTAATATCGTCGCTTTGAGAAGTATGTGATAAGCAAGAGCTCCCCCTAAATTTGTGCGTTATTTAAGATTTGCGTTTGAATGCAAATGCACAATCGATTAGGATCATGGGTCACTCTTCCATGTCACATACATCTTGGTGGAGCGCACAAAATGATAAGAATGAATGGCATGCACCCAATCACCAAGACATGAGTAAATGATCATACAAGATATGAATAGCATATGATGAGCATTAAGCACACATTAAGGCATAGTACGATCAAGCACTCATCAAAGTAGAGCAAACGTAGTATCAAACACACGGAATGTCTCGAAAATCTCAAAAGTATCTCAAAAAGACCGCAAATAAACGAAAGAGCAAAAGCGCAAAGACAAAGCACTCTCTCTCTCGAAGTCCTATGATCTATACAATTTCTCCCCCTTTGGCAACAAGTTACCAAAAAGTTCGAAAGGTATAGAGCTAAACGTCACTAGGGACTCTGCTGGCGGCTCCTGTCTGGGTTGATGGAGTTGAGATTGCTGCATCTGCAAAGGCTTCAGCTGATGTCTGTGGAGCTGGAGGAGTGGTCACTGGAGCTGGAGCTGGAACTGATGGAGCTGTGGGAGGTGCTGAGGCTGTAGTCCTGGTGTCTGTCACTGGAATAGCAGCTGATCTGGGTCTTGTGGGAACCGGAGCAGGCTGTTCATAATCATCCTGGACTAGGTCATCCTGCATCTCCTTCATGAGCTCTTCCTTCTCCCTCTTGGCTTCCTCGATATCTGCCTCAAGCTTGTTGACGGTGACTTGCACTTCAGTCAGCTTGACATCCAGAGCATGGATCTTGTCTTCAACAATCCTCTCAAGACTCTCCTGAGACTACACAATGCTGGCCAGGCGTTGTTCAATCCTCTGGGTAGCTTCAAGGAGCTGCTCTCCAACACTCTTGGGTTTAGCTGCTGCTGCTGCTTCCTTCTCAGCTTTAGCTTTCTTGGCAGCTTCAGACTTTGCTTGTCCTTCAACAGACGTTGGGTCATCCTCATCCATCACAACTTCATTGTCCTCATGCTCAGGCTGCAGTGGCAGGTGTGGTCTATCCAACAAGTAGGTGCCCATGCCAAACTTGGCATTGATAAGCATCTGAATGTGCGGGGCAAATCCACACGACCTCTTCTGGTCTGCTGCAGTCCTCTTGATAGTCTCAACTATCAGGTCCATCACCTTGAAAGGTGCCTTCTGATCAAGTATATGCAGCATGTTGATAGAATACCCTCTGATCATGCGATGATCTCCAGACTTGGGCATCAAGGTATGCCTCAGAATTGTGTTTGTGGTAGGGAGACCTGCCTGGAGATGATACACTGAGCCGAGCTTCCAGATCTCTACATCCTTAGCTGGTACCTCATTGTACATATTTTTCATAGACTCATGGTTTTTCTTGGGAATTCCATAGACATCAACATCATCTTCTCTTGGCACTGGAGCATTCAGCAGTTCTGCCCATTCTTCAACAGTAGAAGAGAACCTCTAACCTTCAGTCATCCATACAATCCTGCCATCTGGATAGAAATGAGCTGTGGCATAGAATTGCATGATCATCTCATCATTCCAATCTGTCAGCTTCTGACCAACAAACTCAGCAACACCACATGCAGTGAAGCTCTCATGCACATGTGGAAAGAAGTCTCTGTGCTCTTCACTATCAATATATGCCTAGTCAACATAGCGAGTGTCTGCAACTATGGGCTTCTTGTCCATCAGCACAGTCTCATAGAAGTCTTGCTGCTCTCTGGTGTGGAACCTTGGGTCAACAGCAGTCCTTCTCCTCACAGCATATGGATCAGCTTGTCTCCATAGCCTGAGACCTTTGTCCTTTCTTTCCTTCATGTTTTCAGCTCGAGGATGAGCATCATTGTGGACTGGCAGTTTCTGACGGAGTTTCAGCAATACAGGTGCCTCATCATCTGACTCAGCTGGTGGCACATTGTCTTTCTTCTTCTCTGAAGCAGGAATGTTTCTGACAGTTTTCTTGGGCTTGGCAGCAGGCTTGGCTTGAGCTGCCTTTGCTGGAGCAGAAGGCTTGGACTTAGAAGGTGCTCCTGCCCTGATGGCATCTCCCATCAACTTAGACTTCTGAGGAAGAGGCTGTGGAGCTTCCTCATCATCATCATCATCATCTGCTGCTTCATCATGCACAATTCACTTCCTCTTGGAAGTTTTCTTTATCTTGCTTGAAGTTTCCTCTTCCATGCTCAGCTTCTTGGCAACAGTGGACTTCTTCACTTTGCTGGTGCCTTTCTTGGTTTGCTGCCCTTGATGCTCTTTGGCAACAACTTTCCTCTTTGGCTTAGAGGAGATCTCTTCCTCAGCAATAAAATCAGAGTCTTCTTCATCAGAATTCTTCTTCTTTCTTGCCCTGGTGCCTGCAGGAGGCAAACCACTTGGTGTGCTCCTTTCACCATCATCTAAAAAGCTGTTGGCCTCAGGACTAGTGCCTGCCTCTGGAATCTCAGCAATTGGTGACTCAGACCTGTTCTGGCTGTCACTGGCATCTGACATGGCTGACAACCTGTGAATAGATTAGGTATAGGCAGAGAAGAAGAGTTATCACAAACTGCAGAAGATTTTGCAAAAAAATGAGTTCAAATTTCAGTTTTAAGTTTTCACAGAATGCATTTCGGTCAGACCGAGTCTAAAATTCGGTGAATCCGAAGTGTTCAAACAGAACCATTCACACCACTTTCGGTTGGACCGAAATGGGTTTCGGTCTTGCCGAGAACACTAGGGTTTCACTAAATTCTCATTTCGGTCACACCGATTTGCACAACTCGGTTGGACCGAAAGGTGCAGTGCAATGGCCAGAGGCCAAATCGGTCATACCGAGAATGTAGAATCGGTCTCACCGAGATGTGTTCGGCGGAAACCTAACCCTAAAACTTTTACTCGAATTTCGTTCTAACGAACTAATCTGCTGGATAGGAAGATCTCAAACGTGGCAAGATGCTAGGCAAACCAATCGTGCATAGAATCGGAGGTTGAAGCACGAGAGGGATCGAAACTCACCCTAATTTGGTGGAGTTCCTCTACGGCGGCAACGGCGCGGAGAGAATGTCCGTTGACAGCGACGGAAACCTGCGGCGAGGGCGCACAGGCGACGACGGAGACGATCCGGAGACCATGGCGACGGCAGAAGGGGGTTTAGGGGCGAGGCGTTTTGAAGTAGGAAACAACGCGCGCTGCCCTCAGAGTATTTATACCCCTTAGCTATCGGTGGGACCGAGTTGTAAAACTCGGTGGCACCGAGATGGATAACTGCAGGCAGTTACACACTTCGGTCATGCCGAAACGTACAACTCGGTTTCACCGAGGTGAAAACCTAGATCAATCCAAGTGCTTTCGGTTGGACCGAGTTTGAGTGGGTTGGTCTGACCGAAATTACTTAGAAGGTTTTGGAAATTAAGCTTTTGACGGATCGGTGGCTCCGAGTGCTCCTCACTCGGTGGGTCCGAAAAAGACTTGTTCAGAGTTTGTGATATAAGCATGAATAGAATTTGAGACAAGAAAGCATAGATAGCTAGGGGAGGAACTTAGGCATTCTTGTCCATCCATTTGGTCAAAGAAAAACCAAAAGACCAAAGCAACAAATGGATGTCCTCGAATGGATAAAATCATGCATCCAACATGCTCACACAATAAGATAGCAAATGAAATATGTGTCAAACATGCTCAACCAAAACACTAGCTACTATCACACAATTTGTCGATGACTAGGTCATCTATATATGAGTATATTGACTTAGGAGTCAAATGAGAACATTTGATCATAGGTCATACTCATCGTTTAAGCACAAGTGGGGTTACCACTTTTACATAAAGCATTAATGTGTTCACATCATTTGAAGATGCTTTAGCTCAATTCTTTAGAGCAAAGCTCCCCCTTGATGTGAGAACCCCTTTTAAAGGGTCAAACTAACCTTGGGTTGTCGTAGAAGACTTCATGTAGATGTTGAAGATGTGGATGCTCAATGTTGATGAAGATCATCAAGAGTTGGGAGCAATCCTTTGGATTCGGGCACTTTCAATACCTACATGGGTTAGTCCCACAAGGAACAAACAAGGATATCCATGGACATAGATTGAAGTACACAATAGATGATGTCCATGAAAGCAATGATTACCTTGTCCCTTGTCTTACCAACAAGAGGGTTTGTGACTCCATGAACTAGTGCAAGATGTGGAAGTTGATTGCACAAGTCCTTGCCAAAAAGAATGTGAGTGAAGTATGTTGGCGGAGTCACCCTCAAGAACTCTCTAGTTCTTCTTCTTCGGGATCCACATCATCTTGATGGGAATCCTTGGGGTAGTAGTTGATCTTGACGAAGTAGAACTTGACGTTTCCTTGGGAACCCACGTGACCATGGCTTTAGGTGCTTCAATAAATGCATCAATCTCCTCTTGAAGCTTGTCCTTGCCTTTTAGCTTGTGGTCTTGTGGTGGAAGGTCATCTTGTGCTTGTTCCACATTGGAAGAAGTAGGATCATACTTCTCCTTTTGAGAAACAAACTTTGGAGTGGGATATTGACCTTCTTCCCATTCAACACCCTCGGCGTTGAACTTTCGCTCAAAACCAATTCCTTGATTCTTCCGGTGCCTTCCTTGCTTGCGAACAATTTCCTCAAAGTTCTTGCTTCCGGCAAGGCTCTTGTAGACACCTTTCTCTATAATCCCTTTCAATAAACTATTTTCTTGCTCAAGTGTAACTTGGCTTGAAACATCGTTAGTGGAATCAAGAGAATTACTAGGAGTAACAACATTAGATTTAGCATGGTTATTGTTACTACTAGATGAAGAATTTTTCTTATGCTTGTCATGCTTAGTTTTAATAGGTGGCAAGAAATTAGACAAGAGAAGTCGTTTGGCAAGATATGAATAACTCTTCTTTCGAAGATCGTCATTGATTGCTTTTAGAAACTCATGTTCTTGCTCTAGATTGAGCTTCTCGAAGCGTAGCTTCTCATGAGATCTTAGGAGCTCTCTATGATCTTCTTGAGTTGTTTCATGAGCTAACTTAAGAGTGTTTAGTTCTTTAGTTAGACGCTCAATCTTCTTCATAGCATTGTCATTCGACTCTTCTTGACTATAAAGACTACTAGCATGTTCATCATTACTAGGCTCACTAGATTTATCATGTAAAAGCTCATCTTCACCAAGCAAGTCATCCTCATCACTATCAAAGTCAATAAATTCAGGGTGTGATACCTTGGGGCCTTTAGCCATGAAGCATCTTCCAATTCCCTCATTTGGTGAATCAAATAAGTCATATGAGTTGGAGTTGGAGGACATGAGAGCAAGACCGGCAACACCTTCATCTTGACTGTAGTCGGAGTTGGAGTGATAGCTTCTTTCGGAGTGATTGTCGGAGTCAGAGCCGGAGACCCATTCACCTACATGAGCTTGATGTTTTCTTCTTGTGTAGCTCCTTGATGACTTGTCTTTCCTTTCCGAATCCTTGCTTCTCCGAGAGGATCTTCGTTCATAACGATCATCTCTACTCCTTCTCTCTTTCCGAGGTGACTCTTCTCTTGAGCTTCTTCTTCTTGGAGATTCTTCTCTTCTCTTGTGGGGAGCCGAACACTCATTTGAGTAGTGTCCGGGTCTTCCACAATTGTAGCAGTTTCGATCACGACTAGAAGATCTCTTTTCATCATATGATCTAGACTTTGAGCTTCTATCCTTGCTTCTACTCTTGTAGAATTTGTTGAAGTTCTTCACCATTAGGCTTATCTCTTCATTGGAAACTAGCTTGTCACTTGAGGTTGTGGGAGCATCACATGTAGCTTTGTAAGCACCACTTGACTTGTTGTGAAGCTCTTCCTTATCTTTAAGTGTCATCTCATGAGCAACAATTCTTCCAATGACTTCGGTAGGCTTGAGATTCTTGTAGTTTGGCATCATTTGGATCAAAGTGCACACGGTGTCATACTTTCCATCCAAAGCTCTGAGAATCTTCCTGATGATGAATCGGTCGGTCATTTCTTCGCTTCCTAAGCCGGCAATCTCATTTGTGATGAGAGCAAGCCTAGAGTACATTTCAGCGACTCCTTCACCTTCCTTCATCTTGAACTTGTCAAGTTGACCTTGAAGAACATCTAGCTTTGATTCCTTCACGGACTCGGTACCTTCGTGCATTTCGACCAAAGTATCCCAAATCTCTTTTGCATTCTCAAGACGGCTGATTTTGTTGAACTCCTCGGGACACAAAGCATTGAAGAGAATGTCACAAGCTTGAGCATTGTTTTGCAACATCCGCAATTCATCAGCTGTAGCTTCACGATCCGGAACTTTTCCTTCCTCGAAGAACTCACCTTGCAAGCCAACACAAATAATGCCCCATGCGGCAGGGTTATGTCCAAGATTATGCATTTTCATTTTATGCTTCCAACTAGCAAAGTTTGAACCATCAAAGTAAGGACCTCTACGAAAATTACCCTCACTAGACGCCATACTCTCCTAGGTTGTGAAACCAAGCTTATGGAGTCCAATGCAATGGAAACCAATACAATGGAGACCAAAGCTCTGATACCACTTGTAGGATCGAAAGTATGTCTAGAGGGGGGGTGATTAGACTACTTGACAATATAAAAATTCAGCCTTTTGATAAAGACAAGTTTTTGGCAAGTTCGCAATGATGACCAAGTCAAGTATCACCCTACACATGCAATTCTAGAGTATTGGCAGCGGAAAGTAAATTGCACATGTAGTAAAGAGAGGTGGAGAAGAGCAAACGCAATTTGGAGACACGGAGATTTTTTCTCGTGGTTCCGATAGGTGGTGCTTTCGTCAATCCACGTTGATGGAGACTTCAACCCACGGAGGGTAACGGCTGCGAGAGTCCACGGAGGGCTCCACCCACGAAGGGTCCACGAAGAAGCAACCTTGTCTGTGCCATCATGGCATACGCCCACGGAGGACTAGCCTTACTCTGGGTAGATCTTCACGAAGTAGGCGATCTCCTTGCCCTTACAAACTTCTTGGTTCAACTCCACATCTCGACGGGAGGCTCCCAAGCGACACCTAACCAATCTAGGAGGCACCACCCTCCAAAAGGTAATAGATGGTGTTGGTGATGATGAACTCCTTGCTCTTGTGCTTCAAATGATAATCTCCCCAACACTCAACTCTCCTCACTGATTTGGCTGTGGTGGAAGAAAGGATTGAGTGGAAAGCAACTTGGGAAGGCTAGAAATCAAGTTTCATATGGTGGGAGTGGAGCAACTTGATCTCAACACAAGGGTAGGTAGTTTTCTTCTCAGAAATGTAAGGTAGGAGTGGTAGTTCTTTCTGATGGCTCTCTCCACGAATGAAGAGGAGGTGGAGGGGTATTTATAGCCTCCACACAAAATCCAACCGTTACACACGTTTGACCAATCTCGGTCAGACCGAAGTTGACAACTCGGTGAGACCGAAAGTTCAAATCTTGTGAACGTTGGGATTTTCGGTGGGACCGAAAATACAATCTCGGTGAGTCCGATTCTTCCAAAGACTAGGGTTTGCCAATCTCGGTGGGACCGACTTCATCATCTCGGTGACACCGATTTGATGACAGAAGGTTACAGAAGCTTGGCAACACTAGTTTCGGTGAGACCGAGTTCAGAATCGGAAAATCCGAAATTTCTAGTGTTTGGGTATATGGCTGAGGTGGTTCATCTCGGTGTGACTGAGTTTATGGAATCGGTGGGACCGAGATTACTTATGAGTGTATATTGGAATGAAAGATTGCTGATAGTTTGGGAGATAGATCACTAAGCACTTTGAGCAACCAGATCATTATCATAACCTCATCCCCTTTTAATAGTATTGGCTTTCCTATAGACTCAATGTGATCTTGGATCACTAAACCAAAAATGGAGTCTTGAGCTTTTGCCAATGCTTGCCTTAGCATTTTGAGGGGTCCACATCTTCAGTCATTGCCATACCCATATCATTGAACTTTCTGAAATGATTCTCAAGAAACTATTAGTTCAATGATATATATGTTGTTATTAATTACCAAAACCACCCGGGGATTAGTTGCACTTTCACACACCGGTTCGCCCTACCACCTTCGCCGGGCCAGGAGTCGCATCCGCTTTGGGGGTGCCCTGTTTAATCCCCGCTTTACGCAATGTGCGTCTGCCTAAGGATTTTAAGGGCCCACGCAAGGTGCCGAATTACACCGCGGATCTATCCCCTGAAGCGTGGGTTGAAAGTTATGAGATGGCCATGGAGATGCTAGATGTGGATGAGACCGCATGTGCAAAGTACTTCACCATGGTGCTGGAAGGCACAGCCCGTACTTGGTTGAAGAGCTTACCGCCCAATTCTATCAGTTCATGGGCCCAGTTACGGGCCCGGTTTATCCAGAACTTCAAGGATACGTGTAAGCAGCCCAAGTCCATAGTAGACCTGGCGGCTTGCGTCAAGGAAGAAGGGGAGTCAACAACCCGTTGGGTACGCCGTGTGTCTGAGATTCTGCACTCTTCTGACCGGATCAACACTGACTCGGCGATCTTAACATTAGAAGGCAACTGTCGGTTTGAGCCTTTGAAGTTAAAATTGGGACGCATGAAGCGGTTCTGCAATGATATGGGAACCCTCATGGCCGCTTTGGTAAAGTATGCCGATTCGGACAGTACCAAGGATCCTGAAGCTGATGATGATGAAGCAGGGAAGGGAAAGAAGAACGGCAACTCCAAGGGGCAGCAGTACAAACCGGCGGGTCATGGAAACGGGGGCAAGCGCAAGGCCGATGGTAACCCGGATTTCGTAGCCAACACTAATGCGCAGGACAGAGGCCCGCGGCGCAGAGGCAAGGCGAATCGGGGTCCAAATCCTAATACAAGCCGTTTGAATTACTTGTTGAATCAACCTTGCCCCAAGCACGGGACGAAGGAGTCCCCATCGAACCATCTCTGGAAAGACTGTTATATTATGCAGGAGTTCAAAAACTCCAATGCTTTCCGGTATGACCAGGGGTCAGGAGGCGGTTCAGGATCCGGTTTCCATGGGCCGGGTCAGGATGGAGCTTCTGGTTCAGGGCCTAATCAAGGCAATCACAATAATCAGAATAATCAGGGTGGCCAGCAGCAGCAGCAGCAGTCAGGCTATCAAAGCCAACCAAAGCAATTGAATAGTGGGCAGTATCATGTTTTCACAACCAGTTTGGACAAGCGGGATCGGAAGCTTCACAAACGGGCAGTAAACTCTGTTGAACCGGCCGTACCGCGGTATTTACGCTGGTCCGAGCAGCCTATCCTGTGGAGCAGGGAAGACCATCCCCCCCCGGGTTGATAATCCGGGTCAGCTGGCATTGGTGGTAGATCCTCAGGTGGGGGGCTATAAGTTCACTAAGGTGCTTATGGACGGAGGAAGCAGTATTAATATATTATACTATGAAACTTTCCGTCGCATGGGCCTCACAGACAAGGATCTCAGACCGTCCAATACGGTGTTCCATGGGGTAGTACCAGGCAAATCTGCTTATCCTGTTGGTAAGATAGCCCTGGATGTGGCTTTTGGAGACGAGCACGATTCCCGGTCTGAAAAGCTAACTTTTGAAGTGGTGAAAATCCGGAGTCCGTATCATGCCTTGTTTGGACGGCCGGCTTATGCTAAATTCATGGCACGACCTTGTTATATTTACTTGCAGCTCAAAATGCCGGGTTACAAAGGAACGATAACGGTGCATGGAAGCCGCCGAGTTGCTTTGGAATGCGAGGAAGGCGACGCAGCTTATGCAGAGGCGGTCTGTGCCACGGAGGAGTTGAAGTTCTATAAAGACAATGTTGATCCGGCAGATATGACCCCTTTGAAGAAGCCAACTACGGAGCATGAATCGGATCTGAAGTTTAAATCGGCAGCTGAGACCAAGCTTGTTGACTTCGTGCTAGGCGATTCGTCCAAGCAGTTCACTGTCAGTGCCAACCTGGATCCCAAATAGGAAAGCGTGCTCATCGAGTTCATCTGTGAGAACCGGGATATCTTTGCATGGAAGCCATCTGACATGCCAGGTGTCCCGAGGGAACTCGCTGAGCACACACTTAATGTGGATCCCAAGTATAAACCGGTGAAACAGTTCCTCCGCCGGTTTAACGAAGAAAGGCGCAAAGCCATTGGAGAGGAAGTAGCCAGGCTTTTAGCGGCTGGTTTTATCATTGAGGTGTTTCATCCAGAGTGGCTTGCTAATCCGGTGCTGGTCCTTAAGAAAAATGGCACCTGGCGTATGTGTGTGGACTACACAGATCTCAACAAAGCTTGTCCGGCAGATCCTTTTGCCCTCCCCCGCATTGATCAGATTATTGATGCCACGGCAGGATGTGAGCGTTTAAGTTTTTTGGATGCGTACTCTGGATATCATCAGATCAAAATGGCGGTTAAGGACCAGGAGAAGACAGCGTTTATAACTCCCTTTGGAGCCTTCTGCTATGTATCTATGCCTTTTGGGCTCAAGAGTGCCCAGGCTACTTATCAGCGGTGTGTACAGAATTGCCTGCATACACAGATCGGCCGCAATGTGCATGCTTATGTAGATGATATTGTGGTGAAATCAAGACAAAAGGAGACACTGGTGGAAGATTTGAAGGAAACCTTCGACAACTTGCGCATTTATAAGATGATGCTTAATCCGGCCAAGTGTGTTTTTGGTGTTCCGGCTGGCAAGTTATTGGGGTTTCTGGTGTCTAACAGAGGAATTGAGGCTAATCCGGAGAAAATTAAAGCTATCACTTCCTTGGCTAAACCGAAGTGTATCAATGATGTTCAGCGTCTGGCGGGTAGGATCGCTGCGTTGAGCCGGTTTATCAGCCGCCTCGGAGAGAAGGCCATTCCCTTATACCAGATGCTGAGGAAGACAGATAATTTCGTCTGGAGTCCGGCTGCTGACGAAGCATTTGAGGATCTAAAGCGGCAATTGGCCAATCCGCCTGTTCTTGCGGCTCCGGTTGACAAGGAACCGCTGTTGTTATATGTGGCAGCCAATGCTCGAGCAGTAAGCGTGGCCATTGTGGTAGAGCGCAAGGAGGCAGGCAAGGAGTATCCGGTTCAACGGCCGGTTTATTATATCAGTGAGGTGCTTATTGAGTCCAAACAGAGGTATCCGCATTGGCAGAAGCTAGTCTATGGTGTTTTTATGGCCAGTCGGAAACTGAAGCAATATTTCCAAGGGCACCCTATCACAGTGGTTAGTTCAGCTCCTTTGGGTGATATCATACAGAACCGGGAGGCGACTGGCCGGATTGCAAAATGGGCCATCGAGCTTGGGCCTCATGGACTAAAGTATATACCGCGCACAGCAGTGAAGTCACAAGCACTTGTTGATTTCATTAATGACTGGATGGAGTTACAAGCGCCAGAGGAGAAGCCGGATCACACATACTGGACTATTCATTTCGACGGATCCAGGCAGTTGGAAGGCTCGGGGGCTGGAGTCGTTTTAACTTCCCCACGAGGTGATAAGTTTTGTTACGTTCTCCGTTTAATGTTCCCTTGTACTAATAATGCAGCTGAGTATGAAGCCTTGCTCCATGGTCTCCGGATGGCTAAGGAGATGAACTTAAGCCGGGTTAAGTGCTTTGGTGACTCGGACCTGGTGGCTCAGCAAGTATCTGGCACTTGGGATTCTAAGGACCCGCTCATGGCCGCATATCGTCGAGAAGTGGATAATATCGCAGGTTGCTTCAAGGGCTATCAAGTGGATCATGTGGATCGCCGGAAGAACGAAGCGGCAGACGCTTTAAGCCGGTTGGGTTCTCAGCGTAAACCGGTCCCGCCTAATGTCTTTTTGGACGTCTTGCACAACCCGTCAGTCCAGCTCCCTGGTGAAGCGGATTTGGCTATTCCTGATCCGGAGGCTCAGTTGGTGGCAGCATTACATGCTATTCCGGATTGGACGATTCCTTTCCTTGCGTATATGACTCGAGGGGAGTTGCCAGAAGATGAGGTTCTGGCCAGACAGATAATCCGGCGCTCCAAATCTATGACGATCCTTAACGGTGAGTTGCATCATTGCAGTGTATCAGGGGCGTTTCAACGCTGTGTTTCCCCTGAGGAAGGCTATGAAATTTTAAGAGAAATCCATGAAGGGGATTGCGGACATCACACCGGTTCAAAGTCCCTGGTGGCGAAGGCATTCCGTCACGGATTTTACTGGTTAACTGCCCATGCTGATGCGGAGGATTTGGTCAAACGGTGTGATGGATGTCAGAAATTCTCCAGGCGTGCTCATGTACCGGCACAAGAATTGAGGATGATCCCAATAACGTGGCCGTTTGCGACTTGGGGGCTGGATATGGTTGGACCCTTTAAGCGGTCCAAGGATAAGAAGACCCACCTGTTGGTGGCAGTGGACAAATTTACCAAGTGGGTCGAAGCAGAGCCTGTCAGCAAGTGTGATGCAGCAACAGCGGTGCAGTTCATCAA
The DNA here is from genome assembly GCA_963921465.1 of Triticum timopheevii. NCBI lineage: Eukaryota > Viridiplantae > Streptophyta > Magnoliopsida > Poales > Poaceae > Triticum > Triticum timopheevii. The sequence goes on from OY997262.1 coordinate 475,087,447, forward strand.
AAAGGTGATTTTCCGGTTTGGCTTTCCACACAGTATCATTACTGACAATGGCACTAATCTATCTAAAGGGGCTATGAAAGAGTTCTGTGAACGTGAGCACATCCGGCTTGACGTGTCGTCAGTGGCGCATCCCCAATCCAACGGGCAGGCAGAACGAGCTAATCAAGAAATCTTACGAGGCATCAAACCCCGACTTCTGGTTCCATTACAGAGAACACCAGGGTGCTGGGTTGAAGAGCTCCCATCGGTGCTATGGAGTATCAATACTACGCCAAACCGATCCACTGGATATACACCTTTCTTCATGGTCTACGGAGCGGAGGCAGTTCTCCCCAGTGATATCCGGCACGATTCGCCCCGTGTAGCGGCTTATGTTGAAGCGGACAACGAGATGGCGCGACAGGATGCTTTGGACCTATTGGATGAGGAGCGGGATATGGCAGCCGCCCGTTCAGCGATTTACCAGCAAGATCTTCGTCGTTATCACAGTCGCCGGGTTAGAACCAGAACCTTTCAAGAAGGAGATTTGGTGCTTCGTCTCATCCAAGACCAGACAGATATGCACAAGTTATCCCCACCTTGGGAAGGACCTTTTGTGGTCAGCAAGAATCTACACAACGGATCATACTATCTGATTGATATTCGAGAGCGTCAACACTCACGTACGTCAGAGGAGGAGACCAACAGGCCGTGGAATATAGCTCATCTTCGGCCTTACTACACTTGAGTCATCGACTCAGTTTATGTACATATCATGACAATGTATATATTATCTTCGATATAATAAAAACCGGAGCCTCAGCTAAAGCGGGGTCTCTGTCTTTCTTATCATGCGTGGTTACATGGAGTGTTTCTGTTTTTAAAGCGGCCTCCGGTTTACCCCTTGACATTTATATTTATCACTTGGGGGCTTGGTCGTGTCCGAACCAATGCAACACCTCTTGATAGGCGAAAGCCACCAGATCATTTGGGGACACGGTCACGTCTGAACCGGTCACGCCTCTTGGTCGGCCAATAGGGCCAGCGTCATTTGGGGGCTTGGTCGAACCCGAACCAATGTCATGCCACTTGGCCGGCGTACTCGCCAAGAGTCTTTTGGGGACCTGGCCGACTAGCACCATCGCTACGCCTTCGGGGGGCTTGGTTGCGTCTGACCACGGTAATGCCATCTGACCAGCTCCATGAAGCTTTTCTTTTGCAAAGAGTTATTGCCTTTGTTGCCATATTTTCACATAATTGGTATTCGATTTTTTTGTTGTTGCGTTTTTTAACCCGACAAATATTTTTATCCGGTTCACCTGTCAGTCACGAATTGACAGGACACGGTTTGGTATTACACCGGAGTTTTATCTGCCCGGTTTACCTTCTTCCTGTTAATCATCATTGAATAACAAGGGGGCTTATGCTGATTCAGCACGGTTTATATGGGAGTTATTCTCTCCCTAGACGGTCATGGTTTTAAAGCCTCCGCTTTAAGTTTGGCTATGCCAGCTTCATGCCCACATACGGCAGGTATTTGTATCACATATTTATTGGAATTCTTATATATCTATTTGAATACCATAAACCGGCTGGTGGTATCACCACCGCCAAGGTTCGACTTTTTCTGGTTGCAGGATAAACGAATCATGCAAAGGTTTTACAACTTATGCACGAAGGCATATTCAAGCACACAAGATTTAACTAAAGTTATTGCAAGGCAACACAGTGCCCAAATGAGATCATTGTTCTTTGGGCAAACCGCCCACAACAGATGTTTAACCCGGCTACCGGTTCAAGCCTGTTCTTCATCTTCCGCCGCTTCAGCCTCTTCATCCCTACCCATTGGCTGGAAATCCACAGTGGTCCAGTCGATTCCCATTAGCGCTTGGAAAACAGCCTCTTCGTGGATCAAAGAAGACGGTTCAATATCGGGTGCGTAAGTATGCTTACGGATTGGAGGGATCAGGTTTTCCGGTTCAAAGGTTGGGGCACACACTCGCTTGTTTTGATCATTATATTGTGCTTGGTAATGCTCCAAGTCGGCTTCTTCGGCCAATTGACAAGCCAGCGGGCGTACTGCACAGTTTATCGCCCGTAAGTCCTCTTCACTGAAGTCAGAGCCATCTTCTTTCACGCTGGGATAGCCTTGAGCTGCTTCCACGGGATCAAAATCTGGTACCCATGCCTTGGCTCGGATCAAGGCGTTGATGGCTCCGGTTCGTGCAGCAGATTTCTTCACCTCTTCAATCCGGGAAGGAAGCATTGATAGCCGGTTCAGAGTATCTTGAATTAGGGAAGGCACTGGATTGTTATGTGACATTGTGGTGATGATGCGCTGGGCTCCGGTATATAACTGCTCAACTAAAGTGTAGACAGCCTTCAGTTTCTTCCGCACATCATTTCCCAAGTGCCCAACGCGTGTGCCTACAAACGGTAAAGGGTTAGTTCTAAACCGGACTAATGATGCAGCAGGTGCAACATATCACAGTTATTCACAGGGAGCTTACCAAAGATGGCTGCAGTCATAGAATGTACTTGCCGCTTTACGGCTGTCAGATCATCAACCACCGGTTTAAGGGCAGCTTCAGCATTTTCTGCCCGTTTGATCAAATTGGCCTTTTCAGTGGCCCAGATTGCCTGCTCTTTCTTCATACCTTCCTTCACCTGTTCAGCAGCGGTCAAGGCGCTGGTTAATTCTTTCTTGGCCTTCTCTGTTTCGGCCTGCTGGGTTTTCAAAGCCGCTTGTAAATCGGCAATCCGGTCATCTTTGATTTTCACCTCAGCCTGCGCATTGACAGTACGTTCAGCCAGAAATTTAAGTCAAAGTCCCAACCATACAACACAGTTATATGCTTGACACTTGGGGGCTAATGTACCTTCAATTTTTATACTGCTACTACATGGCAAAGTCCCAAGCTCAATACAAGTATTCAACTTGGCACTTGGGGGCTAATGACTATTTGATTCTACCAATGTTTCGTCAGGCAGTTTTTATTGAAGAACCGGTTTAAGTATGCACAGTTAAACCGGCCCTGGTGGTTATGCGGGAAGATTCCAAAATGGAACAAGAAGATAATCAAGTCCCGGTTTGATCAAGATTACAAACCGACCCTTGGGGGCTACAAGGACTAATATACTGGTGATAAGGAAAGGAGTGTTACCTCAAACTTGTCCCTCATTAATTTGACCAAGCCAGCTTCATAGTCACGGCTACTGTAAAGCCGGTTCAAATATCCAGAATGAAGGTCTTGGGCGCTTAAAGCGGCACATGTTTCCAGCTCCACATCCCATTTTCCTTTATTAAAAGTGGAAGAATCCTCTTTCACAGTATGCCGGGTTAAAGTTGCAGGATTCCCCAGCTCAGAGTGGCCCATACCAGTAATCACAACGTCATCATCTTTCGACTCGACGGATTGTGTGGGCACGGCTGTTTCAGTAGGACTGCGAGGCTTCTCAAACCGGACAGTGCTGGCAGGTGGATCAGCAGAGATTGAAGTATTGACAAGCCTCTCTTCAGGAATAACCTCCTCTTGAACCGGAGGGTCATTGGGAATATCTTCAGAGGCAACGTTTTCGAGATCCGGCGCTCGCTCATGATCTGAAGCGGCAGCCTCTTCAACTGTTTTGTCCAAGCGGGCCTTCTTGCTGGGTTTCGGTTTGGTTCTAAAGAGACAAAAGTCAGGAAAAAAGCATATCCATTACAGAAGGTATCAGAAGGCATATGGCTGTATTGACTTACCCGGCGGCTATTTTCAATGGCGGTAGCTGAGTGGCTGAGGATTCGCCAGAGGATGAATGGGAAGTAACCTGGTAATCGGAGTCGGACGGGTTAAGAGGTTGACGGAAGAAACCCGCTTTGGAATTTAAAGCAATAAAAGGGTCGGAAACCTCGGTGCGGCGCTTTCAAACCGGGCTGTTTGGTAAACCGGCAGAGGTAACTACCTGACCGCTGTGTCGGGTTGTGCGGCGAGCTTCATGTTGCTGTGTCTTCATAAGAAGTTTGGGATCCAAGTAAGCAAGAGGGTGAGAAAAGTTAACTTTCCGGTTTGCCTGGCGAAATTTTGGTGAAGGCAAATTTGTTGAATCGGAAGAAAGAATGGTTACCTCAGCAAATCCTGCATTGCTGGCTTCAGCGTCATCCTGACAAGCATCATCATCAATAAGGCGTGTAAAAAGCAAGCCAAGAGAATCAAGTTCCGGATTACCCACATCATCGTCAATGGCCGGGTCAGATGAAGCAGTGGTCTTTCTCTTGTGGGCTGATTTCTTGACAACTTTTGTTTTGGGCCGGTTTGGCCGCCCAGCTTTGTCCGCTTTGTCTTGGGAAAGTTTCTTGCTCCAAAACGGATTATCACCCTGGATCAGAAATAATTAAAAGTTGGATACATGAAAGTAATAACAGGTTTAAATGATAACGCAGTCAGAGACTTACCGCAGGTGGTGTGTTGGTGGTGCAGTAAGGAGCCAAGCCGGTTTGAGCACAGAGATGCTCTGGTTCATTCAGCATTCTTCTTACTGAGTCCGTAACTTCATCATCAGAAAGTTCAAGTTTTGTGTGTCGGAGTGGGTCGTCGACGCTGCCGGTATACTGGCACATCAAACCGGAACGCCGGCTCAAAGGCAGTATGCCCCAAGATAACCAGCAGCGTGCAAGATCAATTCCAGTCAAACCGTTGGCCATAAAGGCTCGGAGCTTGGACAGTTGTGGGGCATATTTGCTTCTCTCTTTGGCACTTAATCTTTGAGGAAAGGGATGAGTATTGCTTAGCCGCTCTGGACGAAAGCCAGGTAAAGGATTTTCACCTTCAGGAGAAGTATCTTTGCAGTAAAACCAAGTCGCATTCCACTCTTTGGGGTGAGTATGGAGTTTGACGTGGGGATAGGTGATCTCCTTCCTTTTCTGGATAGCCATACCGCCCAATTCTGTATTGGGGCCGTCGGTGAACTCAGTACGACGGTTTAGATGGAAGAGATCTCTAAACAGTTCAACAGAAGGTTCCTCTTGCAGATATGCTTCAGATAGCACTTGAAAGTGGCATAGGTTGGTGACGGAGTTGGGGCCAATGTCTTGGGGACGGAGCTGAAAATTGGCCAACACGTCCCGATAAAATTTTGAACCGGGCGGTTTGAAGCCCCGGGCTAGGTGATCCGCGAAAACCACAACTTCTCCTTCCTGAGGTGTGGGAGGACATTCCTCTCCAGGAACCCTCCAGTGGACTGTATTTTTGTCATCTAAAGCGCCAATCGATACCAGTTCATTCAGCTGTGTTTCAGAGACGCGGGAAGGAACCCAGTTGCATTCATACACCTGTTTGGCCATGATAAGACCTACAAAAGTAACGGATCCGGTTCAAGAGCGTGCTTGTTACAAAGTGATTGATCTAAGTTATGATAAACCGGAGACAGTTTCTATAAATCAGTTCATTGTGATATGATGTCAGATGCGCGGATCAAACGCGGGTTTTCAGAAAACAGGAAATATTTCGCGGAAGTAAAGAAGAAACAGAAGTGGACCGTAAGGCGGATATATATGTAGAAGATCCATGGGATTAAAATGAGGAAGTATAGCGGATACGCAGGAGTCACCGTTGGTACAGAACAAGATTCACAGCGTGGTTCAAAGTTAAAAGGATAAAGACGCACGAAGAACATGGTATGAAGCTAGAACCCTAAAAACAGATCTAAGTACAGAAACAGATTTAAGAAGGGGAAGAAGCTTACCGGGAATGGAGAAGATGCGGAAAGAGGCCGCAGTGTTCTGGTACGTTCAGGTCGATGCAGCGGCCTAGGATGAAGCAGGAGTCGATGACGATGGCGGAGCTCCAAGGGCAGCGGCGCGAGGAAGACGAAGAAGAGGAAGCGAAGGGAGGAAAAGAATGACCCTTCGGTCTTATTTATAAGGCAATAAAGCTAGGTCAAGCGCGTGGATCCAGGGACTGCTATTAAAGAAGGCGTTACAAAGGATCAAATTTTAAGATGACGTCATGCCGTTTTACAGTGACCAGAAGCAATGACGTCATGCCGGTTTACAGTGACCAGAAGCAACGACGTCATACAGTGATCAGAAGCGACAACGACATGGCGGTTTACCAAGCAAAAGAAGATGTCCAAGATACAGGCTTTGTGAAGGATTGACATGAACCAGTTCAAATCAATCTGGGGCCTAATGTTGGGGATATTACCACTAGGTGTAAACCGGCCAGCTTGGGCCGGATTAGCTCCATAGTGGTATAAGCAGAGAAAGGCCCAAGGCCTATAGTCGGTTTAGAGCTTGTAGCCGTAAACCGGCCTGATGTATGACTTGTATTGTAAGTTAGGAATAGAGAGATACCAACCGGGATACGAGTATGAACCGGTTGGGACTCTACGAACCAACGGGCGTCACTCGTGTATATAAGGGGACGACCCGGCAACGGTTCAAAAGACAGACAACCACAACTCGAGCCTAGGCGAAGCTTGTTTGCTCCCTAGCCATCGAGACTACATCAATTCCATCACAACTAGACGTAGGCTTTTACCTTCATCGAAGGGGCCGAACTAGTATAAAACCCTTGTCTTTGTGTCCGCTTTAACCCCTGCAAGTAAACCCGTAGCGATGGCTCCACGACTAAGTCCTTACGCTAGGACATCTGCCGTGACAAATCCACGACAATAATGGTGTACCACACCGGATATGAAGTCTATAACCGGTCCGACGTCCGCAGTTTTGACTGGTTTGGCTTCTATACACTTAGTGAACTTGAAGACCATGACCATTAAATATTTCTTCTTATGGCTTCCCCCTTTAAGGGGTCCGACGATGTCTAGCCCCCAGACCGCAAAAGGCCAAGTAATGGGGATTGTTCGTAAAGCCGTGGGCGGCATATGGCTTTGATTAGCGAAAAGCTGACATCCAACACAGCGCTGTACGAGGTCCTGTGCGTCTTCTCGGGCCATAGACCAAAATAAACCCGTACGGAAGGCTTTACTTACAAGGGCCCGAGCTGTGGCATGATGGCCACCAAGACCGGCGTGTATTTCAGCCAAGAGTTGTCATCCTTCTTCTTCGGAGATACACCATTGGAGTACTTCGGTGGTACTTTTCTTGTAAAGTTCCCCCTCATGGACTTTGTAGGCCTTCGAGCATCGAACAATGCGACGGGCCTTAGTCTGATCATCAGGGAGCTCACTCCTAGTAAGGTAGGCGAGGAAAGGTTCGGTCCAGGGGGAAATTACAACCATGATTTTGTGGGCCAATGGTGTTATCTCGGTGCTCGAACCCCCGACCATATCGGAGCTGTGTTCGAAATATGGGGTTATGATTGGCTCTGGAACTGTGTTGCCGCTATCATCCTGCCACACTATGGATGGCTTGAAGAGCCTCTCCACGAAGGTGTTAGGTGGGATGGGGTGGCGTTTAGTGCCCATGCGGGCAAGTATGTCCACAGCTTGATTACTCTCTCAAGCCACATGATGAAACTCGAGCCCCTCAAACCGAGCTAAAATTTTGAATACGACGTTACGATAAGCCGCCATCTTCGAATCTTTGGCATCGAAGTCTCCATTTATTTGAGATGTTGCGAGGTTTGAATCCCCGCGCACTTTGAGGCGTTGTATGCCCATGGAGACAGGAATCCTGAGACCGTGCAATAGGGCCTCGTATTCGGCTGCATTGTTAGAGTCTGTATACAGTATTTGGAGCACACATACCGGATTGTGTCTCCTGTGGGGGATATCAATATGACACCCGCCCCCAATTTGGCTAACATTTTAGAGCCGTCGAAGTGCACCACCCAGTTGGAATATGTGCTGGATTCTTTATGGAGTTCGGCCTCTGTCCATTCGACGACGAAGTCAGCTAACACCTGAGATTTGATAGCTCGGCGTGGCTTATAAATTATTTCAAATGGTAAGAGCTCAATGGCCCATTTGGCAATCCGGCCGGTGGCGTCCCGATTGTTTATAATATCGTTAAGTGGTACTTCGGAAGCCACCGTGATGGAGCACTCTTGAAAGTAGTGCCGCAGCTTGCGAGATGCCATAAAGACCGCATATGTTATCTTTTGATAATGCGGGTATCGGGATTTGCATGGTGTAAGGACGTTGATACATAATATACTGGTTTTTGAAGTGGGAATTTATGTCCATCCTCATCTCGTTCAATGAAGAGCACTGATGCTTGGTGCGGCTAGGATTGGTTTACTTGCTAACAGAGCCTTTATTTCTTCGAGTCTGGCTGTGGCAACGTCCGTCCACACGAAGTGGTCAGTGCAGCATAGCAAGCGATATAATGGCAACACCTTTTCCCCTAGCCTGGAGATAAAACTTCTTAAACCTGCCACGCACCCAGCTAATTTTTGGACCTGCTTGAGGTCTGTTGGTGTTGCCAACTGTGACAAGGCTTGGATTTCAGTGGGGTTTGCTTTGATTCCTCTATTGGAGATGATGAACCCAAGCAGTTTTCCGGCTAGAACGCCGAAAACACATTTTTCCAGATTGAGCCGTATGTCATATGCTCGGAGGTTGTCGAATGTAAGGCATAAGTCATATACCAATGAATCGACATGTTTGTATTTGATGATTACATCATGTACATATGCCTCCATAGTTTTGTCGATCTGTTTTTCCAGGCATGTTTGAATCATGCGCTGGTAGGTTGCGCTGGTGTTCTTGAGCATGAAAGGCATAGTGTTAAAGCAGAAGGGCCCATACGGAGTGATGAAGGCCGTTGCGGCTTGGTCGGATTCTTTCATCTTAATTTGATGATATCCGGAGTACGCATCGAGGAAGCACAAGGAATCGTGCCTTGCGATTGCGTCAATAATCAGGTCGATTCGAGGTAGTGGGAATTGGTCCTTAGGGCAAGCCTTGTTAAGGTCTTTGAATTCAACACACAGGCGCCAGGATTTGTCCTTCTGGACAGCGGTCAAGAATATCCTGAAGTACATGAAAAGGACAAAGGACATGTTTCTCGTTTATGGAGGTGACGAAGAGCTCGTCGTAAAGGGTTACGTCGACGCTAGCTTCGACACAGGTCTGGATGACTCTAAGTCACAAACCGGATACGTGTATATGTTGAATGGTGGAGCAGTAAGCTGGTGCAGCTGCAAGCAGAGCGTCGTGGCGGGATCTACATGTGAAGTGGAGTACATGGCAGCCTCGGAGGCAGCGCATGAAGCAATTTGGGTGAAGGAGTTCATCACCGACCTAGGAGTCATACCCAATGCATCGGGGCCGATCAAACTCTTCTGTGACAACACTGGAGCTATTGCCCTTGCCAAGGAGCCCAGGTTTCACAAGAAGACCATGCACATCAAGCGTCGCTTCAACTCCGTCCGTGAAAATGTTCAAGATGGAGACATAGAAATTTGCAAAGTACATACGGATCTGAATGTCGCAGATCCGTTGACTAAACCTCTCTTGCAAGCAAAACATGATCAACACCAGAACTCTATGGGTGTTCGATTCATCACAATGTAACTAGATTATTGACTCTAGTGCAAGTGGGATACTGTTGGAAATATGCCCTAGAGGCAATAATAAAAGTATTATTATATTTCCTTGTTCATGATAATTGTCTTTTATTCATGCTATAACTGTATTATCCGGAAATCATAACACACGTGTGAATACATAGACCACAATATGTCCCTAGTGAGCCTCTAGTTGACTAGCTCGTTGATCAACAGATAGTCATGGTTTCCTGGCTATGGACATTGGATGTCGTTGATAACGGGATCACATCATTGGGAGAATGATGTGATGGACAAGACCCAATCCTAAGCATAGCACAAGATCGTGTAGTTTGTTTGCTAGAGCTTTTCCAATGTCAAGTATCTTTTCCTTAGACCATGAGATCGTGTAACTCCCGGATACCGTAGGAGTGCTTTGGGTGTATCAAACGTCACAATGTAACTGGGTGACTATAAAGGTGCACTACAGGTATCTCCGAAAGTGTCTGTTGGGTTGACACGGATCGAGACTGGGATTTGTCACTCCGTATGACGGAGAGGTATCTCTGGGCCCACTCGGTAATGCATCATCATAGTGAGCTCAAGGTGACCAAGTGGTTGGTCACGGGATCATGCATTACGGTACGAGTAAAGTGACTTACCAGTAACGAGACTGAACAAGGTATTGGGATACCGATGATCGAGTCTCGGGCAAGTAACGTACCGATTGACAAAGGGAATTGTATACGGGGTTGTTTAATCCTCGACATCGTGGTTCATCCAATGAAATCATTGAGGAGCATGTGGGAGCCAACATGGGTATCCAGATCCCGCTGTTGGTTATTGACCGGAGAGTCGTCTCGGTCATGTCTACATGTCTCTCGAACCCGTAGGGTCTACACACTTAAGGTTCGGTGATGCTAGGGTTGTATGAATATGAGTATGCAGTATACCGAATGTTGTTCGGAGTCCCGGATGAGATCCCGGACGTCACGAGGAGTTTCGGAATGGTCCGGAGGTAAAGAATTATATATAGGAAGTGGTATTTCGGCCATCGGGAAAGTTTCGGGGTCACCCGGTAATGTACCGGGACCACCGGAAGGGTCCCGGGGGTCCACCGGGTGGGGCCACCCATCCCGGAGGGCCCCATGGGCTGAAGTGGGAGGGGAACCAGCCCATAGTGGGCTGGTGCGCCCCCCTAGGCCCACCCCCTGCGCCTAGGGTTGAAACCCTAGGGTGGGGGGGCACACCACATGCCTTGGGGGGCACTCCACCCCCCCTGGCCGCCGCCCCCTTGGGAGATTGGATCTCCCAGGGCCGGCGCCCCCCTTGGGGGCCTATATAAAGGAGGGCAGGGGGGAGGGCAGCCGCACCCTATGCATTGGCGCCTCCCTCCCCCTGCTACACCTCGTCCTCCTCCCGCAGCAGCTTGGCGAAGCCCTGCCAGAGTTCTGCTGCATCCACCACCACGCCGTCGTGCTGCTGGATCATCATCAACCTCTCCTTCCCCCTTGCTGGATCAAGAAGGAGGAGACATCTCCCGTCCCGTACGTGTGTTGAACGCGGAGGTGTTGTCCGTTCAGCACTTGGTCATCGGTGATCTGAATCACGGCGAGTACGACTCCATCATCACCATCCCCTTGAACGCTTCCGCACGCGATCTACAAGTGGTATGTAGATGCAAACTCACTCCCTTGACTCATTGCTTACATGAACTCATAGATGGATCTTGGTGAAACCGTAGGAAATTTTTTAATTTTCTGCAACGTTCCCCAACAAGCAGGGGCAGCAAGGCACGTATTGTATTGTTGCCATCGAGGATAAAAAGATGGGGTTTATATCATATTGCATGAGTTTATCCCTCTACATCATGTCATCTTTCTTAATGTGTTACTCTGTTCTTTATGAACTTAATACTCTAGATGCATGCTGGATAGCGGTCGATGTGTGGAGTAATAGTAGTAGATGCAGGCCGGAGTCGGTCTACTTGTCATGGACGTGATGCCTATATACATGATCATGCCTAGATAATCTCATAATTATTCGCTTTTCTATCAATTGGTCGACAGTAATTTGTTCACCCACCATAATACTTATGCTATCTTGAGAGAAGCCACTAGTGAAACCTATGGCCCCTGGACGTGATGCCTATATACATGATCATGCCTTTCAATCTACTTTTATTTGCATATTTACTTTTCCAATCTATATTATAAAATACCAAAAATATATTTATCTTATCATATTATGTCTATCATATCTCACTTTCGCAAGTGGCCGTGGAGGGATTGACAACCCCATTATTGTGTTGGTTGAGAGTTCTTGTTTGTCTGTGTAGGTGCGTGGGACTTTTGAGGAGCCTCCTACTGGATTGATACCTTGGTTCTCAAAAACTAAGGGAAATACTGACGCTACTATTGCTGCATCACCATTTCCTCTTCAAGGAAAACCAGCGCAAGCTCAAGACGTAGCAGGGAGTTAATACGTCCCCAACGTATCTACTTTTCCAAACAATTTTGCCCTTGTTTTGGACTCTACTTGCATGATTTGAATGGAACTAACCCGACTGACGTTGTTTTCAGCAGAACTGCAATGGTGTTATTTTTCTACAGAAACAGAAGTTCTCGGAATGACCTAAAAATCCATAGAGACACATTTTGAAATTAATAAAAAATATTGACGAAAGAATCAGCGTCAGGGGGCCCACACCCTGTCCACGAGGGTGCAGGGTGCGCCCCCCCCCCCCCCCCCCGAGGCATGCCCCCCTGCCTCATGGGCCCCCTGGAACTCCACTGACCTCAACTCCAACTCCATATATTCACTTGCGGGGAGAAAAAAAATAAGAGAGAAGGATTCATCGCGTTTTACGATGCGGAGGCGCCACCAAGCCCTAATCTTCCTCGAGAGGGCTGATATGGAGTCCGTTCGGGGCTCCGGAGAGGGGAATCCGTCACCATCATCATCATCAACCATCCTTCATCACCAATTTCATGATGCTCACCGCCGTGCGTGAGTAATCCCATCGTAGGCTTGCTGGACGGTGATGGGTTGGATGAGATTTACCATGTAATCGAGGTAGTTTTGTTAGAGTTTGATCCCTAGTATCCATTATGTTTTGAGAATGATGTTGCCATGACTTTGCCATGCTTAATGCTTGTCACTAGGGCCCGAGTGCCATGATTTCAGATCTGAACCTATTATGTTTTCATGAATATATGTGAGTTCTTCATCCTATCTTGCAAGTAAATAGTCACCTACTATGTGTTTTGATCCAGCAACCCCAAAGTGACAATAATCGGGATCACTCCTGGTGATGACTGTAGTTTGAGGAGTTTCATGTATTCACTAAGTGCTAATGCTTTGGTCCAGTACTCTATTAAAAGGAGGCATTAATATCCCTTAGTTTCCAATAGGACCCCGCTGCCACGGGAAGGTAGGACAAAAGATGCCATGCAAGTTCTTTTCCATAAGCACGTATGACTATATTCGAAATACATGCCTACATTACTTTGATGAACTGGAGCTAGTTCTGTGTCACCCTATGTTATAACTGTTGTATGCTGAATTGCATCTGACATAATTATCCATCATTGATCCATTGCCTACGAGCTTTTAACATATTGATTTTTGCTTAGTTACTTCTCCGTTGCCACTGTTACGATTACTACAAAACTGCTACTGTTACTTTTGCTATTGTCACCATTACCTCCATACAACTTTGCTACTAAATACTTTGCTGCAGATATTAAGTCTTTCAGGTGTGGTTGAATTGACAACCTAGCTGATAATACTTGAGAATATTCTTTGGCTCCCCTTGTGTCGAATCAATAAATTTGGGTTGAATACTCTACCCTCGAAAACTATTGTGATCCCCTATACTTGTGGGTTATCAGTCACCGGAGGCAGCAGCAGCAGCAGAGGAACGACGTGGACGGTTTCCATGGGAGCAGATGTGATATGTTAGTGGCGGCTCGGATTAGGACACACCACACATTTATATAGGCGCAGCCGCGTGGAGAGACGTGTGCTCGACCCACGTCCGAGTCCGTGACAGCCCATGATCCGACATCTCAGATCGTGGCCTAGCTTTCAGAAAAGTTTGGCTCATTCCCGCAACCCACGGTGCGTCATGACGAGGCGGGCGGCGGAGGAGGAGTGCGCGAGGGCCTCTTCTCTTCTCAAGCTCCAATAGCATGTAGAATAGAAACCCTTATAAGGAGGTCCAACTCCTCTTCCACTTCCGGGGTGGGACTAAACTTCCCACTACACCTAGTGCCAAATAAACCCACATGGGCCCTTTGGGATTTTTTCAGAAATTGCTATATGGGCCTAAAGCCCATCCCAAATTTCAGCAACCCCCCACCAGATCTCGAGGGCCCATTGTGTCCTCTGTTCCAATTGTTGTTTCGATATATATACTAGTGTTTCAATAAAGACATGTTAAGGTTGAGCATCACCTAGAGCAAGTAGCTACACTCCTTCACAACTGAACAATGGAATATGCCTTGAATTGTCAGTTTGGCGTAAAGAAGCTTCACCACATGTCTTACTAGTACTAGGCTGCCAAAGGCTGACCCCTCGGATGCAGCATATAAGTCACACTCGTGGCCTATTCACGAGCTTGCTAGAGATCACCCCAATCTCATAGATTGTGACCAGCAGTCAAGCTCACATAGGTGTGTTCCTCCAAAGATCGCTCTGTAGGATAGCATCTTGCTTACATAAGCTTTGGAACACAATAAAACAATAGTCATCCCACCATATAGTCTCGGGAGTATTGCATCTCCAACGGAATGGGTTATTGTAGTTACTCTCCTCAGTTCACCACTCACTTGTTTTCCCAGGTCCTACTTCATGAGATCTCCGATCACATAGGTTGGGTTACCACCATGACAACTCATGTGGATCTCATACCCATCTCCCTCGATGCACTATCTATCACAACACGTGATAGCCCTTCTGTAAAGGGATCTGCCAGATTCTTAGCCATATGAAATACTCCAACACTATCACTCCGGAGTTTCTTAATTTTCTGACAGCTTTTAATCTCATTCTTATGTGTTTGTTTGACTTCATGTTGTCCTTTGAACTCTTCACCTTGGTAATGACAGTCTGATTGTCACAGTTCATAAGGATAGCCAAAACTGGTTTATCAACCAATGGCAAGTCCATCAAATGATCCCAAAACTATCCTGCTTCGACACCAGATGTGTCTAATGCTGTTGATTATGCTTCTATTATCGATCTCGTTTAGATCGTTTGCTTGCAAGACTTACAGGAAATAGCGCCACCTCCAAAAGTAAACATATACCCAATCGTGGCCTTCATCTCATCAGCATTAGAGATCCAGTTCGCATCACTATACCCTTCAAGTACCGACGGGTATCCGGTATAGTGAAGTCCATAGTTCATCGTACCTTTCAGATAGCGCATAACTCTCTCAACAACATGCCAATGTACATCACCCGGTTTGGAAACAAATCAGCTCAGTTTGCCCACAGCAAATGTGATATCAGGCCTTGCTACGCTCACTAGGTACATGAGTGAACCAATGATTTGAGAGTATCTGAGTTGATCTTTAGCCGTGCCTTCGAACTTTTGAATTAACACGCTTTGATCATATGGTGTTTGAGATGGTGTGCAGTCCGAATATCCAAAGCGACTCAACACCTTCTCAACATAATGGGATTGCAAAAGTGTGATCCCACCCTCGTTATCTCTCAATAGCTTGATGTTCAAGATAACATCAGCCACACCCTTCATCTCAAAGTTCTGAGACAGAAACAACTTGACCTCCTCAATGACATTGAGGTTGGTTCCAAATATCAGTATGTCATCTCAAGGAAATATGCCCTAGAGGCATAATAATGTTGTTATTTTATATTTCCTTATATCATGATAAATGTCTATTATTCATGCTAGAATTTTATTAACCGGAAACTTGATACATGTGTGGATACATAGACAAAACACTATGACCCTAGTATGCCTCTACTTGACTAGCTCGTTAATCAAAGATGATTAAGTTTCCTAGCCATAGCTAGACATGTGTTGTCATTTGATGAACGGGATCACATCATTAGGAGAATGATGTGATGGACAAACTCATCCGTTAGCTTAGCATAATGATCGTTCAGTTTTATTGCTACTGCTTTCTTCATGTCAAATACATATTCCTCCGACTATGAGATTATGCAACTCCTTGATACCGGAGGAATGCCTTGTGTGCTATCAAACGTCACAACGTAATTGGGTGATTATAAAGATGCTCTATAGGTATCTATGAAGGTGTTTGTTGGGTTGGACTAGATCGATATTAGGATTTGTCACACCGAGTATCAGAGAGGTATCTCTGGGCCCTCTCGGTAATGCACATCATATGAAGCCTTGCAAGCAATGTGACTAATGAGTTAGTTATGAGATTATGTACTACGGAATGAGTAAATATACTTGCTGGTAACGAGATTGAACTAGGTAACGATTGAATCTCGGGCAAGTAACATACCGATGACAAAGGGAATAACATATGTTGACAATGCGGTTCGACCGATAAAGATCTTCGTAGAATATGTGGGAACCAATATGAGCATCCAGGTTCCGCTATTGGTTATTGACTGGAGAGGTGTCTCGGTCATGTTTACATAGTTCTCGAACCTGTAGGGTCCGCACGCTTAACGTTCGATGACGATATGTATTATATGAGTTATGTGTTTTGGTGACCGAAGGTTGTTCGGAGTCCCGGATGAGATCATGGACATTAAGAGGAGTCTCGAAATGGTCAATAGGTAAAGATTGATATATTGGAAGGTTATATTCGGACACTGGAATGGTTCCGGAGTATTTCGGGTATTTTTCGAGGTACCGAGGGGTTACCAGAACCCACCCGGGGAAGTAATGGGCCTTATGGGCCATAGAGGAGAGGATATGCAGACCATGAGGAGGTGGAGCCCCTCCATGGGGAGTCCGACTTGGACTAGGGGAGGGGGCGCGACCCTCCTTTACCTCTCTCTCTCCCTCTCTTTCCCCTTTCCCCCTCCGTTGGAAGGAAGGGGGAGCCGACTAGGACTTGGAGTCCTAGTAGGACTCCCACCCATGGCGCGCGCCCTACGGCTGGCTTTATCCGCTCTCCTCCTTTATATACGGGGGCAGGGGGCACCTCTAAGCACATCATGTTTCTTAGCCGTGTGCGGTGCCCCCTCCACCGTTTACTACTCCGGTCATATTGTCATAGTGCTTAGGCAAAGCCCTGTGCGGATCACATCACCATCACCGTCACCACACCGTTGTGCTGACGGAACTCATCTACTCCTCCGTACCTCTACTAGATCAAGAGTTCGAGGGACGTCATTGAGCTAACCATGTGTAGAACTCAGAGGTGCCATACGTTCAGTGCTTGATCAGTTGAATCGAGAAGACATTCGACTACATCAACCGCGTTAAGCTAACGCTTCCGCTTTCGGTCTACGAGGGTACGTGGACACTCGCCCCCTCTCGTTGCTATGCATATCCTAGATAGATCTTGCGTGAGTGTAGGAAGTTTTTTGAAATTTCATGCTACGTTTCCCTAACAGTGGCATCCGAGCCAGGTTTATGCGTAGATGATATGCACAAGTAGAACACAAAGAGTTGTGGGCGGTGATCCCCGTACTTCTTACCACCAATGTCTTATTTGATTCGGTGGTATTGTGGGATGAAGCGGCCCAGACCAACCTTACATGACCGAGTTCATGAGACTGGTTCCACCGACAGACATGCAACTAGTTTTGCATAAAGGTGGCTAGCGGGTGTATGTTTCTCCAACTTTAGTTGAATCGAATTTGACTGCAGCCGGTCCTTGTGATGGTTAAAACAGCAAACTTGATAAATCACCGTTGTGGTTTTGTGCCGTAGGTAAGAACGGTTCTTGCTAGAAGCCCGTATAGCAGCTACGTAGAACTTGCAACAACAAAGTAGAGGACATCTAACTTATTTTTGCGGGGCATGTTGTGATGTGATATGGTCAAGACATGATGTGATATAAGTTGTTGTATGAGATGATCATGTGTTGTAAAAGTTATCGGCAACTGGCAGTGGCCATATGTTTGTCGCTTTATTGTATGAAATACAAACACCATGTAATTTCTTTACTTTATCACTAAGAGGTAGCGATAGTTGTAGAAGCAATAGTTGGCGAGATGACCACGACGCTACGATGGAGATCAAGGTGTCCAGCCAGTGACGATGGAGATCATGCCGTTGCTTTGGTGATGGAGATCAAAAGTGAAAGATGATGATGGCCATATCATGTCACATATTTTGATTGCATGTGATGTTTATCTTTTATGCATCTTATTTTCTTAGTACGGTGGTAGCATTATAAGATGATCCCTTACTAAAAATTTCAAGGTATAAGTGTTCTCCCCGAGTATGCACCGTTGCGAAAGTTCTTCATGCTGAGACACCACGTGATGATCGGGTGTGATAAGCTCTACGTTCAAATACAACGGGTGCAAGCCAGTTTTGCACATGCGGAATACTCGGGTTAAACTTGACGAGCCTAGCATGTACAGACATGGCCCCGGAACACTGGAGACCGAAAGGTCGAACGTGAATCATATAGTAGATATGATCAACATAGAGACGTTCACCATTGATGACTACTCCATCTCACGTGATGATCGGACATGATTTAGTTGATTTGGATCATGTTACACATAGATGACTTGAGGGATGTCAGTTTAAGTGGGAGTTCTTAAGTAATTTGATTAATTGAACTTTAATATATCATGAACTTAGTCCTGATAGTATTTGCAAATTATGTTGTTGATCAATAGCTCGCGTTATAGCCCCCTTATGTTTTTTGATATGTTCCTAGAGAAAACTAAGTTGAAAGATGATAGTAGCAATCATGCGGACTGGGTCCGTGATATGAGGATTATCCTCATTCCTGCACAGAAGAATTATTTCCTTGATGCACCGCTAGGTGACGAACCTATTGCTGGAGCAGATGCAGACGTTATGAACGCTTGGCAAGCTCGATATGATAACCACTTGATAGTTTAGTGCGCCATGCTTTACGTCTTAGAACCAGGACTTCAAAAACTGTTTTGAATGCCACGAAGCATATGAGATGTTCCAAGAGACAAAATTGGTATTTCAGACTCATGCCCGTGTCCAGAGGTATGAGACCTCTGGCAAGTACTTTGCCTACAAGATGGAGGAGAATAGCTCAGCTAGTGAGCATGTGCTCAGAATGTCTGGTTACTACAATCGCTTGAATCAAGTGGGAGTCAATCTTCCAGATAAGATACTGATTGACAGAGTTCTCTAGTCACTGTCACTAAGCTACTAAAACTTCGTGATGAACTATAATATGCAAGGGATGACGAAAATGATTCTCAAGCTTTTTGTGATGCTGAAATCGACGAAGGTAGAAATCAAGAAAGAGCATCAAGTGTTGATGGTTAACAAGACCACTAATTTCAAGGAAAAAGGCAAGGGAAAGAAAGGGAACTTAAAGAAGAATGGCAAGCAAGTTGTCACTCCCGGGAAGAAGCCCAAAGCTGGATCCAAGGCTGAAACTGAGTGCTTCCACTTCAAAGGTATGGCCACTAGAAGCAGAACTACCCCAAATATTTGGCGGATAAGAAGGATGGCAAAGTGAACAAAGGTATATTTGATATACATATTATTTATGTGTACCTTACTAGTGCTCATTTTAGCCCCTGGGTATTTGATACCTGTTCGGTTGCTAAGATTAGTAACTCAAAACAGGAGTTGCAGAATAATTGGAGACTAGTTGAGGGTGAAGTGACGATGTGTGTTGGAAGTGGTTCCAAGATTGATATGATCATCATCGCACACTCTCTATACTTTCGGGATTAGTGTTGAATCTAAATAAATATTATTTGATGTTTGCTTTGAACATGAACAAGATAGTATCGTGTTTATTGCAATACGGTTATTCATTTAAGACAAAGAATAATTGTTATTCTGTTTACATGAATAAAACCTTCTATGGTCATACACCCAATGTTAATGGTTTATTGAATATCGATCATGATACACATATTCATAATATTGATGCCAAAAGAAGCAAAATTGATAATGATAGTGCAACATATTTGTGGCACTGCCGTTTAGGTCATATTGGTGTAAAACGCATGAAGAAACTCAATGCAGATGGACTTTTGGAATCACTTGATTATGAATCATTTGATACTTGCGAATCATGCCTGATGGGCAATATGACTAAAACTCCGTTCTCTGGAACAATGGAGCGAGCCAATGACTTATTGGGAATAATACATATCGATGTATAATGTCCGATGAGTGTTGAGGCACGCGGCGGGTATCGTTATTTTCTCACCTTCACAGATGATTTGAGTAGATATGAGTATATCTACTTAATGAAACACAAGTCTGAAACATTTAAAAAGTTCAAAGAATTTCAGAGAGAAGTGGAGAATCGTCGTAACAAGAAAATAAAGTTTCTATAATCTGATCGCGGAGGCGAATATTTGAGTTGCGAGTTTTGGCTTTCATTATAAACAATGTGGAATAGTTTCACAACTCACGCCACCTGGAACACCCAGCGTAATGGTGTGTCCGAACATCGTAACTGTACTTTATTAGATATGGTGCGATCTATGATGTCTCTTACCGATTTACCACTATCCTTTTGGGGTTATGCATTAGATACAGCTGCATTCACGTTAAATAGGGCACCGTCTAAATCCGTTGAGACGACACCGTATGAATTGTGGTTTGACAAAAAACCTAAGTTGTCGTTTCTTAAAGTTTGGGGTTGCGACACTTACGTCAAAAGGCTTCAGTCTGATAAGCTCGAACCCAAATCTGAGAAGTGTGTCTTCATAGGATAATCTAAAAAAACAACTGGGTACACCTTCTACCACAAATCCGAAGACAACAACTTTGTTGCGAAAAATGAAACATTTCTAAAAAAGGAGTTTCTCTCGAAATAAGTGAGTGGGAGGAAAGTAGAACTACTCCCTCCGTTCCATAATGTAAGACGTTTTTTGAAACAACACTAGTGTCAAAAAACGATTTACATTAGGGGACGGATGGGATAGTTTAATGCAACTTTTGATTTTGATGTAAAAAAAGATCAGATTTTTTATTTTACTTTCAGTTTTATTTAAATTTGGTTGATGAGCAACACCTTTCTCGGGAACTTGTATATTAGAAATGGGCGCGTGCTTTGCCGCGCTGCTTTTCGGTAGTGGCGTCCACTTTTTCTTCATTTTTTTGCGGTTTTACTCGTCAAACTTCATATGGGAAAGCTACCCAACCTGATGCACACTCAGTAGACTAAACAATCCTCTGCAGAGAGAGCAAGATAAAAGATAGGAACCGCGTTCGCTGTCTCGCTTTCCGGCCAGATCCCTTCCCGTCAACCAGCGAACCGCGTCGTCTAGCTCGCTCTCCGGACAGACCCTTTCCCTTCAACCAGGGAGCCGCGTCGTCTATCACTCCGGCCAGATCCGTTCTCAGTGCCATTACTCAGGTTTACCAGAACCCAGCTCGACCAGGAGTTCAACAGTTCTTCGGGCGATCTCCAGGTTTGACACCCCCCCCCCCCCCCCCTCCCCCCTCCTCCTCCTCCCCCAATAAGCCCGTACCTGCTTCCGTTGGTTTTCGCTGCCCTGCGCTACAGCGCGATGACGCACACACCAAGTTCACGCGTTACATATCCTTTTTTTCCTTTCGTTTCTTTCGTCAACTCATTGTGCTCAAGCTGTTTTTTTTTGTCCGAAGAAAATACCAGACTACAGCTAATCTAGGCTATGACTATGTTAGAGGTACATCATGGGAACAAAGTCACCTAAGACTGTCTGCCCACGGTTGGATGCCTGAATAGACCAAGTTCATCTCCTCTAATTCGGCCCCCATCCATAAACACTTGGTTGCATGTCTTCGAAGATAATCGAATTATTTCTGAAAATCTAAATAGCCAAGGCATCTAAAATGATGATTTCCATGGAAAAAAGACAACTTATAGCAGTCAGAAGCTGCTATAGGGGCTGATCTGATGCAGAGCTGGTACTGAGATATAGCTCGAACATGCGATCCCACGTTTCTCTATTCCCATAGATAACATATAAATAGTCCTAGTGTTGACACGATTATGCAAGATGAGTGCCAGAAGAAATATTGTGTTTCTTCTGGCAGCGTGAATCGCAAAGCCAACCAAAGGTAGTAGGGGCCTGAGGAGTAGCTGAGAAGCTTTGAAGACTGTAAAGGAAGAACACCAAGGGAATGTCCAGGAGATGTGCTTTGTTGTATCTTTTTTTTTTCACACCTTTGGATTTGGGATTTAGCTCCCGGCCGGCGTTTCTTTGAATCCGAGCAGCGGGACACGGTGGTGTGGAGTCTTACTGAAGATGGCCTGTTCTCGTGCCACCTCCACTTTATCACCAACTCCAGTTTCGCCTGTGCCAAGCCAATCTGGAAATCCAAGGCCCCTCCCCGGTGTAAGTTCTATATGCGGCTTGCCGTCCATGGTCGTTGTCTCTCTCACCACCGATAACTAGCACCGAGGATGGCTGTCCAGTGCTACCTGCCTCCTCTGTCAGACGGCACTGGCGACCTGTACGCACCTGCGTCCTCTCTCAGCCAGCCGCACGCCAGGCCTGGCAGCACTTCCGCGACTGGACGTACGAGCCTTTCCCCATCCCAAGCTCGGACTTCTTGGGCCTTGAGGACTGGTGGCATTGGGCAGAACTTATCAAACCGCTGCTAGCGCCAAGCACGTCCTGCACCTCACTAGGGAGAACGTCCAGGCCTGGCGTGTGGATGGCTGCATCATTGCGAGTCAGCCCTGAAGCTTCTGAGGGTATTTGTAGTGCTGTGCTGTTACCTGTGCTGTATTCTCTGTTTGTTTGCAGTCCAAGCATTGCTTGATTTTAAGCACTCTTGTATTCCCCTTTCGAAACTACTGCACACACGACGTTTCCATGGTGGTGTGGAGGAGCTTGAATCCACTCATGGACGGTTTGATCTTTTGTGCCGGGCATGGATCGTGTAGGAAGTGTCGTCCTTGTAGCAGCACACTCTTCCCCTTTCTACTAAAAAAAGTTCAGCCTCCGGCCTTCCGATATTTGTACACCTTTATATGTAACTATATACACGCATCCTTTTCACAAATCTTTAGCTATCTCTCGCTTGTCAATCAGTTTAGGCATATGTTATGCTTCAAATTATGTGAAGCATGTCTATTTTCCATACAAGTTATTCATGTATGCTCTCTCTTAACCATGTGGAATATTTTCAGTGTTATTAGAAAGATGAAACGTTCAACCTAGTCAATCCTAGCAGGAGATATAGATAAGAACCATGACTGGCAATTTTGAACAAACAAGTGCGACGACAAGGGAGTTTACACTCGAATTGTTGAAACAAATTACTGATAACTTTTCTGAGGAGCATGTCATTGGCAGTGGTGTGCATGGAGTAGTCTATAAGGTAATTGTTATTATTGCTTACATACGTTATAATTGTACTAGCAGACGTTGCAAGAACCCATGTAATTTTTTTTAACAGGGATTACTGGACGATGGGGAAGAGATTGCTCTCAAAAAGCTTCACTACATGCCCAGGCAGGACGACACACAGTTTACAAATGAGTTTAATAACCTTATGAGGGCCCAGCATCAAAATATTGTACAGTTAGTGGGCTACTGCTATTATCTAGGACATGAACGCTTCAAGTACAATGGTGACTATATTTTTGCCCCTGTAGAAGAAAGATTTCTCTGCTTCGAATACCTGCAGGGTGGAGACCTTGACAAGCATATTTCTGGTATTATTGTGCTCTACTTAGCACATACTATTGTTTTGCATGTAGAAAAAAATACCTACAATTATATATTGGTAATACACTGCATGTTTCTACAGATGAATCCTGCGGACTCAATTGGTACACACGCTTCAGAATTATTAAGGGAATTAGTGAGGGCCTAAATTACCTTCATAATGGATGCAAAGATTCTATTTACCATCTTGACTTGAAACCTGGGAATATATTGCTGGACAAGAACATGTTCCCAAAAATTGGAGATTTTGGTTTGTCAAGACTTTTCCGGTCAGAAA
This sequence comes from Triticum timopheevii, assembly GCA_963921465.1. Taxonomy (NCBI): domain Eukaryota; kingdom Viridiplantae; phylum Streptophyta; class Magnoliopsida; order Poales; family Poaceae; genus Triticum; species Triticum timopheevii. The sequence continues at coordinate 475,110,951 of OY997262.1, forward strand.
AAACCCAAATCACAAGCAAAATAATGGGAACAGAGTAAGTTCATACCTCATGTTAAATAATCAATTCATTAGAAAATACAGAAATAATTGTGGTCGATATATCATGCAGTGGATACATGCCACCAGAATACATCGCTAGACAAGCAATAACACCGAAGTTTGATGTATATAGTTTGGGTGTTATAATCGTTCAGATAGTAGCGGGATATGATGGCTATTCCAAATGTGAAGATATGTCTCCGCAAGAATTTATTAAGCATGTAAGGAAGATATTTTGCATAATGAACAGTAACCCATTTTCCACAAAGATTATGATTGTCGTGTCTAACTGTCCATGCCACCTTTTGCCGCTGTGTCCTACCTTTGCAGGTACATGAAAACTGGGGAAAACGGATGCAGGGAACAATGCCATTACATATGTCAGAGCAAGTTATTACATGCATCAAAATAGCATTAAGGTGTGTGGAGTTCGACCGAGAGAAAAGGCCTACCATAGCGGATATTATTGATGAACTGAATAAGATTGATAATGCCGAAAGTTCAGCTATAGGCAAGGTATTATATTTATATTGTTACACTGCTGACTGTGCTCCCTTGTATCTATTGATGATTTTTTTTACCTGCAACATGACTTCCCTTTTGTTGTGCCTTTCCTTATTGGAGAACACAGAAGAAAATGAGCACATTCTGGAAAAACTACCTGAGATTCAAGAACAAAAAAAAGAGAGTACAGAAGACGATAGCAGGTACTGATTTTCGTTGCTCACATGACAATCATGCAGTTGTACATGGGACTTATTCTTACCCATATATACCCGGCCATAACTACATTTCCATGCATCTTACCAGATACGCGAGAACAAATCGCATTTCCACTCTCGTGGAGAATCAGGCTGAGTTGGTCGATTTCCCAGCTGGCCCCATGGACTCCTTGCTCCCCAAGCTGCTCGAGTTCCTCAGCGACGAGTACAATTACCTTCATGCGGACTGCAAGAAAGACATAGAGTACGTCTACAACGAGCTGGTGGGCATGCAAGCTGCCCTGCACAAGGTGGCCGAGGTGCCACAGGACCAGCAGCTGGATTCTGTGGTTAAGCTCTGGACGGAGGAAGTAAATGATCTCTCATATCAGGTGGACAATACCGTTGATTCCTTTCTGGCGCGCTTCTGGGCCTCTGAGCTTGGCATGTCTCCGAACCTTCAAAGTCAGAAAAAACAACTTCCAAGGAAGACCTCCGGCATGAAAAAGAAAGAGAATGGCCGAAAGAAGCGGGCGCGATGACGACTTAGGGCTAGGGCTGACAGAAGGTGGTAGCAATTACTACTTGACACTAGTACAAGTCAGAGCTTTTGAGATGGTTGTTTTAGGATCCTCCTTAACCGGCGAACGTTCGCCTGCCAAACGTTCGCCAGGGGAGGTGGCACATGCGAACGATTAGATGGCAGTTCTAGTTGTGGTGAAATGGGGAGAGGTGGCATTTTCTTGAGAAGACATAACTGTTTCTCCCCGAGAAGGAAATTTTCGTTTAAAAACTGTCGGCGTTTGATCTCATTTTACAAGTAAAACTACCAGCAAAGATGGTTGGCTTGCCACCCCCCTCAGCGAAGGTTAACCAGTTACTGATACCGCTTGGCTATCACCTCTCACGTGGTTTTGTCTTCTGATTCTCAAACTAGAGTTAACACTCATGATTGGAAGCGGTTGAGAAGACGCCTGAAAAGAATCCCCACCTGCCTCGGTCCGTTTTCACGTCATAATTGTCTGGAAAACTTTAGTAGTGCCTCCGTTTCATAATATAGGGTGTATACAGTTTTTCAACTCAAACTGTGTAATTGTTCACCAAAGTTTTTCTTTTAAAAAAACTTGCATCTATAATATTAAATTCATATCGTTAGATATGCCATGAGACATATTTTCATATTATGGGTGTATTTGGTTTGAGCTCCAATTGGACCAACCAATTTTTTGGCATGACCAAAGCATGGGATGACTAAAAACTTTGGTACGCAACTGTTGTTTGGATTATAACCATTGCACCTGCCAATTTTTTGGCAAAATTGGTAGGCCTCCATTTGGTTTGGAGCCAACTGAGTTAGAAAATGTGTGGCAAATTGGATTGATTATTACGTGTTTGATTCTAATTAGAAACCTAATTGGCTACAATATGCTAAAAGAAACGAGATAGGCATGCAAGAGGAAAATTGTATGCCACACATATTAAACTGAAACAAGAATGAGATTAGGCTAACAACATACAATTGGTGCCAAAAGAGCTATGTAATGTTTTACTTAGGACATATACTTTTAAGTTCATTTGATGTGCACAAGTGTACACCTGTTTACCTGTTCTTTCGAAGTGGACTGCACATAATACACACGAGTACAACCTACTGACATGACTAAAAACAGTGAGAGCATCTACAATAGGACCCTCGGACCCATCCGGACTAAAAAATGCCACCCAACCAGACATCCCAAAGTCAGCCCAAACGTCCAGGCTATCTGACACCCCTCAAACCCAGCTCATATGTCAGGCAGATATGGGGACCCCAGGACGCATCCACCACCTTGGATCCGACAAGCAAGACCCGTCCCAAATATGCTCCAAATCATCCCCAACCTGGCCCAACTTGTGTCTTCCTCTCCACTCTTCTCCCCCGTTCGCACCGCCCCTTCCCTAGCGCCACCGCCATCCTCAACTCATAGCGTCGCCACCACCAGTCCCAAACCCCTCCCGATCGTCCTTATCGCCTCGGACATGGTTGCCACCACCATACGCCGCCCTGGTAAGTCCTACTCTTGCAGACATACACCGCGCCCTCTATGTGTTCAACGAAATGTCCGAGCTATTTTATAGATTCCTTTGCTCGTTTGCCTGGATTTGTTGGATGATGACTTTGAGAACAAGGAGCTTGATGAATTCACATACAAAGAGTTTGTTGATTCGTCAGATTCAGACGACAAAGATGAGAAAATGATGTTGATATGATGAGCATCAAGGAAGAGATGGAAAAGCAAGTGAAGCATGTTCTAAGCTTCAAGGGTTCAATAGAGGGCAGGAGAGTTGCTCCCTATGATAGGATGGTTGGGGCACGACTTCTCGGTAGCAACTATTTCAAGACGAATCCAACATACCATGAGGTTTTTTTTTCCGACATCGGTTCCGCATGAGCAAACATTTATTCTTGCGTGTAGTGAATATTGTGGAGGAATATGATCCTTACTTTAAGGTGAGGAAGGATTGCTGCATACAACTCTCTGTCTCTCCTTCGCAGAAATGCACAACCGCTCTCTGGATGCTTGTATTCGATAAAGCCGCAAATGTCATTGATGCTGAAATCTGGATGGGGGGAGCACTTGCCTTTGAGGCCACGATGAAATTTGCCCGCACCATGGTGAAGGTGTTTGGAACGGAGTATCCGAGAGAACCAACCATCGAGGTAGAGAAGTTATTGGCAATAGGAGCAACAAATGGGTTTCCAGGTATGCTCAGTTCAGTTGATATTTTGCATTGGCAACAGAATAACTATCTGAAAGGTCTATGCGGGCAATACCAAGGTCACACCAAAGAGGTCACCATTATACTTGAAGCACTGACATCAAAGGACTTGTGAATTTGGCATGCTTTATTTGGTATGCACGATTCTCACAACGATGTCAATGTGCTCCAACTATCTCCATTGTTCAAGAGACTTTATGATGGGGATGCTTCGACGTGCAACTGCACCATCAACAGGCATAACAATAAAATGGGGTACTACCTTGCCGATGGTATCTATCCTCTTTCGGCGACATTTGTGAAGACTATATTCGAGCCTTGAGGTACCAAACAACATCTCTTTGCACAAATGCAAGAAGGTGCTAGAAAGAACGTGGAGAGGGCATTCAAGAGTGCTCCAAGCTCACTGGGGTATTGTTCATGGAGCTGCAATAATGTGGGAACCTTGCTAATGGTATCTATCCTCTTTGGGCAACATTTGCGAAGACTATATTCGAGCCTTGAGGTAACAAACAACATCTCTTTGCACAAATGCAAGAAGGTGCTAGAAAGAACATGGAGAGGGCATTCAAGAATGCTCCAAGCTTGGGGTATTGTTCATGGAGCTGCAATAATGTGGGAACCAGAGACACTGTGGCAGCTGATGACATGCTGTGTAATCTTGTACAACATGATTACGGAGGATGAGGGTGAAGGGGAAGCCGTACCCATGATTTTGAGAATTCCGGATTATAGGTCCCGTTGGGGAACGTTGCAGAAAATTAAATTTTTTCCTACGGTTTCACCAAGATCCATCTATGAGTTCATCTAAGCAACGAGTCATGGGAGAGAGTTTGCATCTACATACCACTTGTAGATCGCGTGCGGAAGCTTGCAAGGGGATGGTGATGATGGAGTCGTACTCGACGTGATTCGAATCACCGATGTCCAAGTGCTGAACGGACAGCACCTCCGCGTTCAACACACGTACGGGACGGGAGACGTCTCCTCCTTCTTGATCCAGCAAGGGAGAAGGAGAGGTTGAGGAAGCTCGCTCCAACGGCAGCACGACGGCGTGGTGGTGTTGGTGCAGCAGTACTCCGACAGGGCTTCGCCAAGCGCTTAACGGAGGAGGAGAGGTGTTGGGGAGGGGAGGGGCTGCGCCTTTTGATGTGTTTAGCAGCCCACCCCCACCCCTTTATTTATAGGGGAAGGGGCAAGGGGGGCCGACCCCTCTAGATGGGATCTAGAGGGGGGCGGCGGCCAGGGAGGGGAGGCTTGCCCCCCAAGCAAGGGGGGCGCCCCCCTCAGGGTTTCCCCCCAACCCTAGGCGCATGGGCCCAAGGTGGGGGGCGCGCCCAGCCCTCCAGGGGCTGGCTCCCTCCCCTTTGCTGCCCATGTGGCCCTCTAGGGGGGGTGGCCCCTCCCAGTGGACCCCTGGAACCCCTCCGGTGGTCCCGGTACATTACCGATAGACCCCCGAAACTTTCCGGTGTCCGTATGACAACTTCCCATATATAAAACTTTACCTCCGGACCATTCCGGAACTCCTCGTGACGTCCGGGATCTCATCCGGGACTCCGAACAACATTTGGTAGTCACATACTAGTCTTCCTAATAACCCTAGCGTCACCGAACCTTAAGTGTATAGACCCTACGGGTTCGGGAGACACGCAGACATGACCGAGACGACTCTCGGGCAATAGCCAACAGCGGGATCTGGATACCCATGTTGGCTCCCACATGCTCCTCGATGATTTCATCGGTTGAACCACGATGTCGAGGATTCGATCAAAACCCTGTATACAATTTCCTTTGTCAATCGGTACGTTACTTGCCCGAGACTCGATCGTCGGTATCCCAATACCTTGTTCAGTCTCGTTACCGGCAAGTCACTTTACTCGTACCGTAATGCATGATCCCGTGGCCAACACCTTGGTTACCTTGAGCTCATTATGATGATGCATTACCGAGTGGGCCCAGAGATACCTCTCCGTCATACGGAGTGACAAATCCTAGTCTCGATCCGTGTCAACCCAACAGATACTTTCGGAGATACCTGTAATGCACCTTTATAGTCACCCAGTTACGTTGTGACGTTTGATACACCCAAGGCACTCCTACGGTATCCGGGAGTTACACGATCTCATGGTCGAAGGAAGAGATACTTGACATTGGCAAAGCTCTAGCAAACGAACTACACGATCTTTTGTGCTATGCTTAGGATTGGGTCTTGTCCATCACATCATTCTCCTAATGATGTGATCCCGTTATCAACGACATCCAATGTCCATAGTCAGGAAACCATGACTATCTGTTGATCACAACGAGCTAGTCAACTAGAGGCTCACTAGGGACATATTGTGGTCTATGTGTTCACACATGTATTACGATTTCCGGATAATACAGTTATAGCATGAACAAAGAGACAATTATCATGAACAATGAAATATAATAATACTTTTATTATTGCCTCTAGGGCATATTTCCAACAGTCTCCCACTTGCACTAGAGTCACCAATCTAGTTACATTGTGATGAATCGAACACCCATAGAATTCTGGTGTTGATCATATTTTGCTCGCGAGAGAGGTTTAGTCAACGGATCTGCGACATTCAGATCCGTGTGCACTTTGCAAATCTCTATGTCTCCATCTTGAACATTTTCGCGGATGGAGTTGAAACGACGCTTGATGTGCCTGGTCTTCTTGTGAAACCTGGGCTCCTTGGCAAGGGCAATAGCTCCAGTGTTGTCACAGAAGAGTTTGATCGGCCCCGACGCATTGGGTATGACTCCTAGGTCGGTGATGAAATCCTTCACCCAAATCGCTTCATGCGCTGCCTCCGAGGCTGCCATGTACTCCGCTTCACACGTAGATCCCGCCACGATGCTCTGCTTGCAGCTGCACCAGCTTACTGCTCCACCATTCAACATATACACGTATCCGGTTTGTGACTTAGAGTCATCCAGATCTGAGTCGAAGCTAGCATCGACGTAACCCTTTACGACGAGCCCTTCGTCTCCTCCATAAACGAGAAACATGTCCTTTGTCCTTTTCAGGTACTTCAGGATATTCTTGACCGCTGTCCAGTGTTCCTTGCCGGGATTACTTTGGTATCTTGCTACCAAACTTACGGCAAGGTTTACATCGGGTCTGGTACACAGCATGGCATACATAATAGATCCTATGGCTGAAGCATAGGGGATGACACTCATCTCTTCTTTATCTTTTGCCGTGGTCGGTGACTGAGCTGAGCTCAATCTCACACCTTGTAACATAGGCAAGAACCCCTTCTTGGACTGATCCATTTTGAACCTTTTCAAAATCTTATCAAGGTATGTGCTTTGTGAAAGACCTATGAGGCGTCTCGATCTATCTCTATAGATCTTGATGCCGAATATATAAGCAGCTTCTCCAAGGTCCTTCATTGAAAAACACTTATTCAAGTAGGCCTTAATGCTGTCCAGAAGTTCTATATTATTTCCCATCAAGAGTATGTCATCTACATATAATATGAGAAATGCCACAGAGCTCCCACTCACTTTCTTGTAAATGCATGCTTCTCCATAAGTCTGCATAAACCCAAACGCTTTGATCATCTCATCAAAGCGAATGTTCCAACTCCGAGATGCTTGCACCAGTCCATAAATGGATCGCTGGAGCTTGCATACTTTGTTAGCGTTCTTAGAATCGACAAAACTTTCCGGCTGCATCATATACAGCTCTTCCTTAAGATGTCCGTTAAGGAATGCCGTTTTGACGTCCATCTGCCATATCTCATAATCATAGTATGCGGCAATTGCTAACATGATTCGGACGGACTTCAGCTTCGCTACGGGAGAGAATGTCTCGTCGTAGTCAATCCCTTGAACTTGTCGATAACCCTTAGCGACAAGTCGAGCTTTATGGATGGTTACATTACCATCCGCGTCCGTCTTCTTCTTAAAAATCCATTTGTTTTCTATCGCTCGCCGATCATCGGGCAAGTCTGTCAAAGTCCATACTTTGTTTTCATACATGGATTCTATCTCGGATCTCATGGTTTCAAGCCATTTGTTGGAATCTGGGCCCGCCATCGCTTCTTCATAGTTCGAAGGTTCACCGTTGTCTAACAACATGATTTCCAGGACAGGGTTGCCGTACCACTCTGGTGCGGAACGTGTCCTTGTGGACCTACGAAGTCCAGTAGCAACTTGATCCGAAGTACCTTGATCATCATCATTGTTTTCCTCTTCGGTTGGTGTGGGCATCACAGGAACATTTTCCTGAGCTGCACCACTTTCCCGTTCGAGAGGTAGTACTTCATCGAGTTCTACTTTCCTCACACTTACTTCTTTCGAGAGAAACTCTTTTTCCAGAAAGCATCCGTTCTTCGCAACAAAGATCTTGCCCTCGGATCTTAAGTAGAAGGTATACCCGACAGTTTCCTTAGGGTATCCTATGAATACGCATTTTTTCCGACTTGGGTACGAGCTTTTCAGGTTGAAGTTTCTTGACATAAGCATCGCATCCCCAAACTTTTAGAAACGACAACTTAGGTTTCTTCCCAAACCATAATTCATACGGTGTCGTCTCAACGGATTTAGACGGTGCCCTATTTAAAGTGAATGTAGCTCTCTCTAGAGCGTATCCCCAAAATGATAGCGGTAAATCGATAAGAGACATCATAGACCGCACCATATCTAATAGAGTGTGATTACGACGTTCGGACACACCGTTACGCTGAGGTGTTCCAGGCGGCGTGAGTTGTGAAACGATTCCACATTTCCTTAAGTGTGTACCAAATTCGTGACTTAAATATTCTCCTCCACGATCTGATCGTAGGAAATTTATCTTTCGGTCACGTTGATTCTCCACCTCGCTCTGAAATTCCTTGAACTTTTCAAAGGTCTTAGACTTGTGTTTCATTAAGTAGACATACCCATATCTACTCAAGTCATCAGTGAGAGTGAGAACATAACGATATCCTCCGCGAGCCTCAACGCTCATTGGACCGCACACATCGGTATGTATGATTTCCAACAAGTTGGTTGCTCGCTCCATTGTTCCGGAGAACGGAGTCTTGGTCATTTTGCCCATGAGGCATGGTTCGCATGTGTCAAACGATTCATAATCAAGAGACTCTAAAAGTCCATCAGCATGGAGCTTCTTCATGCGCTTGACACCAATGTGACCAAGGCGGCAGTGCCACAAGTATGTGGGACTATAGTTATCAACTTTACATCTTTTGGCATCCACACTATGAACATGTGTAATATTACGCTCGAGATTCATTAAGAATAAACCATTGACCATCGGAGTATGACCATAAAACATATCTCTCATATAAATCAAACAACCATTATTCTCAGACTTAAATGAGTAGCCATCTCATATTAAACGAGATCCAGATACAATGTTCATGCTCAAACTTGGCACTAAATAACAATTATTAAGGTTCAAAACTAATCCCGTAGGTAAATGTAGAGGCAGCGTGCCGATGGCGATCACATCGACTCTGGAACCATTCCCGACGCGCATCGTCACCTCGTCCTTCGCCAGTCTCCGTTTATTCCGCAGCTCCTGCTATGAGTTACAAATATGAGCAACGGCACCGGTATCAAATACCCAGGAGTTACTACGAGTACTGGTAAGGTACACATCAATTACATGTATATCAAATATACCTTTGGTGTTGCTGGCCTTCTTATCCGCTGAGTATTTGGGGCAGTTCCGCTTCCAGTGACCCTTCCCCTTGCAATAAAAGCACTCAGTCTCAGGCTTGGGTCCATTCTTTGACTTCTTCCCGGCAACTGGCTTACCGGGCGCGGCAACTTCCTTGCCGTCCTTCTTGAAGTTCTTCTTGCCCTTGCCCTTCTTGAACTTAGTGGTCTTATTGACCATCAACACTTGATGTTCTTTCTTGATTTCAGCCTTTGCTGACTTCAGCATTGAGAACACTTTAGGAATGGTCTTTACCATCCCCTGCATGTTGTAGTTCATCACAAAGCTCTTGTAGCTTGGTGGGAGCGACTGGAGGATTCTGTCAATGACCGCCTCATCTGGGAGGTCAATGTTCAGCTGGGTCATACGGTTGTGCAACCCAGACATCTTCAGGATGTGCTCACTGACAGAATTGTTTTCCTCCATCTTACAACTGTAGAACTTGTCGGAGACATCATATCTCTTGACCCGGGCATGAGCTTGGAAAACTAGTTTCAGCTCTTCGAACATCTCATATGCTCCGTGATGCTCAAAACGCTTTTGGAGCCCCGGTTCTAAGCTGTAAAGCATGCCGCACTGAACGAGGGAGTAACATCAGCACGAGTTTGCCAAGCATCCATAATGTCTTGGTTCTCTGGGACGGGAGTGTCACCTAGCGGTCCTTCTAGGACATATTGCTTCCTGGCAGCTATGAGGATGATCCTCAGGTTCCGGACCCAGTCCGTATAGTTGCTGACATCATCTTTCAGCTTGATTTTCTCTAGGAACGCGTGGAAGTTCATGTTGACATTAGCGTTGGCCATTTGATCTACAAGACATATTTGCAAAGGTTTTAGACTAAGTTCATGATAATAAAGTTCTAATCAAATTATGAACTCCCACTTAGATTAGACATCCCTCTAGTCATCTAAGTGTTACACGATCCGAGTTGACTAGCCCGTGTCCGATCATCACATGAGACGAACTAGTCATCGTCGGTGAACATCTTCATGTTGATCGTATCTTCCATACGACTCGTGTTCGACCTTTCGGTCTCCGTGTTCCGAGGCCATGTCTGTACATGCTAGGCTCGTCAAGTTAACCCTAAGTGTTTTCGCTGTTTAAAACTGTCTTACACCCGTTGTATGTGAACGTAAGAATCCATCACACCCGATCATCACGTGGTGCTTAGAAGCGACGAACTGTAGCAACGGTGCACAGTTAGGGGAGAACACTTCTTGAAATTTTTGTAAGGGATCATCTTATTTACTACCGTTGTCCTAAGTAAACAAGATGCATAAACATAATAAACATCACATGCAATTATATAGTTGTGACATGATATGGCCAATATCATATAGCTCCATTGATCTCCATCTTCGCGGCTCCATGATCATCTTGTCACCGGCTTGACACCATGATCTCCATCATCATGATCTCCATCATCGTGTCTTCATGAAGTTGTCACGCCAACGACTACTTCTACTTCTATGGCTAACGCATTTAGCAATAAAGTAAAGTAGTTTACATGGCGTTCTTCAATGACACGCAGGTCATACAAAAAATAAAGACAACTCCTATGGCTCCTGCCGGTTGTCATACTCATCGACATGCAAGTCGTGAATCCTATTACAAGAACATTATCTCATACATCACAATTCATCATTCATCACAACTTCTGGCCATATCACATCACATGATCAATTGCTGCAAAAACAAGTTAGACGTCCTCTAATTGTTGTTGCATCTTTTACGTGGCTGCAATTGGGTTCTAGCAAGAACGTTTTCTTACCTACGAATAACCACAACGTGATTTTGTCAACTTCTATTTACTCTTCATAAGGGCCCTTTTCATCGAATCCGCTCCAACTAAAGTGGGAGAGACAGACACCCGCCAGCCACCTTATGCAACTAGTGCATGTCAATCGGTGGAACCGGTCTCACGTAAGCGTACGTGTAAGGTTGGTCCGGGCCGCTTCATCCCACAATACCGTTGAAGCAAGAAAAGACTAGTAGAGGCAAGTAAGTTGACAAGATCCACGCCCACAACAAAATTGTGTTCTACTCGTGCAATAGAGAACTACGCATAGACCTAGCTCTGATACCACTGTTGGGGAACGTTGCAGAAAATTAAAATTTTCCCTACGGTTTCACCAAGATCCATCTATGAGTTCATCTAAGCAACGAGTCATGGGAGAGAGTTTGCATCTACATACCACTTGTAGATCGCGTGCGGAAGCTTGCAAGGGGATGGTGATGATGGAGTCGTACTCAACGTGATTCAAATCACCGATGTCCAAGTGCTGAACGGACAGCACCTCCGCGTTCAACACACGTACGGGACGGGAGACGTCTCCTCCTTCTTGATCCAGCAAGGGAGAAGGAGAGGTTGAGGAAGCTCGCTCCAACGCCAGCACGACGGCGTGGTGGTGTTGGTGCAGCAGTACTCCGACAGGGCTTCGCCAAGCGCTTAACGGAGGAGGAGAGGTGTTGGGGAGGGGAGGGGCTGCGCCTTTTGATGTGTTTAGCAGCCCTCCCCCACCCCTCTATTTATAGGGGAAGGGGCAAGGGGGGCCGACCCCTCTAGATGGGATCTAGAGGGGGGGCGGCGGCCAGGGAGGGGAGGCTTGCCCCCCAAGCAAGGGGGGCGCCCCCCTCAGGGTTTCCCCCCAACCCTAGGCGCATGGGCCCAAGGTGGGGGGCGCGCCCAGCCCTCTAGGGGCTGGCTCCCTCCCCTTTTCGGCCCATGTGGCCCTCCGGGGGGGGGGGGGTGGCCCCTCCCGGTGGACCCCCGGAACCCCTCCGGTGGTCCCGGTACATTACCGATAGACCCCCGAAACTTTCCGGTGTCCGTATGACAACTTCCCATATATAAAACTTTACCTCCGGACCATTCCGGAACTCCTCATGACGTCCGGGATCTCATCCGGGACTCCGAACAACATTCGGTAGTCACATACTAGTCTTCCTAATAACCCTAGCGTCACCGAACCTTAAGTGTGTAGACCCTACGGGTTCGGGAGACACGCAGACATGACCGAGACGACTCTCGGGCAATAACCAACAGCGGTATCTGGATACCCATGTTGGCTCCCACATGCTCCTCGATGATTTCATCGGTTGAACCACGATGTCGAGGATTCGATCAAAACCCTGTATACAATTCCCTTTGTCAATCGGTATGTTACTTGCCCGAGACTCGATCGTCGGTATCCCAATACCTTGTTCAGTCTCGTTACCGGCAAGTCAGTTTACTCGTACCGTAATGCATGATCCCGTGGCCAACACCTTGGTCACCTTGAGCTCATTATGATGATGCATTACCGAGTGGGCCCAGAGATACCTCTCCGTCATACGGAGTGACAAATCCCAGTCTCGATCCGTGTCAACCCAACAGATACTTTCGGAGATACCTGTAATGCACCTTTATAGTCACCCAGTTACGTTGTGACGTTTGATACACCCAAGGCACTCCTACGGTATCCGGGAGTTACACGATCTCATGGTCGAAGGAAGAGATACTTGACATTGACAAAGCTCTAGCAAACGAACTACACGATCTTTTGTGCTATGCTTAGGATTGGGTCTTGTCCATCACATCATTCTCCTAATGATGTGATCCCGTTATCAACGACATCCAATGTCCATAGTCAGGAAACCATGACTATCTGTTGATCACAACGAGCTAGTCAACTAGAGGCTCACTAGGGACATATTGTGGTCTATGTGTTCACACGTGTATTACGATTTCTGGATAATACTGTTATAGCATGAACAAAAAGACAATTATCATGAACAATGAAATATAATAATACTTTTATTATTGCCTCTAGGGCATATTTCCAACAGGTCCGCCCCCCAGAACAAGATGTGGCGCATGTTCTGAATTTTATGGAGATGCACCGACAATATACCTGGCCATGGGCAGCCCGGCTACTTTTTCAAAAATAGGTGTAGAATTATTGTTTTAGATTCTCAGCCCATTTACACCAAACACAATCCAATAGGAAAACCAAACTGAAACTAAGGTTTCAATCCAAACTATTCCCAGGTCTAGGCTTCGTTGATGGAAGTCGATGGTGAAGTCGGAGGCGCTGGCTCGTGGAGGAGTGATGATGATGACGCTTGGTGACGACCTCAACTTTGTGGTTCTTCTCTATGGCGTTTGCATTTCTCCATGTGGGTGGTCAGGTCGGCCGGTTTTGCCCTGTGTGCGCTGTTGTAACGGGTTTAGCCTGGTTTTCCGTAAATTAACAGGGCAAGCCACCTTTTTTTAATGTAATCGAGATCCTTCGGGACCGAGTTCAAAATTTTCTTTTTACTGTGAGGGAGTGTACTTGTTTGGCCATTGCTATCCCATGTGTCCAAGTGATCAGCATTACACATACTCGATTTGCCGAATGATCAGGTCTCTCTCCTCTTCAAGTCCATCTTCGCATCTTCGCATGTATAGAATGGAACAAAAGAAAAGTATATAATGCTAAAAAACTTCATTGTCATTTCCTCAATACGAAACTATTACACGTACGACTATGGCTTGTCCGCTTTGGTACGATGCAACGTCCAGCCGTGGCTGACTTCGATTGAGTCCAACAAACAAAAAATTGCATCCATGTATCCCTTTCGTTCAGTGTGTACAGATCAACCATGAGTATTGTGCTATTTTCGTCGACCAACCATCATGTGTACAGTAGTTCGATTAGTGATATGTAAGATGAACGTAACCATGTTGTCCCACTGGTCAGTGCCCTCTAATCCTAATTGACCACTAACCCATCCCAGCAAGCTAGAGAAAATCTAAACATCCCCATTGGGCCCGTGGAGTTCCTCTTCATTGGCGATTTTAGTGAAACTGACATGTGGGTTCCTCCAGACATAATGATCAAACTTAACTGTTCAGATAACAGTATCCCACTTTTGCTTCATTTTTTTTTTGCGCTTTTACTCGTCAAATTTCACATCGGAAAGCTACCAAACCCGATGCACACTCAATAGACTACACAATCCCTCTGCAGAGCGAGCAAGATAAAGATAGGAACCGCGTTCGCTGTCTCGCTTTCCGGCCAGATCCCTTCCCGTCAACCAGCGAACCGCGTCGTCTATCTCGCTCTCCGGACAGACCCTTTCCCTTCAACCAGGGAGCCGCGTCGTCTATCTCGCTCCGGCCAGATCCGTTCCATATACGTTCTCGGTGCCATTACTCAGGTTTACCAGATCCCCGCTCGACCAGGAGTTCAGCAGTTCTTCGGGCGATCTCCAGGTTTGAGCCCCCCTCCCCCCCTCTCCGGCCCGGCTCTCCTCCCCCAATATCCTTTTTTTCCTTTCGTTTCTTTCGTCAGCTCAGTTTGCTCAAGCTGTTTTTTTCCCCAAGAAAGTACCAACCTACAGCTAATCTATGCTATGTTAGAAGTACAGTACATGGGAACAAAGTCAGTAAGTCACCTAAGATTGTCTCTATCCACGGTTGGATGCCTGAATATTTCGTTTTGGGGAATCTAAGGCAGACCAAGTTCATCTCCTCCTTAAATTTGGCCCTCCATCCATAAACACTTGGTTGAATTCCTTTGAGGATAATTGAATGATTTCTGACGATTCAAACAGCCCAGGCATCTAAAATGATGATTTCCATGAAGAGGGACAAGTTATAGCAGTCAGAAGCTGCTATAGTGGCTGATCCGATGCAGAGCTGGCACTCTGGCCGGGGGAGATATAGCTCGAACATGCGATCCCCTGTTTCTAGAGATCTATCCCCAGAGACTACACATAAATAGTCCTAGTGTTGACACGATTGTGCGAGATGATTGCCAGAAGAAAATATTGTGTTTCTTCTGACAGTGAATCGCAAAGCCTACCAAAGGTAGTAGGGGCCTGAGCATTATCCATAGTGAACTAGCGACAACCTTTCGAGACTAGGAAGATGAACACCAGGGGAATGTCCAGGAGATGTCCTTTGTTGTTCTATCTTTTTTTATTTTGGTACCTTTAAATGACATACGTAATTGTATACACACACCCTTTTCTTTTTGGATTGTTCGAATTGCTAACCACATATGTCACGTGGTATACACACACCCTTTTCACAAACCTTTAGCTTTCTTTCGCTTGTCAATCAGCTTAAGCGTATGATGCTTCAAATTGTATGCACTATGCAGCATGCCTATTTCACATACAAGTTATGTACGCTCTCTCTTAACTATGTGAAATGTTTTCGGTGTTATTAGAAAGATGAAATGTTCGACATAGTCAATCCCAGCAGGAGATATAGATAGGATATCATGGCGAACAAGATACAACGTACAAGTGCAACGACAAGGGAGTTTACACTCGAGTTGTTGAAACAAATTACAGATAACTTTTCTGAGGAGCATGTCATTGGTGCTGGTGGGTATGGAGTAGTCTATAAGGTAATTGTTATTATTGCTTACGTATGTTATAATTGTACTACCAGACGTTTCCAGAACCATGTAATTTTTTTTAACAGGGATTACTGCACGATGGGGAAGAGATTGCTCTCAAAAAGCTTCACCACATGACTTGGCTTGACGACAAGCAATTTATGAACGAATTTAATAACCTTATGAGGGCCCAGCATCCAAATATCATCCGATTAGTGGGCTACTGCTATGGTCTAGGACATGAACGCCTCAAGTACAATGGTGAATATATTTTTGCCCGTGTACAAGAAAGGATTCTGTGCTTTGAATATTTGCAGGGTGGAAGCCTTGAGAAGTATATTTCTGGTATGACTGTGCTCTACTTAGCCCATACTATTGTTTTGCATTAGAGAAGAATATTCCCTAAAATTATGTATTTCTTAGATTCCTAGACTTACGTCTTGGTAATATATACACTGCATGTTTACCTCTACAGATGAATCCTGTGGACTCGATTGGATCACACGCTTCAAAATTATTAAGGGAGTTAGCAAGGGAATAAATTATCTTCATAATGGATGCAAAGATTCTATTTACCATCTTGACTTGAAACCTCAGAATATATTGCTAGACAAGAACCTGGTCCCGAAAATTGGAGATTTTGGTTTATCAAGACTTTTCCAAACAGAAAAAACGCACTTCACAAGCACATGTATGGGAACAAGGTAAGTTGATATCTTATATTAATGACCAACTTATTTTTGAAATAAATTGCAAGAATAATTGTATTAACTATATGTCATGTAGGGGATACATGCCACCAGAATACATCGATAGACACGCAATCACACCAAAGTTTGATGTATTCAGCTTTGGTGTTATAATCATTCAGATAGTGGCAGGATTTGAGGGCTATTCCAAATGTGACCATATGTCTCATGAATTTCTTGAGCATGTAAGGAAGATATTTTGTATCATGCACAATACTCCCTTTTGCACAAAGATAATACTGTTGCGTCTTACTTCCCATGGAACATTTGGCCACTGTATTCCACCTTTGCAGGTACGTGGAAACTGGAGAAAACGGATGCAGGAAACAATGTCACCGCATATATCAAAGCAAATTATGACATGCATTGAAATAGCGTTTAGGTGTATGGAGTTCGACCGAGAGAAAAGGCCTACCATAGCGGGTATTGTCAATGAACTGGATAAGATCGATAATGCCGAGAGTTTAGCTATAGCCAAGGTACTATATATCACACGGCTGACTGCTCCCTGGTACCAATGGATGATTTTTTTTTTACCTGCAACATGATTTCCCCTTTTTTGCTGTGTCTTTCTTTATTCAAGAACTCAGACGAACAGAAGCACACTCTAGAAAATCAACCTGTGATTCAAGAACAAGAAAAAAATACTAGTACGGAAGAGAATACCAGGTACTGATTTTTGTTTCTCAGATGACAATCATGCCATTATACATGCATCAGACTCGTTCTTCCTCTTTCCCTTACCCATATATATCCGGCCGTACACATCATTTTTATTGCATCTTATCAGATACGCGAGAACGGATTTCATTTCTACTGTCATGAAGTTTTTAAGAGCAGATCCAGGCGTTGCAGCTGGTGCCATGGCCTCCCTGTTCCACAAGCTGTGCCAGCTCTCTTGTGGCAAATACAACCGGAAAGCGAACTTGGAGAAAGACATAGAGCACCTTTACAAGGAGCTGGAGTACATGCAAAGTTCCTTGCTCGTGATGCCGCATGACCAGCTGGTCGAGAGACAGAAGAACCTCATATCTTTAGCGGCGGATAACGTCGATTCCTTTATGGTGTCTCCGGAACTGCAAGGTCGGAGGAAAGATTCCTATCTGGTGCCCGTGTACAATGGTGAATATAGTTTTGCCCGTGTACAAGAAAGGATTCTTTGCTTTGAATATTTGCAGGGTGGAAGCCTTGAGAAGCATATTTCTGGTATGACTGCTCTACTTAGCCCATAATACTGTTTTGCATTAGAGAAGAATAATCCCTAAAATTATGTACTTCTTACATTCCTAGACTTACGTCTCGGTAATATATACGCTGCATGTTTGCCTCTACAGATGAATCTTGTGCACTCGATTGGAACACACGCTTCAAAATTATTATGGGAGTTATCAAGGGAATAAATTATCTTCATAATGGATGCAAAGATTCTATTTACCATCTTGACTTGAAACCTGAGAATACCAGGTACTGATTTTTGTTTCTCAGATGACAATCATGCCGTTATACGTACATCAGACTCGTTCTTCCTCTTTCCCTTACCCATATATATATCCGGCCGTACATATAATTTTTATTGCATCTTATCAGATACGCGAGAACGGATTCCATTTATACTGTCATGAAGTATAAAGCGAACTTGGAGAAAGACATAGAGCACCTTTACAAGGAGCTGGAGTGCATGCAAAGTGCCTTGCTCGTGACGGCCGAGATGCCGCTGGAAGCCAAGAACCTGATGAACCTCATATCTGTCGTGGTGGGTTTCTTGCGTTCCGCATCTCCGAAACTGCAAGGTCCGAGAAAATATTCCTATCTGGTGCCTTTGCGTGGCACTTCTCCGAAACTGCAAAGTCCGAGAAAGGATTCATATTTGCTGCGCTTGCCTCGCACGTCACCAAAACTGCCAAGTCAGATAAAACAACCTTCAAGGAAGAACTCCTGCGAGAGAAAGAAAGGGAAGGGTCGGAAGTAAGAAGCGTGCACAATGACCACCATTTTTTAGAACATTATTAGAGGGCTGGGGCCTGACGGGGGGCAAAAACATTTGCTTATGATTCTTCGGTTGCGCCGAGTTTCGATTTTCTTTTTACGGGAGACTTTCAAACAGTAATTCACTCTTTGCATCAGTTCTTATCAGCTTCTTTCTGTGATTACGAGTGAAATTAAGCACAAATAAAAAATCACTCCAAATTTACCGAGAAGCATAATTTCTACGCTCTTTCCCTCTATCATAAGCTAGATTGGTTGTGTGCGTCTTAACTCTGCAGAGGCTGGATGTTGCTCATCTTATTTGTATCCGTTTTGTTGAGTAAATAGGCAATTTTTTGACTAATTTAATCCATAGATAAATCACTAGCATGGCATTGACTGCATTGACGACATACTGACTCTGATCTAAACATGCACGTACTAAGCAAACAGTAGACAAATCTACACATACTGCTAGTACTGCTAATGCGAAAATAGACCGGGACTAAAGGCCCTTTAGTAACGACCCTTTAGTCCTGGTTCCAGAACCGGGACTAAAGTCCCTCACCAACCGGAACAATAGGCCCTTTTTCTACTAGTGTGTCCAGTTTGATAACGATGATGATGGCCAGCAGTGCAGAGTCGCGGTACAGCTTCGGCTATCGGTTCTCCCCCGATGTGCTCGGCAGGTCTCTTCTACGTCTCGCCATGCCGCCGCAGAGTGGGAGCTGCCCTGGAGTGCTAGGTGGTGACGATGACAAGTGGCTGGTGGTCTTTGAGGAGGTGTTGGTTGACGCCAACTCTGCCCATTTCTTCTGTCCTTTGGTGGTCTTAGTCGGAGCTGTCCATGTGTCTGCACCCGCGGTCGACTGTTTGGCATGTGCCGACATGGGTTACGACGTTTATGGCGACGAGGCTTCGTTGGTGAAAGTCGATGGTGAAGTCGGAGGCGCTGGCTCGTGGAGGAGTGATGAAGGTGACGCTTGGTGACGACCTCAACTTTGTGGTTCTTCTCTACGGCGTTTGTATTTCTCCGCATGGGTGGCCAGGTCGGCCGGTTTTGCCCTGTGTGGGCTGTTGTAATGGTTTTAGCTTGGTTTTCCGTTAATTAACCGGGCAACCACCTTCTTTTTTAACTAGTAAGCTTACACGTGCAATGCACGTCTCGACAGTAAGCATGTTATACAATGAAACAAAAAAATTATATCATAATTTCATTTCAAAAAAATAAAATTTCTAATTCCCGAGTCATAAAGACGTCCCGATTGTTTCATGAACCAACATGCCCCTTACCCAATAGGGTGACGCCAGGCATTAGCCAGGCAATCACGTTCGGTGATCGGCCCCCTTCTCGAACGAGACGTTTGCGCCGCTGGATTTGCCCTACTAGCCTGGCTTCTATACCCCCCCCCCCCCCCAACACCACTTGCTACGCCACTCCCCAGCAGACATCAGTCCCTGTATTCACTGCTCGTAACGCCCTGCTCCCATCATCGCCGTAGCCGAAGCCGGCCGCCCCGTGGCACCACTCGCAGCAATGAAAAATGGCATTTGCGGTGCCGCTTCACCCGACTCACAACAGTTGTCGTCGGCTTGCTCGCCTCCCTCACAGAACGGCATCGCTTCGCTCGCAGCAAACCATCAGGCTGCATGGATATCATATCATTATCACTAAAATAAGACATGAATCATGCTACTCATTACCTACAGGTCCTGACCAATGTAGTTCAATGGCCAGCCCTTTCCCCTGTGGCTGTACCAAGCGACGGCCCATACATACCTGTCGACGGACAATGCGGATACCCGAGCCAGTGCAGAAAGAATAACACTTATTACGTGGAGATCCTGACCAATGTAGTTCATTTGACAACATTTAGTGTTCATTCTTCCATGCTCAGGTCCTGACCAATGGAGGTATAATTTTTTTTGCAATCTATCTATTTTAAATAGCATGCCTCTCCTGCAACTTTCAGAAAACGTATTGGCATGTCCTATGCCCAAATAAGGGCCATTCCAGGTCCACAAACAAATTGAAAAATACAGGTAGCCGTTCGAGATTGTAAGTCTAATAGTAGCTCTTAGATGACAAATAACAAAATCTAATAGTGACCAGGATGGGCATCCCATCGTGTCTCTAATTTGGGGTTGTACTTGGCCCCCTTTTTTGTATGAATTTAGGTGGTCCACTCAGAGATGTCTAGCCTGTGTGATTATGATTCGCCTCTATGGACTAAACCCTCCGGTTTATATAGACATCAGAGGGATCTAGAGTTGTACAGAGTCGGTTACAAAGAAAGGAAAGTACATGATCTGAACGTCAAGCTTGCCATCCACGCAAAGGAGAGTCCCATCCGGACACGGGGGAGGTCCTTCTATCTCGTATCTTCACGGCCCATCAGTCTGGCCCATGTCACATAGGTCGGCTCCCCGAGGACACCATAGTCCAGGACTCCCTCAGTAGCCCCCGAACTGGCCTTCAATGACGACATTGTATCTAGCTTCATGTCTTCGGCTTTGCAAGGCGAGTTATTCATTGTACTCCATATAGTTCAGCCTTTACATTGAAATATTGTACTCTTCAACTTCTGTGCCGCCGTCGCCTCGGCTTCCACGTGTCTGATGAATACGAAGGGTCTAAGTATTTTTACAAATAACCCCTTGACCATGTAGGGAAGGAGCTTATTTAAAGAGATTGAATCTCAGATTCCATTCCTCACGAGACGGAAATCCTTAGAGCTTGCCATAAGAAACCAACAAAAGATGGCCAACACTCCTTGCTCTTCCTCGCGTCCCCAAGGCCCTCAAGAAGGCGACTGGGAGAGTTGCTCGGTGCCTCACGCCCAATTGACCAAGCTTCAGGCGCAGGGATACGTTCCTCCCTCGGACCTAGTCCCCGTTCGGGCGGGATTAACTACCTTCAATGGCGAAGCCCTGCTACGTCTCGAGCTTGCGTTGGTTTTCCCCGGAGAGGAGAGGATGATGCAGCACAGTAGCGTAAGTATTTCCCTCAGTTTTTGAGAACCAAGGTATCAATCCAGTAGGAGGTCATGCGCAAGTCCCTTGTACCTGCACAAAACGATAGCTACTCGCAACCAATGCGATTAGGGGTTGTCAATCCCTTCACGGTCACTTACGAGAGTGAGATCTGATAGAGATAATATTTTTGGTAATTTTGGTATAAATATGCAAAGTAAAAAGTAAAAGCAAAGCAAATAAATAAAGTGATATAGATTGATATGATGAGAATAGACCCGGGGGCCATAGGTTTCACTAGTGGCTTCTCTCAAGAGCATAAGTATTCTACGGTGGGTGAACAAATTACTGTTGAGCAATTGACAGAATTGAGCATAGTTATGAGTATATCTAGGCGATGATCATGTATATAGGCATCACGTCCAAATCAAGTAGATCGAAACGATTCTGCATCTACTACTATTACTCCACTCATCGACCGCTATCCGGCATGCATCTACGGTATTAAGTAAAAACAGAGTAACGCCGTAAGCAAGATGACATGATGTAGAGGGATAAATTCATGCAATATGATAAAAACCCCATCTTGTTATACTCGATGGCAACAATACAATACGTGCCTTCCAACTCTTTCTGTCACTGAGTAAGGACACCGCAAGATTGAACCCAAAGCTAAACACTTCTCCCATTGCAAGAACTACCAATCTAGTTGGCCAAACCAAAAAAGGATAATTCGAAGAGACTTGCAAAGATAATTCAATCATACATAAAAGAATTCGGAGAAGAATCAAATATTTTCCATAGATAAGTTGGATCATAAACCCACAATTCATCGATCTCAACAAACACACCGCAAAAAGAAGATTACATCGAATAGATCTCCACGAGAGAGGGGGAGAACATTGTATTAAGATCCAAAAAGAGAGAAGAAGCCATCTAGCTACTAGCTATGGACCCGAAGGTCTGAAGTAAACTCCTCACACTTCATCGGAGGGGCTATGGTGTTGATGTAGAAGCCCTCCGTGGTAGATGCCCCCTTCGGCGGAGCTCCGGAATAGGCCCCAAGATGGGATCTCGTGGATACAGAAGGTTGCGGCGGTGGAATTAGGTTTTTGTCTCCTGTGTTGATCGTACAGGGGTACGTAGGTATATATAGGAGGAAGGAGTACGTCGATGGAGCGTCAGGGGGCCCACAAGGCAGGGGGGCGCGCCCTCCACCCTCGTGACCGCCTCTGGTGCTTCTTGGAGTAGGGTTGAAGTCTCCTGGATCACGTTCGGTGAGAAGATCACGTTCCCGAAGGTTTCATTCCGTTTGGACTCCGTTTGATATTCTGTTTCTTCGAAATACTGAAAAAGGCAAAAAACAACAATTCTGGGCTGGGCCTCCGGTTAATAGGTTAGTCCCAAAATAATATAAAAGTGGAAAATAAAGCCCATTATAGTCCAAAACAATAGATAAAGTAGCATGGAGCAATAAAAAATTATAGATACGTTGGAGACGTATCAGGCATCCCCAAGCTTAATTCCTGCTCGTCCTCGAGTAGGTAAATGATAAAAAGAGATTTTTTGATGCGGAGTGATACTGTCATGGGAACGAACACCTATGGGACCGGAGCCCCTTTCGGTCCGGCGGGGGGCAGAGATCGCACGAAGAGCGGATCGAGGCGAAGCACACGAGCGATTTACCCAGCTTCGGAGCTCTCCGGAGAGATAATACTACTACTGCTGCTTTGTGGTTTGTATTGTGTTCTTGCTCGGGAGTGATGAGTGCTACCGTACACTCTAGCTGCTAACGAAATCGAGCGTGAGTGTTTTCTGGTTTCGAACCCCCCTCTACGTTGCGCATGGGCCTCCTTTTATATGCTCAAGGGGTCACCGATAGGTGGCAACGCATGCAAGGGTAAAAATGTAAAAGAACTGCGGTTGGTACACCTACTTGTACAGTGCATCCTACCTAACCCTGACGGCACGGGACAAAGGCATTAAATGCCCATCTGTGTCACCCAAACAGTGCAGAAAAGGGACCGTCAGGGGCGCCACCGCTCGCCACGATGGCAATCTTGTCAGCGCCGCTTGCCACCTCGCACCGCTGGCGTGGCGCTAGAAAACGAACACCTATGGGACCGGAGCCCCTTTCGGTCCGGTGGGGGGCGGAGATCGCACGAAGAGCGGATCGAGGCGAAGCACACGAGCGATTTACCCAGCTTCGGAGCTCTCCGGAGAGATAATACTCCTACTGGTGCTTTGTAGTTTGTATTGTGTTCTTGCTCGGGAGCGATGAGTGCTACCGTACACTCTAGCTACTAACGAAACCGAGCGTGAGTGTTTTCTGGTTTCGGACCCCCCTCTACGTTGCGCATGGGCCTCCTTTTATATGCTCAAGGGGTCACCGACAGGTGGCAACGCATGCAAGGGTAAAAATGTAAAAGAACTACGGTTGGTACACCTACTTGTACAGTGCATCCTACCTAACCCTGACGGCTGGGGACAAAGGCATTAAATGCCCATCTGTGTCGCCCAAACAGTGCAGAAAAGGGACCGTCAGGGGCGCCACCGCTCGCCACGATGGCAATCTTGTCAGCACCGCTTGCCACCTCGCACCGCTGGCTGCACAGCCTCTCGCCACGCGCGCCTGGAAAGGTCCCATGGCGACACGTTGACGGATGCGCTGGAGCGTGGGCACAGAGTGGTGGCTTGCCGCGGCAAGCGCCTTGCCGCGGTCGTTGTCTTGCTGCGTCCGGAAGCTTGTCGCTCGCCGGGCCTTGCCGGGACGCGTGGCGCGTCGCGGCAAGTTCCTTGAAATGCCTCGGTTGGCCTTCCCGGCAAGCTCCTTTTGCCGGGGGCTTGTCTCCTTGGCTTAAACACTTTGTTCTTGAATGGCTCCAAAGGAACCACGGAGGACCTTGGCGGTCACCCGGCAAGCCTTGCCGCGGGGTGCTGCGACTGCCCGTGCACAAGTTCGGGATACTAGGGTACCCCTACTCTAGTACACCGACAGGAGCCCCTATGGGACCAGAGCCCCTTTCGGTCCGGCGGGGGGCGGCGATCGCACGAAGAGCGGATCGAGGCGAAGCACACGAGCGATTTACCCTGCTTCGGAGCTCTCCGGAGAGATAATACTCCTACTGCTGCTTTGTGGTTTGTATTGTGTTCTTTCTCGGGAGAGATGAGTGCTACCGTACACTCTAGCTGCTACCGAAACCGAGCGTGAGTGTTTTCTGGTTTCGAACCCCCTGTACGTTGCGCATGGGCCTCCTTTTATATGCTCAAGGGGTCACCGACAGGTGGCAACGCATGCAAGGGTAAAAATGTAAAAGAACTGCTGTTGGTACACCTACTTGTACAGTGCATCCTACCTAACCCCGACGGCAGGGGACAAAGGCATTAAATGCCCGTCTGTGTCGCCCAAACAGTGCAGAAAAGGGACCGTCAGGGGCGCCACCGCTCGCCACGATGGCAATCTTGTCAGCGCCGCTTTGCCACCTCGCACCGCTGGCTGCATAGCCTCTCGCCACGCGCGCCTGGAAAGGTCCCATGGCGACACGTTGACGGATGCACTGGAGCGTGGGCACAGAGTGGTGGCTTGCCGCGGTAAGCGCCTTGCCGCGGTCCTTGTCTTGCCGCGTCCGGAAGCTTGTCGCTCGCCGGGCCTTGCCGGGACGCGTGGCGCGTCACGGCAAGTTCCTTGAAATGCCTCGGTTGGCCTTCCCGGCAAGCTCCTCTTGCCGGGGGTTTGTCTCCTTGGCTTAAACACTTTGTTCTTGAATGGCTCCAAAGGAACCACGGAGGACCTTGGCGGTCACCCGGCAAGCCTTGCCACGGGGTGCTGCGACTGCCCGTGCACAAGTTCGGGATACTAGGGTACACCTACTCTAGTACACCGATAGGAGCCCCCGGGCCTGGGCCACACACGGTGCCGAGCGCTGTTGGGCTAGGCCCAAAACAGGGCAGGGGCACGCGCGGCCAGGGTCCACGCCGTATCTTGCTCTGTATCCATCGTGCCCTCCCCTAACGGCACGCGTTGAGTGCGGCGTCGTGGGAGAGATCGTGGGTGGTTCTTTATTCGGAAAAGCGGAACGTTCGCCCCCTCCCTCTTTATAAGCAGGGGAAACAGGGGCAGTTCCTCCATCTCGCCAGTTGCTACTTCCAATCTCAGAAATCTCCGCCGCTCCCCCCCTTCTTCCAAAGCCGAGAGAGAGAGCAGCGCTCCGCCCCCCATCGCCGTCGTTGCCACCAACGCCGTCGATCTCCCCCACCACCTCGGCCATGTCTCCGAAAGCCGGGAAGACCGCGAAGTCGGCTGAGGCGCTGCGGCTCGAGGCGCTGCGGCTCGAGGCGCTGCGAAAGGAGCGGGCAATCTTCCTCCCCGAGCTCGCCGCGAAGGAGCTGAGGGAATGGTACTACCTCTTCTGGTCGACGGAGACGCGAGCGCATCCGCGCACGAAGGTACTCTCCGCCGCCGCTTCCGAACGGGCTCCGAACGGATATCCCTTCTTCGCGTTGTTCTTCTACTGCGGGCTCTGCCCGCCTTTCTCTGAATTCTTCTGCGATATCATGAACACCTACGGGTTCCACCTCCTTGATTTCACCCCAAATGCTGTTCTGACCATGGCAGTTTTCGCACATCTCTGCGAAAACTTTGTCGGAGTCCACCCAAACGTAGCTCTTTTCCGCCACTTCTTTATGCCCCGGGTCGAGAGAGGAGAGCCTCTATCCGGCGGAATCGCCTGGATCTCGAGGGCCGGCAAGAAGGAAGCTTATCTGGAGGGGGAGCTCCGCAGCAAATGGGAGGAGTGGAGAGCGGAGTGGTGCTGGATTGTTGAGGAGAACCCGCAGCCATTCACCGCCTAGCGCCAAGCCCCAGTAGTGCGCGGCAATGATTGGAGCGCCCTGGCCGCGGACGACGATAAGCTGAAGATTGCCATCACCCGGGTCTTGCGGCTCAGGCTTGCCGGGCTTACTGTAGGCGCTGTTGGCGCGGATTTTCTTCGCCGCCGCATCGCCCCCTGCAAGAGAGGAGGAGACCCGCCTGGGAGTTCGGGGGTCCGACGGATATCATGAGGCTGCGCCCGGGCCTCAACTTCAACTTCACTGTCCTGGAGCTGGATGCAATGCTCAAGGAGCTGTTCAAGCACAACCCTCAGCATCCCGAATGGTTCAGGCTGCCGCAGGGCGTCGTCCCGCTATGCAACAATTCCTCGCTCGATCGCATCCGTGCAATGATGCTGCAGTGTGACTCACATGGAATTGTTCTAACTTGGCAAGAGCCCGCAGACGACGTCATGCAGCAGTTCTTCGACGGCTTGGTGGAGGTGGCGGTCCGCTCTGATGAACAGAAGAGCCTCACCCGCGACACCACCGATGCGGAGATGCGGCGCATCGCCACTAGGGCAGAAGAGGCGGCGGCAGCCGCCGCCGCGGGCGAGTTCGGATTCACCGTGGAGGAGGCAGAGGTAGCCGAGGCGGCAAGCCTTGCTGATCGGGATGAGCTTGCCGGCGAGGGAGAGCTTGCCGAGCCTGAAGCCGTGTCGAGCGAGCCCGCCGAGGGTGCGAGCGGCCCGCCATCTTCAAGCAGCTTGCCGCAAGCAGAGCCCCCAGTGCAGCCCCCAGCTCCACCAAGAAGGCGCCTCCGCAAGACCGGGGATGTAGCAGGGCGGCAGATGAGTCAACAACCGTCGCGCCGCGGGACACGCTCCACCGCGACAAGCACCGTTGCCGCGGGAGCGTCTCACGCTGCTGCGGCAACTGGAGCGGGGTCCTCCCGGACCGCCGCTTCTGACCCTGCCGCTGCCCTCGCCAAGCGATCAAGAGAGCCTACTCCTCCGCCTCGTCGCGCCGAAAGAGGGCCGGACTTCGACCTCTCCGCGCTCAGCTCCGACGAGGAAGAAGAAGAGTAAGATTCTTTGCTGTACTTGTAGTTCTTCAATTCTTGTTGTTTTTGTCTTGCATCTGATTTGCTTTACTCTGAACTCATTCCTTTTCAGGACCCTGGCCCAGAGAGCGGCGAAGAGAGCCAAGGCTCCGGTGATTATCATCGAGGACGAGCCTAACGCGACAGCAGGGGGCGCGCCCGAGACCACCTTGCCGGACCCGGCAATCATTCCCCAAAGCAGCCCCCAGTGCAGCCCCCAGCGTAAGTAGATGGTTCACATTTTGCTGTTAGGTGCGCATGGGTGCTCTTTATTTGCTGACATCTGTCTATTGGTTTGTGTAGGAGCAGAACAGCCTCACCAGGAGCAACCGGAAGCCGCCCCCGAGATGCTATCTGCTTCAACTACGCCGCCAATGGAGGATTCCCCGGCAAGGGAGCGTTCTCCGGCAAGGGAGAAGTCTCCGGCAAGGGACAGTTCTCCGGCAAGGGACGGCACCAGCGACGCCCCGGTGGTGGAGCCCATGACTGCAGATCCCAGTACAGGTAATCCTATTGCTTGAAAACTTCCCTTGTGTTCTTCTTCTTCTGATCTTCTTTTCGGATATTTGCATGGCTTTTCTCCCTCTTCCGGTCTTCAGATCCATCTTCCACGGAGCCGATGGAGACCGAGGCCACCAGCGAGGAGAACGCGCGCGGCAACACCAACGACGCTGCTGCCACCGAAGAGGAAACCGGCACCGATGATCCTGCCGGCGAGGAGGCCGCCAAGGCTGCCGCCGCAGGAGCTGGCGAGGGGTCTGGCGATCGTACTGACGGCCCCGAGGCCGCAGGACCGCAAGGCGCTACACCGACCGCCGATCCCTCCGCCGCTGCCGCAGCATCAGGCTCCGAAGAACCCCAGCCCGGCGCCTATCTCAAGGCCGGCGACGGCGTCTTTATCAAGCTCCCCTGGGCGTCAAGCTCCAGGGTGTCGGTCGAAGGAGAAACTTTCGATGGAGAGGTGCTCGCCTCCGCTGGGCTGACGCTGGTTGACGCGCCAAGTAGTAGCAGCGGCGAGTCTGAGGAAGAGCAATTGCTGCGGAAGCTGGTGTCACTCTACCGCACCCGACAAGCCAAGGTGGAATCCCGGGAAGCGCTTGTCGCGCGGGCGGGAGTGGATATTGAGAAGCATGCGGAGGAGCTCCGGAGTCGCAATTAGGAAGCCCTCCGGTCCATTGCAGAGGAGCGGGCGCAACTCGCTGAGGCACGGAAAGCCTTCCTCCTCGAGAAGGCCGAAGCTGAAGAGCAACAGCAGCTTGTCGCCGAGAAGCTGTTTGCGCGGGAGGGCGAGTTGACGCAGCGGAAGGTCAATCTAGACAGCCACGAGGAGGAGCTTGTCGCGCGAGAGCAGACACTTGGCGGGGCTCTCAAGGAGGCAAAGGATGCTGCCGCAGCTGCTGAGGCCGCCAAGAAGGAGCTGGAGACGAAGGTGGCGCAGCTAGAGGCCGATCTCAAGGCGAGGGATGAAGAGCTTGCCGCGCTCCCGCGTGAGCGCGAGAAGGACGCCCATGCCCACGGTGAGCTGCAGGGTCATCTCGTCGAGAAGGGCAAGGAGCAGAGCCGCCAAGGACTCCAACGCTGATCTTGAGTTGAAGCTGGCTACTTTAACTGAGACGCTGGACGGCGCCAAGGAAGCGCTACTGACGAGGGCCGCCGAAACCCAGAACACTTTCAGGGAGACTGTGGAGCTCTGGACAGAGGGTCTCGTGAATATCGCCACCGTTATTGACGGGGAGCTGGCGCAGCTGGGGATGGAGGATCTCGGGTACTCCTCCGACGAGAACCTCCAACCCAGCGCCAAGCTCACCTTGTTCTTCAAGGGCGTGGCGACGGCCTTCCAGCAACTCCAGGAAAGGATCCCGAAGCAGCTGGCCGACGAGTCGCGCACGATCTGCGCGAGAGTTCTTCAAAAGGTGCTGGTGAAGGTGGCCTTCCGCGACCCGGGCCTCAACCTCACCAATGTCCTCAAGAAGCTGTCGGCGGATGCTGATCTGGAATCGCTCAAGGCCCTTGTCGAACCCATTGTGGACAAGGTGAACAAAGTCAGGAGAGTTGACGGCGATTGCGTAGATTAGGTCGCCTGTTTTCTCCTCTTTTTTTGCTGCTGATCATGTTACGAGAACAATATATTAGAGCTGCGACAAGCTATCTTGTAACATAACTATTATTTTGGGTATCGATTGCTATGTTATTTCCTTTACTTGATCCCTTCCTTTGTATGTTTTTGCCCTGCGCTTTTAGGGAACTCGTCGGCGCGGGCACCTTTGCCGCGAGCGCTGAGTGCGGAACATCAGCAGCCTGCTGGCGGTGCCGCTACCGACAAGAAACCTTGTCGCAACTAGTCGCAGCACACTTAAGTTGTTGAGCGGACTCGAAACAAAGTAAGGGCGCAACTAGCTACGAGTTGGTTCCTCCGCGCACAGGTTTTCCATACAAAGCATGGTCGTTCGAGGAAGATAACTTAAAAATTTAAAAACTGATTGCTCAAACTTTGGCAACTTAGCTTTTCTGTCGTTTGCTTCCCGGTAAGGCAAAACTTCCTTGAACGATGCCTGGTCCACACCATTATCTCTCCTTCCCCCCCGGCAAACTTGTGGGCGAGGGAACCTTCCTTTTTTTGAGAAAAAGAAAGAAGAGAAAATAAAGATATGGAGCCTTACGGCTCGTTACTGCTTACCGGGGGCAGGTGCTGCACAAAATGTTAGATAGCACATGCAAAAAATAGAAAGCATGAAATTGACAAGATGTGCGGAGCACATGAGCTTTATTTATGCACGGGGTATGCGCCCGGCTTTGTACAAAGGATTACATGCAACAGCGGCAAGACTTGTACAAAAGGTGGTTGCCGGAACAGGTTCCGACAACCGTGCCTTACGGGTAAAACTTACGAAGATGCTCAATGTTCTAGGAGTTGCTCACCGGAAAGCCATCTTCGGTCTCAAGGCGGACAGCGCCAGGCCTAGTGACTCGTTTCACCCGGTAAGGGCCTTCCCACTTCGGCGTCAACTTGTTGGAATTCTTGGCGGACTGAACACGCCGAAGAACAAGGTCGCCTTCCTCGAGACTTCTGGCATTAACTTTGCGGCTATGGTAGCGATGCAAAGCTTGCTGGTATCGAGCAGCTCGCACATCAGCCTGAAGACGGTCCTCCTCAAGGAGCAGCGCGTCATCCTGCCGCAGCTGCTCTTGCTCAAGCTCGTCATAAGCGAGCACTCGAGGCGACCCATATACGAGTTCCGTGGGGAGAACTGCCTCTGCTCCATAGACTAGAGCAAAAGGTGTCTGGCCAGTGGCTCGATTTGGCATCGTCCTAATTGACCAAAGAACCACCGGCAGCTCCTCAATCCAGTTCTTTCCGCACTTGCGCAGCCTGTCGAAAGTCCTGGTCTTGAGCCCGCGCAACACTTTAGCATTTGCCCTCTCCGCTTGACCGTTGCTTCTCGGGTGAGCAACAGAAGCGAAGCAGACCTTGGCGCCAAGATCTTGGACGTACTGCATGAAGGTGCAGCTCGTGAATTGTGTGCCGTTGTCGGTGATGATCCGGTTAGGGACCCTGAAACGGCAAACAATCGACCTGAAGAACTTGACTGCTGACTGTGCTGTCACCTTCCTCACTGCTTCCACTTCCGGCCACTTTGTGAACTTGTCGATCGCAACGTACAAGTACTCAAAGCCCCCGACAGCTCGGGGAAAGGGGCCAAGGATGTCGAGCCCCCAGACCGAAAATGGCCAGGATAAAGGGATCGTCTGGAGAGCTTGAGCTGGTTGGTGTATCTGCTTGGAATGGAACTGGCACGCTTCACACTTTGTTACTTGTGCAGTTGCATCCTGGAGGGCTGTCGGCCAAAAAGAAACCTTGCCGGAATGCTTTGCCGGCAAGCGCTCTTGCGCCTATGTGGTGACCACATATACCTCCATGTATCTCTGCCAACAGCTTCTGTCCATCTTCCCGGTGAATACACTTCAATTTCACACCGTTGAATCTTCTTCTGTACAGTGTGTTGTCGACAAAATGGTACATACTTGACTGCCGGGCTACTCTTTCCACTTCTTCTTGCTCTGTGGGAAGTTCTCCTGTCTGAAGGAAACGGACAATCTGTTGTGCCCATGCTGGAGCTTGTGGCTCGACAACAAGGACTAAAGGCACATATGCTGCTGCAGGAACATCCGCTTCTACGGCGAGAACCTGTGGCTCAGCCGGAGCTTGATGTTCCCCGGCAAGCTTGCCGGAGCAAAACTTGTCGGGAGCGTCTGCTTCAACGGAACAAAGCCTAGGGCTTGCCGAAGCAGACTGCTCCTCAGCACCCTTGGTGTTGATCTTGGGGACCTTCTTGGCGGCGGCTTCGGGGAGCTCTGCCGGAAAATAGTCGCCAGAAATCAACTTCCTCTTCTTGCTCTGTCCAGTTGATGTTGTTACGGACGGTTGAGTCAGTTTGAGCACAAAGATCCCTGGTTCCACAGGTAACTTAAGTGTGGCGCACTTCGACAGGCCATCAGCGATGTCGTTCTGAGCTCTTGGAACATGTTCCATCTGCAGGCTGTCAAAGCGCTCTTCTAACTTTCTCACTTCATCAACGTAACCTTCCATTAACGGACTCTGATAACTCTTGTTGACTTGGCGGACGACAAGCTGCGAGTCACCCCTGACAATGAGCTTTTTGATCCCAAGGTCAGCTGCGATCCTGAGACCGGCAAGCAAACCTTCATACTCTGCAGTATTGTTTGTTGCTTGCTCCTTGGGAAAGTGCATCTGGACTACGTACTTGAGGTGCTCTCTGGTGGGCGCGACAAGCAGCATGCCCGCACCGGCGCCTTGCAGCGAGAAGGCACCATCGCGCTCTCTCACATACTCTTTGCTTGCTTCCTTGACGGGGATGCTCGTCTCTGGAATTTCTTCATCTGGTGTTGGCGTCCACTCTGCTATGAATTCTGCCAATGCGCGGCTCTGGATAGTTGAAGTGCTCTCAAACTTGAGGCCAAAGCTTGACAGTTCCAGTGCCCACTCGACAATCCTGCATGTTGCTTCTGGATTCTGCAGTATCCTCTTCAGCGGAAAACGAGTGACAACTGTGATCTCATGTGCTTGGAAGTAATGGCGCAGCTTTCTCGAGGCCATGAGAATGACGAAAATCAATTTCTGCACACCAGAGTACCTTGACCTAGCCCCCTGCAGAAGGGAACTGACAAAGTAAACTGGGCGCTGCACCATTTTCTTCTGCACCTCCTCATGCGCCTGCACAGATCCATCCTTGTCGGGACCAGAACTTGCCGGTGAAGCCCCCTGCTTGTCGCTGGATGCACCTGTCATGGTCGCTGGCTCATCACCCGCCTCCCTCTCCGCTACTAACGCGGCACTAACCACTTGATTGGTTGCCGCTAGATACAGCAGCAACTTCTCTTGTGGCTTAGGTGCGACAAGTATTGGAGTGGAGGACAGGTATCTCTTTAAGTCCTGCAGCGCAGCCTCCGCTTCTGGAGTCCATTTCATTGGACCTGCCTTTTTCAATATTTTGAAAAATGGAAGTTCACGCTCAGCAGACTTAGAGATAAACCTGCTGAGAGCAGCCACGCAGCCGGCAAGCCTTCGTACATCCTTGACGCGCTTTGGTGCTTCAATTTGCTCAATGGCCTTGATCTTGTCGGGATTGGCTTCAATTCCCCGCTGAGACATGAAGAACCCGAGAAGCTTGCCGGAGGGGACTCCAAACACACACTTCTCGGGGTTAAGCTTGAGGTTGATCTTGCGCAGATTTGCAAAGGTTTCATCTAAATCCTGAATCAGAGTTGCCTTGTCCTTGCTTTTGACCACTATGTCATCCATGTAAGCTTCCACATTTCTGTGCATTTGTGGCTCAAAAGCGTGATGGACTACCCTTGCAAATGTTGAACCAGCATTCTTTAATCCGAAAGGCATCCGTATGAAACAGTATGTGCCACATGGAGTGATGAATGCGGTCTTCTCCTCATCCTCTTCTGCCATGAAGATCTGATGATATCCTGAGTATGCGTCAAGAAATGAAAGCAAGTCACATCCGGCCGTGGAGTCAACAATCTGGTCAATGCGCGGCAAGGGAAATGGGTCTTTGGGACAAGCTTTATTAACATCGGTAAAGTCGATACAAAGCCTCCATTTCCCGTTTGCCTTGCGCACGACTACAGGATTGGCCAACCACGTAGGATGGAGCACTCCTCTGACAAGGCCTGCTGCTTCCAGTTTCTTGATTTCTTCTACTATGAATTCTTGGCGCTCCACTGCTTGCTTCCTGACCTTCTGCTTGACGGGCCGCGCATGAGGACAAACGGCAAGGTGGTGCTCGATTACTTTCCTAGGAACACTGGGGATGTCAGACGGTTGCCACGCAAACACGTCGACGTTCGCCCGTAGGAAAGCAACGAGCGCGCTTTCCTATTTAGGGTCGAGAGTGGCACTGATCGTGAAGGTACCACCAGTGTCGTCCTCCTTGGCGGACACCTTCTTGGTCTCTGGCGGAGCTGCCTTCGTCTTCTTACACTTGCCGGTGGAGCTCGATGGTGCGTCCTCGACGGTAGCGCAGCACTCCGAAGAGGTGCTCTTGCCGGAGTGGGCATCAGAACTCTTGCCGGACTTGGTCTTCTTCTTCCCCCCGGGAGCTTCAGCGGCAAGTGGCTTGCGATCCGCTG
Organism: Triticum timopheevii; assembly: GCA_963921465.1. NCBI lineage: Eukaryota > Viridiplantae > Streptophyta > Magnoliopsida > Poales > Poaceae > Triticum > Triticum timopheevii. The sequence continues at coordinate 475,144,766 of OY997262.1, forward strand.
CGGCTGCTGCTTCCCGGTAGATCTTGTCGGTGCAGATAAGAGCATCTTTCTTGTCACCAGGGATAGAGATGACGCTTATCGGGCCTGGCATCTTCAACATGTTGTATGCGTAGTGAGAGGCTGCCATGAATTTGGCGAGCGCCGGACGGCCGAGTATCCCATTGTAGGGCAATGGGAAGTCAGCAACGTCAAAAGTGACCCTCACAGTCCTGAAGTTCAGCTCGCTACCAAATGTCACCGGCAACGTGATCTTTCCCTTCGGCTTGCTCCTTCCCGGATAGATTCCTTGGAATGTGCCGGTCTCTTCGAGCTCGCTGTCAGGGATCTGGAGTTTCTGGAGTACCGCGGAGGAGATCAGGTTCAAGCCGGCCCCGCCGTCAACTAGCATCTTAGTGACCTTGAGGTTGCGGATAGTTGGTGAGACCAACATCGGCAAGCACCCGACCGCAGTTATGCGATCAGGGTGGTCCTCAATATCGAAGATGATAGGCGTGCCGGACCATTTCAGAGGCTTGCGTGACTCGACTGGTGGTTCTGCTGCATTGACTTCCCGCACCCACTGCTTGAGCTGGCGGTGTGAAGTATGCAGAGAAGCACCGCCGTCAACGCACAGGACCTCTGTGGCTTTCTGAAACTCCTGCTCGTCGGCCTCGTCTTCATCCATATCTTCATCGTCGTCTTCATCTTCAAAACCGGTGGATCTCGGGTAGGGGGGTCCCGAACTGTGCGTCTAGGCGGATGGTAACAAGAGACGAGGGACACAATGTTTTTACCCAGGTTCGGGCCCTCTCGATGGAGGTAAAACCCTACGTCCTGCTTGATTAATATTGATGATATGGGTAGTACGAGAGTAGATCTACCACGAGATCAAAGAGGCTAAACCCTAGAAGCTAGCCTATGGTATGATTGTTGAGATGTTATGTTCGTCCTACGGACTAAGGCCCTCCGGTTTATATAGACACCGGAGAGGCTAGGGTTACACAGAGTCGGTTACAATGGTAGGAGATCTACATATCCGTATTGCCAAGCTTGCCTTCCACGCCAAGGAAAGTACCTTCCGGACACGAGCCGGAGTCTTCAATCTTCTATCTTCGTAGTCTTGGAGTCCGGCGGATATTGATAGTCCGGCTATCCGGACACCCCCTAGTCCAGGACTCCCTCAGTAGCCCCTGAACCAGTCTTCAATGACGATAAGTCCGGCGTGCATAATGTTCGGCATTGCAAGGCGGGTTCCTTCCTTGAATAATCTAGAGAAGATGATGAACACCAGGATAGTGTCCAGCTCTGCAAAAATAATTTCCACGTTCCACCGTAGAGAGAATAAAACATATACACTGATTCAATCTGCTGACGTATTATGCGGCGCGTCATCACACCGCTACCAAGCCCTTGTTTGAATTGTTTTTACTTATTCCACCTCAGCACGTTTAGCGAAGCGGTTTCCTTGGCACGTCTTGTCGAAGCAGAGATCGTGTCCCCTTTATTCCGGGATCCTCATCAATATGTGCGTGGGTAACCCAACCGTTCCCGTCGCCACGCCTCCTCTATCGAAGGGGGAATCCTAAACGGTCACGGAGACGGCCCTTGGTATTTCTTCCCCTTTATAAGAGGGCCAAGGCCTGTCCTTGTCTTTCAACCTCGCATCGAATCTTTCCTCCGCTCCCAGTTCCAACACCTAGAGCTTCAGATTCGAGCGCTTCGGATCCACAACAATGTCCGGCTCCGACCTCCAGGGCCAGTGGATGCCCTCCTCCGTCACGGAGGAGGACATATTGAAGTTGCGTGAGGCCAAGTACCTGGCCTACGAGGTTTCGCATAGGTTGCCTGCCCCAGGGCAGGCCGTGCCAGCCCCCGAGCCCGGCGAATACGTCGTTTTCGTATCTCACCTCCGTCGGGGATTGGGTTTCCCGACGGATCCCTTCGTGAGAGGGCTCCTGTTATACTACGGGCTGGACTTCGACGACTTGGCTCCGGAGTCCATCCTCCACATCTCCGCATTCATTATTGTCTGCGAAGCCTTCCTCCGCGTCATCCCCCACTTCGGCCTGTTGCTGAAAACATTAGGTGGAGCCGAAGATGATCGGGGGGCGTCAAGCGGAGTGCGGCGGGGCGACCATAAGCAAGAAGGTCGATGCCCCGTGGCTCGAAGGTTCCTTCCAAGAGGAACTGGGATTGTGGCAGCAGGAGTGGTTTTACATCACTGCTCCCAGGGGCCGCAAGCAAAAGCCGCCGCCCTCCTTCCGCCCGGGACCTCCACGGCAACTGATGTTGTGGGTCAACCAAGGGCTCAACTGGGGGCCGTACGAAGACGTGCCTTCACTGCAGGGCTGGATTCGAGACCTCCAAATGAGGGAGATCGACCTGATCAAGGTAATGCGGGTTATGCTAATCAGGCATCTTCCGCCCTGCAAACATCGTCCTCTCCGTCTATGGGAGTACAATCCGGAGGGACCTCGTATTCTCCAACATTTTGTGGGTGCGTCACCCACGGAGATGTACAAGCTGTTCTTTGGACCGCAGGTGGCGTGTCCGGATTTGGCCGAGGACGCAGGCCTAAGCCGCGATCGCCCGGATACTCAGGTAAATAGCTCAGAGCCCAGACATTCTATTTTTATGCCTTTCAAAAGTTCGTCTCCTGACCCTTTGTTCTTTACAGGAATGGGTGGCGCGATCAAGGCTGATAAGGTGTCCGGACCCCCTCCCAGAGACCGCACTGGAGCCCGTGCTGGTCAGAATGTTGGAGGTTGCGCCCACTGAGGGGGGCGACGGGGGAAATAAAGGAGCTAATACTTTGCCCGAAGGGGCGACTGAAGAGGAGGGAACCAAGAACCCCTCCCTTCAAAGGGAAAAGAGGACCGCCTCCGGAGATCCGGAGGTCAAAGCCCCTAAGCGTGGGAAGAAATCCTCACCGGGGGGTCCGGCGTCCGGAGAGAATCCGGACGCGCAATCATCGCCGAAGGACCAACTCTCCAACGAGCCGTAAGTATGAAAGAGGAAGTTAATTAATAAAGTACCTTCATTTACGCTTCTGTAGGTAACCGAAATATTTATATCACAGTTCGGATCTGCAGCCGTCTCAGATGAGTTCATCCTCGGGGGACCTTCTTCCGGAGATGATCGAGAGCGATACGCCTCCGTCTGCAGCGCCGCCAGATGAGGCAAGCGAGCCCGAAGTGTCGTCACGGAGGGCGTCCCCGAGTCCGGAGGGCCCAGAGAGTTTGGCACCCAGCAGAATCCGGCCTGGAGAACTGAAGAGTCTGCTTGAGAGGGCGTCCATTTCAGAAGATCACCGTGCGTTAATGCGTATGGTGATCGGAAGGATTTTGTCCGCTGAAAGCGGATTGCGTAATGCCGCCATGAGCTTGTTGGCGGGATTTGAGGTATGCGAAAATGGCGCATCCCTTTGTCTTTTAACAGTTTTGCATATAAAAAATGCGCCCTATATAGATAGTAGCCCCTGAGACTCGGTAGGTTGTCGAAAATGACAGCGTGCCGAGGATCAAAATCTCAACATCTCAAGTAATGAATACCGCCGTTCTGATATAGGTGGCGGATAGTCCGGGGGCCAGCCGGACTAATGAGTTTGCCGAATTAAGTCGACAACTTGACGTGGCAGATGCTGACATCGCACTTGTCAACCAGCGACTTGACGAGTCGCAAGGTAAATAAATTCTCCGCAGCCGCTTTATTGAGTGGGTCAAAGCCCGCCTCTGATAAGTTATATGTTGTTTATACAGACAGTGCTGCTGCTGTGGAGAGCCTTCGGGCCGAACTTGCTCAAGCTAAGGAGCAAGCCCGAAGGAGTGATGCGGCTGCCGCGAGGGTGGCCGAAGAGTTGAAGGCCGAAAAGGCTGCGCGCTGCCTAAGCAGGGCGGAGGTGGCCGAATTGGCCAAGAGATTAAAGGATGCTACCGACCGCAATGAGGCTCTTGAAAAGGAGCGCTTATCGGAGCGGGAAGACCTGAAGAAGGCCACCGCCGAAGCCAAGGATGCCCGGTCTGCAATGCGGGCTATGAAGGAGGAGCTGCGCCAAGCCGGAGAAATCGTGGCTGGCAAGCCTTTTCTGATGTGTCGCCGGTTTATGGATGCCAAGTATGCTCAATTCGAGCGGCTGTGGAGTTCGGAGGATCCATATATGGACTTGGCTGCGAGTGCGGCTGATGCCGTTAGGCACTTCCGGAGCCAGGGGGATCACGAGACAGAAGAGTTATATTGGTCTCAATTCCACAGTCCGGATCGCCCTCTTCCGCTGACGGACAGGTTGGCCGAATGGGCCGAACTAAATAGACTGTCCGGGCTGGCTATGACTGACATCGTGGCCCATGTATGGCCAGAGAGGTCCAAGGCGACTAGCTACTTCGGCCTACTGCAGCAATTCCTTGGGGCGGTGCCGCATATCAAGGAGATGAAACGGTCGGCCTGCATCGAGGGCGCGCGGATGGCTCTGGCCCGTGTGAAGGCGCAGTGTCCGGAGATGGATGCCACTGCTGTTGCTGCCCAGGGTTCGGATGGAAACCGGCTTCCTGCCGAACATTATTTCGGGGAAGTTATGCGTGGCGCTCGTGTAATAGAGTCGCAGTGCTCAAAAAATGTAACGTTCAATTGAACGCATTAACTTGTAGATCAATGGTTATAGTATGAATGCTTTTTATACTTGTGCTTCCAAGTAGTAAGACTTCTCCTGTGCGGCCGTTTACGTATATTTTTGTATAACCTGAAAGATGCAGTCTTCGGCTTCAGCCCCCTCGCACAAGGTGCTGGGGTGTTCGCAAAATAGCGCGTTTTCACACTTAATCCGACGTCTCGGTCCTGTTATAAGGAGGTGGTAGCGTAGCGAACGAGGCAATCCGGACTATAATGCTTTATCTCTTTCACTTAGCCAATGGAGCTCGAGGGTGGGGCTACGATATAGCCCCTGATGACACCGCACATCTCCGGATTCGGGGTGCGTATGTGCCTGACCGGGAAACGGTCCTTCGTCAAAGCGGGGAATTCTAAACATTCTGATAGTCGATCAAGTGGCTGACCAGACTCTCGCTGTATCATGACAGTCAGTTTTCGGCTTTCTCTACTGAGGTGCTCGCCCAGCCGAACTGGGGCACAATCGTAGTAGTTCTCCTGGTGCCGCGTTAGCCGATGATACGAAACGTAAGGCAGCAAAACACAGGAGCCGGGCAAACCCAACATTTGACCAAAGACATGATTCGGAGCTGATGCATATAATGCCTAACTCGAGACGCCGAACACTCCCGAAGGTGTTCGGACTTTATAATAATGGGTAGAATTATGCCCTAAGCCCCTTGTGTCCAGGTACGGGCATGGTCTTCTGACGCGGCCGATGCCAAAGCGTCAGGCTCCGCTTTGGCTATAGGAAGGAGCCAAGGGAGAGTAACAACAAGAGATAGTAATAAAAAGGTCTACGCAGGGTCTTAATCTGAAAAGAATCCTTGCAACGGGTCCCTACCGCACGTCTGCGCCTGTGTCTCCGTTGCGCCGTTATCCTGGACGGGTACACACGTTGTTCATCTGTAGAAAGAGAGGAACGTTTAGTTTTAGAGACAGTTCGTGCGAAAAATATTCAAAAGAAGAGATATAAATAATTAAAGCAAGGTTTGTATGAAACCGCGGTCAGTTTTGCGCGCAGCCCCTTGTGAAAAGGGTATGCGGCTAGGGAGCCCCTAGCCTGCTGAGTCCGGATTCGCCTATCCGAGTCCGGGGTCTTTAAGTGACCCTCGCACTGAAATGGCGCCATATGGACCGGGCATCTTGAGTGTAAGAGACGCGTAATGCGGTATGGCGTTGAAGCGGACAAAAGCCTTTCGTCCAAACAGTGCTTGATATTCACTTTTAAATGGGACGATATGGAAAATTAATTTTTCGCGTCGAAAGTTGTTCGGTGATCCGTACACGACTTCTAGTAATATCGAGCCTGTGCACTTGGTGGAAGGGCCTGGCGTCACTCCTTTGAAGGAAGTGTGGCTGTGTCGAATTTTGGTAGGGTCTATCCCCATCCGACAGATTGTGTTTGAATATAGCAGGTTTAAGTCACTGCCTCCATCCATTAGGACGTCTGTGAATTCTAATCCGTCTATTATCGGATTCAATATCAGGGGAGTCCGTCCTGCGTTTCGAACGCTTCTGGAGTAGTCCCGGTGGTCGAAAGTGATTGGTTTTGATATCCAATCTCTTCGGTCTGCTGGGTTGGACCGTGCGAAGCTCTTTTTAGAAAGTGCCGCACTGTTTTTCCGTGTCCTCACATGAAGTGAGTTTACTGCTTTGACCCCTTGTGGGAAATTCTTTTGTTTTCCGGTGCTCTGCTGGTGTGGTTTGTCCTCTTCGCTCGACGCGTCGAGCCCCTTGTGTTCGGCATTCAGTCTGCCGTACTGTTTAAAAACCCAACAATCCCTATGGGTATGATTTGCAGGCCTTCCGGGGGTACTGTGGATTTGACATATCCGACCCAAAATCTTCTTTAAGTTGGACAATTCGTCACTGTCATCCTTTAGAGGCTGTGCTTTACTATTTGGCCGTGAGCTTTTAAATCCGGCGTTGACTGCCGTGCTCTTTGGGCTTTTCTCTTTATTCCGGCGCTGCTCTTTTCTGCGCCGTGATTTTCCGTTTCCATCTCTTATCTCAGATGTACTTGGGTCGCTGGTGCTGCTTCTTGCTAGCCAGCTATCCTCCCCCGCACAGAAGCGGGTCATGAGGCTTGTTAATGCGGTCATTGTCCTCGGTTTCTCTTGACCGAGGTGTCTGGCAAGCCATTCGTCTCGGACATTGTGCTTGAAAGCTGCTAAGGCTTCAGCGTCCGGACAGTCGACTATTTGGTTCTTTTTGGTAAGAAACCTGTTCCAGAATTTCTGCGCTGACTCTCCGGGTTGTTGAGTTATATGACTTAAATCGTCTGCATCCGGAGGACGGACATAGGTCCCTTGAAAATTTGCTCTAAATGCTTCCTCGAGCTCTTCCCAACTTCCAATAGTGTTTTCTGGGAGGCTTTTGAGCCAATGACGGGCTGGCCCTTTGAACTTGAGGGGGAGATGTTTTATGGCGTGGAGATCATCTCCTCTGGCCATGTGTATATGCAATATATAGTCTTCTATCCAGACTCCAGGGTCTGTTGTTCCATCGTAGGCTTCTATGTTTATGGGTTTAAACCCTGCTGGGAATTCATGATCCAGCACCTCGTCTATGAAACATAGTGGGTGTGCGGCGCCCCTGTACTTGTATGTGCCGCTATCGTCGGACACTTGACGTGTTGCTTTTCTTCTTGGGGCTTGTTTGGGTCCGTAGATGGACCTGGCTGGGCCGTTGGACGGTGGGGGCTCTATGGCTTCCTTGTCAAATTCTGGAAGCAGCTTACGCTTCGGGTAGCACTTCGATTGGTGGCCATTGCCGTATTTATCTGCGGTTTTGAGTACTTTGCTCCATCTTGTCCGGAGCGCGTCTTCCACTGTTTTGAGCTTCCGCTTTTCCTTCTTCAGGCTTCTTGCTGTAGCGATGAGCCTGTGCTTAAAAAGCTCTTGTTCGACGGGGTCCTCGGGCGCGACGAATTCGTCGTCATTGAGGCTTGTTTCGTCTTCGGAGGGAGGTACATAGTGTCGGTGTCAAAACCGGCGGATCTCGGGTAGGGGGTCCCGAACTGTGCGTCTAGGCGGATGGTAACAAGAGACGAGGGACACAATGTTTTTACCCAGGTTCGGGCCCTCTCGATGGAGGTAAAACCCTACGTCCTGCTTGATTAATATTGATGATATGGGTAGTACAAGAGTAGATCTACCACGAGATTAAGCTAGCCTATGGTATGATTGTTGGGATGTAATGTTCGTCCCACGGACTAAGGCCCTCCGGTTTATATAGACACCGGAGAGGCTAGGGTTACACAGAGTCGGTTACAATGGTAGGAGATCTACATATCCGTATTGCCAAGCTTGCCTTCCACGCCAAGGAAAGTACCTTCCGGACACGAGCCGGAGTCTTCAATCTTCTATCTTCGTAGTATGGGAGTCCGGCGGATATTGATAGTCCGGCAGTCCGGACACCCCCTAGTCCAGGACTCCCTCAGTAGCCCCCGAACCAGGCTTCAATGACGATAAGTCCAGCGTGCTTGTAGTCTTCGGCGTTGCAAGGCGGGTTCTCCTTTCAAATTCCATGTACCAGCCGAACAGTACTCGGCTTCATCTTGAATACTGTGTTCCTTGGCTTCTACGCCAAATTATGGCCCTCTTCCACGCGTCGCATGAATGCGAAAAGCCAGGGTGTCTTTTACATTTCACCCCCTAATTGTGCGGGTCGCCCGCCTATAAAAGGGGCAGGGGTCCAGATCCAAACCGCACCGTCTTCCTCCCGCGTATACTCCATCGAAGCGCCTCTGACCCTGAAATCCATTCCACCATGGATCGTCAACGCGGCTCTTCCTCACGCGCTCCTAGCCCATTGCCAGGGGATTGGAGGAGGTGCTCCATTTCGCACAATGAGCTAGTAAAGCTCCAAACGGAGGGATTTCTTCCTCCGGCCTTCATGGTTCCAGTCCGAGCCGGACTGGTTACTTATCGAGGGGGGAGGCAGGCGGAGGACACCCCAAGCCCCAACAAGGGGGAGAGGGTGTGTTTCGTCCCCTATCTGATAAGGGGGCTTGGATTTCCAATACATCCGTTCCTCCGTGGGCTCCTGAAGTTCTATGGACTCCAGCTCCACCACCTCACGCCCGCCTCTGTGCTGCACATCGCGGGCTACGTAGCTCTTTGCGAGCTATTCCTGGGCATCGAGCCCCATTTCGCATTGTGGAAGAGGCTGTTCTGCCTCATACCCCGTTCTCACCAGGGGTCCATATATCAAGTGGGCGGCGCCGAGATATGGCGCGTCGCCGGGACCGGATACCTATCCGGCACCCCCAAGAGGGCATCCGAAGACTGGCCCTCGGAGTGGTTTTATATTGTAGACGCTCCGTTGCCCGACCCAGTCCGGATTGGCCTCCTGGAGTTTGATGCTGCTCCCTTGAAGAAACGCCTCAGCTGGCGCCCGCGGAGCCCCCGTTTGGAGGAAGACAAGAGCGTCCATTACTTGATGGGCCGGATAAGATTAATGGCTCATTCCGGCTTGACCATGATTGGAGTCATGGCGACGTGCATCAAGCGGGGGGTGCAGCCGCTGCATTACAGAGGCCACCCCATGTGGGATTTCGATGGGGAGGACGATGCCACCCGGCACAGCCACAAAGGGCCGGGTTCGACCGAGGATCTGGTGAAGGTCCTGTCCGGTCTGTACAAGCGGGAGGAGGACTTCCTTCGCCCGAACCCTATGGAGGGGTTTTCCGTGATCAACCCCAGAGGATGGGTAAGCGAACACCTCAAAGGGCCTTTTCCCGTATCTTCGAAGTTTAAGCTTCTTACATTACGTCTTCGGCGCAGGGTCTGCGCCGGACTGTGGAGGACATGGTGAGTCCTGCTCCACAACCCGAGGATCCGGAAGGATCCCTGGGTCTGGCCTCCGAAGAGGATCCGGACATCGAGGTGGAGCTAATCGACGCGGTGTATCACCAGCTCAGCATTGATAATGCTTTGGTCGCCATTACGGCGGACTACCCCGGGCTAAGTTCGACATCCCAGGTGACCACGACCGAAGTCCGGACACCGTTATCTTATCCTTGCCTATTTCTGACCTTCCCGAACGATGGTATCTTGCAGGAAGCGCCATTACGGCAGGGAGCCGAGCCTGCGGCGGCCGACCTACAGAGGTCAGTCCGAACTAGCAGGAGGAAAAGGAGCGCCGTGCGGGCGAAAACGTCGCCACAGAGGTATAGCTCGTGTTTGACCTTTTTGAGCAATGTTCCGAGGAAACTTCTAAGTGCTCATGATCTTTATAGGAGAAAAAGCGCTCGCCGGACTGCGAGCACAGGAATTGCCGACCCAACCAACACCAGCCAGGCTCCAGCGCCCGGACTGGAGGGGGAGGCAAGCGCAAGACGCGAACCGGATCCTACTCCAACGGAGGATACCGACAGACTGTCCGCCACCAAGTCAGAGGTGGAGAGCGCTATGAATCATAGATGCCGCCGGACAGTTTTTCAAGAGGCGTGCTTTTCCCCTGAGGCATTGGATGCCTTTAACGCAGGGGACGCGCATCTCCGGGCTGCTCAAAATGGTTTTACCAGAGCCACAGAGCAGTATGTTAAAGACATACGGGTAAGGAAATTTTAATGGTTGTATACACCAGTAGCCCCCGAGACTTAAAGTAGTTATGCGAACTGATTTAAGGATCATTTGGAATTTCAGGCCCTTAACGAGAAGAATGCCCGGCTGTCCCGGGAGCTGCAAGATTGCAAGGCCCAACTTGAGGCCGCACTTGCTGCCGCAGGAGGAGACGGAAAGACCCCTCCTGGTAACACATTTGTATAAATTAATATAAGCGCTGTGCGGAATGCACGCGAGTCTAATAATGACACTGCAGGCGCCGCCGAACAAGATCCGGACAGGCAAGCGCTACTGCGCCAGCTAAAGGCTGGCGAGAATGTGCTGAACAGAGTTCAGCAGGAAAGGAACAAGCTCCAAGATGCCAACACTAAGCTCGGAGAAGAGCTGAAGGGCGCACAGGCCGAGCTGTCCGGCTCCGTCAAGGAGAATCAACGACTTCGTCGCAGCATCTATAGTAAGTGCTTGAGCGAACTCTCTAAGGAAGAAGAGTTCGGCGAGGAAGCAATTTGACATAATATGTCTTGTAGGTATACTCACGGGCCGTCCTGCGGAGGAGATGCCCGTATCAATGGGTGACCAACTTCCCGAACTATTGCAGCTATTCGAACGAGTTCGGCATGCAATGAGTGGCGCAGTGCAGACTTTATGGCCATCCCTCGCCCCGCCCGAGGGCCTCGGGGAGCTTGCAGAGAAGCTGCAGGGAGTGCGGCAGCGCTTCCGTTTGTGGAAGGTCTCGGCTTGCCGTCAAGGTGCCAGGGAGGCTTGGGCCATGGTGAAGACGCGGTACAAGAAGGCGGATCCCAACCATATGGCCGAAGTTGGACCGGTGGGGCCCGACGGGAAGGAGATCCCTGTGAGTTTAGTGTACAGCCAGGTAGAACTGGCTGCTAAATTTTCCCAACGGGACTGTAAGCTAGACAGCCTGTTAGACAGGATTGAGGAGGAATACAATCAATAAACTTGACAATGTATGTTATCCTGTAAAAATGACATGTGAAATGCCTTCTAGCCGGATTGTAGATCGTTTGTCTTTGCCGACCTTTTCGTTCGACCTCGGGACCCTAGAGTCCGGAGTGTGTCCGAATACCTTTTTGGTTAAGAAATAACCGTGGTATGCATGGAGACCAGGCGTAGGGGTCATTAGTGCTTTATCAGACAAGTGCCCAACTAGTTATGTTATATTACATGGTTAGTAAGAAACATCTTCCAGGGAGAATAGCTCCGTTAAGGGTTCCTTTCGCTGGGGAGGCATGCCCTAAAGTGCATGTCCGGACTGCCAAGAGAGCAGTAAAACATCTGGGGGCAGATGGGAAAAAAAAGGTAAAAAGTCATCTTTTAAATCACCGACCGAATATTCCCTTAAGAACGCTAGCTTTCGGCTTCACCCAGTCTGAGGTACACATCCGGCTGACCCGGCAGTAACAATCGCAGAGGTGCTCCCTTTACCACCTAGCCGAACAATCGGGAACGTAGGGGTAAGCACAGGAGCCAGGCAACCCCGCTTGGCCAAAACTTAAGTCATATCGATGCATATAATGGCGAGTAAAAGGTACATGTGGAAGCGTGACACATGTGTTGGGTATAAAACCCGTATAGTTGAGCTTCTGTAAAAGAAGCCCCCAGGAATAACGAGTGCGGATGGCACCTCGTATGTGTGCAAAGAATGCGAAAATAGGCCCCGAGGGGCTTGTTGAATTAAAAAGGATAAAAAGAGAAACAGAAGACAGCCGAAATATAAAAGGTTGGACGGGGGAAGGGGACGAACTCTTAGTCCGGTGCTAGGCGTAGAATCGTCGGAGTCGGGCTGCGTTCCATGGGTTCGGCTCGAGTCGGTTGTCCGACGCATTTCGTAGACGGTATATGCTCCGCCGGTCAGTACTTGATCAATAATGAAGGGGCCTTCCCATCTGGGCTTGAGCTTGTCCTTTTTCTTGTCCGGCAGGCGTAGAACTAGTTCGCCAACGTTATAAGTCTTGGCTCGTACTTCTCTGCTTTGATATCTTCGGGCCTGCTGCTGATAGAATGCGGAACGAGCCTTCGCGATGTCACGTTCTTCCTCCAATGTATCCAAGCTGTCTTGCCGATCCAGCTCGGCTTCTCTTTCCTCATACATGCGCACTCGAGGTGAGTCATGAATAATGTCGCAGGGCAAGACTGCCTCTGCGCCGTATACCATAAAAAATGGTGTGAATCCGGTAGTACGGTTAGGCGTTGTCCGCAGCCCCCAGAGTATGGAGTCGAGCTCCTCGACCCATTGGGTATCGGATTTGGTGAGTGACCTCACCAATCTAGGTTTAATGCCGCTCATTATTAGACCGTTTGCTCTTTCCACTTGACCGTTGGTTTGAGGGTGATAGACTGACGCATAGTCGAGCTTAATGCCCATATTTTTGCACCATAACTTGACCTCATCGGCCGTGAAGTTCGTGCCGTTGTCGGTGATGATGCTATGGGGGACTCCGTATCGGTGTACCACCTCTGATATAAAGTCTATCACTGGTCCGGACTCTGCCGTTTTGACCGGTTTGGCCTCTATCCATTTGGTGAACTTATCCACCATGACCAATAGGTACTTTTTCTTGTGGGTTCCCCCTTTAAGGGGTCCGACCATGTCAAGCCCCCAGACCGCGAACGGCCAGGTAATGGGTATGGGTTTGAGGGCGGTGGGTGGCATATGGCTCTGATTAGCAAAGAGCTGGCAACCAACGCATCGCTGGACCAAGTCCTGTGCATCTGCCCGAGCCGTCGGCCAGTGAAATCCTGCTCGGAATGCCTTTCCTACCAGGGCCCGGGCTGCTGCGTGGTGTCCACCTAGTCCGGCATGGATTTCAGCCAGGAGGTTTTGCCCTTCTTCTTCGGAGATACACCTTTGAAGGACTCCGGTAGTACTTTTCTTATAAAGTTCTCCCTCATGGACCTTGTAGGCCTTCGATCGCCGTACTATGCAGCGGGCCTCGTTTTGGTCTTCAGGAAGTTCCTGCCTAAGTAAATAGGCTAGGAAAGGTTCTGTCCATGCGGCGATTACTGCCATTATATCGTGGGCGGAGGGTGTTATGTCATCTGCTGAATCACCGGTTGGTGCGGTTTTCTCCGGTTTATCGCTACCGGACTCCTCTTCCCATAGTACGGATGGCTTGAAGAGCCGTTCCAGGAAGATATTTGGAGGGACAACATCACGTTTTGCACCGATGCGTGCCAGGACGTCGGCCGCTTGGTTATTATCTCGGGCTATGTGATGGAATTCGAGTCCTTCAAACCGAGCTGACATTTTCAGGACAGCATTGCGATATGCTGCCATTTTCGGATCCTTGGCGTCAAAGTCTCCATTTATTTCGGATATTGCAAGGTTTGAATCCCCGCGCACCTCTAGGCGTTGAATGCCCATGGAGACTGCCATCCGGAGACCATGTAATAGGGCCTCGTATTTGGCTGCGTTGTTGGAGTCCGTGTACATTATTTGAAGTACATACTGGACTGTATCTCTGGTGGGGGACGTCAGTACGACGCCAGCCGCCAGTCCGGCCAACATTTTGGAACCATCGAAGTGCATACTCCAATTGGAGTATGCGCCGTACTCTTTAGGGAGTTCGGCTTCAGTCCATTCGGCGACGAAGTCAGCCAAAACTTGTGACTTTATGGCTCGTCGAGGTCTGTAAGTTATGTCGAATGGCAAGAGCTCAATGGCCCATTTTGCAGTCCTGCCCGTTGCGTCGCGGTTATTTATAATGTCATTGAGTGGTACTTTAGAGGCCACTGTTATCGAACACTCTTGAAAGTAGTGCCGGAGCTTCCGAGACGCCATGAACACTGCGTATGCTATCTTCTGATAGTGCGGGTAGCGGAATTTGCAGGGGGTTAACACAGTGGATACGTAATACACTGGTTTTTGAAAAGGGAATTTATGCCCTTCTGTCGCTCGTTCGACGACGAGGACAGCGCTTACAACTTGATGTGTTGCTGCGATATATAACAACATTGGTTCGCCCAGAGTGGGTGCAGCCAAGACCGGATTTGTTGCCAATATGGCCTTTATTTCTTCGAGTCCGGCGGTGGCGGCATCCGTCCACTCGAAGTGTTCGGTGCGCCTTAGGAGGCGATAAAGGGGCAACGCCTTCTCTCCTAAACGGGAGATAAAACGGCTTAAAGCTGCCACGCATCCTGTTAATTTTTGTATTTGCTTGAGGTCCTTTGGGATATCCAACTGTGACAGAGCCCGGATTTTGGCCGGATTTGCTTCGATTCCTCTGCCGGATACGATGAAGCCCAGCAGCTTTCCCGCTGGTACGCCGAAAACACATTTTTCCGGATTCAGCTTAATGTCATATGCTCTGAGGTTGTCGAATGTGAGCCTCAAATCGTCTACTAAAGTTTCGACGTGTTTTGTTTTGACGACTACGTCGTCTACGTATGACTCGACTGTTTTGCCGATCTGGGTGGCCAGACATGTTTGAATCATGCGCTGATATGTTGCGCCGGTGTTTTTAAGTCCGAAGGGCATCGTGTTGAAGCAGAATGGTCCGTATGGAGTGATGAATGCCGTTGCGGCTTGATCTGCTTCCGCCATCTTGATTTGATGATAGCCAGAGTATGCATCCAGGAAGCACAACGAATCGTGTCCTGCTGTGGCATCGATAATTTGATCGATGCGGGGGAGGGGGAAAGGATCCTTTTGGCAAGCCTTATTGAGGTCTTTGAAGTCGACACAGAGACGCCAGGATTTATCCTTCTTTGGTACCATCACCAAATTTGCTAGCCAGTCCGGATGTTTGATATCTCTAATGAATCCGGCTTCCAATAACTTGGCTAGCTCTTCTCCCATTGCCTGTCTTTTGGGCTCGGAAAATCGTCAAAGAGCCTGTTTGACTGGCTTAAATCCTTTTAGGATGTTTAGGCTGTGTTCTGCCAACCTGCGAGGGATTCCGGGCATGTCCGAGGGATGCCAGGCGAAGATGTCCCAATTTTCCTGAAGGAATTCGCGCAGTGCGGCGTCAACTTCGGGGTTCAACTGTGCCCCGATGGAAGCCGTCTTTGTTGGGTCCGTTGGGTAGACCTGAAATTTTATTATCTCGTCTGCTGGTTTGAAGGAGGTGGACTTGGATCTTTTATCAAGTATCACATCGTCCCTGTTTACCGTAGAGCGTAGCGCGGTGAGTTCCTCTGCCGCTAAGGCTTCGGATAGTGCCTCGAGGGCTAGTGCGGCTGTCTTGTTTTCGGCGCGGAGTGCTATATCCGGATCACTAACGAGAGTGATTATTCCGCTGGGCCCAGGCATTTTGAGCTTCATGTACCCGTAATGAGGTATTGCTTGAAAAATTGTGAATGCCTCTCGTCCTAATATGGCGTGATAGCCGCTGGTGAACGGGGCCACCTGGAACGTGATTTCTTCGGATCTGTAATTGTCCGGAGAGCCGAACACCACATCGAGTGTGATTTTTCCGGTGCAGCGCGCTTCCCGGCTAGGGGTTATTCCTCTGAAGGTTGTGCTGCTTCGCTCAATACGGCTCCAATCGATTTCCATTTTCCGCAGGGTTTCCTCATAAATGAGGTTTAGTCCGCTACCGCCGTCCATGAGGACTTTTGTCAGTCGAAAGCCGTCCACTATGGGACTAAGTACCAGTGCGGCTGGGGCTCTGGTAGTTCGAGATGTGGGCTCGTCGCTGGCGTTGAAGGTAATAGCTGTGTCACTCCATGGATTTGCTGTTGCTACTTGGTAGACTTCGACGAGTTCGCGGATTGTTCGTTTTTGCATATTATTTGATGCGAAAATCTCGAAGACTGTTGATACCGTGCTGGTATTGTTGGAGTGGTTTCCCGGAGCTAGAAGCTCTTCGCCACTTTTGGCCACCTGCCGTAATATCCAACATGCTCGAAGGCTATGTGTTGGGACAGCTCCCTCTGCACTATGAAGTTTACAGGGTCCATTGAGCCATCCCTCCAGTACGGTTCCGTTTCCCTTGCTGGGTTTTTGCTTTTTTGTTTTTGCATCTGGGGCCTGATTGTGAGGCGCCCTTTTACCGCGGACTGGGTTTGGGGCCGGATTATCCCAAAATTGATTTTCAGTTTTCCAGAAACTCTCCATTGCGCAGTACTTTTGCACTATGGACGCCAGATCGGTAAAGCGCGTAATCTTGCGACGATCAATGGCGTTCAGTATTCCCTTGTCCGTGCAGTTATTGCAGAAGATCGAAATTGCGTTTTCCTCTCGGCAGTCCTTTATCCTGTCCATAACCAGGAGGAATCTGGCCCAGTAATGATGTACTGTTTCTGAAGGCTCTTGCCGAATTAGAGATAGGTCGCATATGTCTGGGCGGGTGGGTGGAATAAAATCCGGATCCCTGCCCATCTTTGGGCTCAAAGGCCGAGGGGCTTCCGAATTTGGGAGCTTGATTTGCTGGAGACAGACCAGCGAGTCTGGAGCGACGCATGATTTTAGGTTCAATGCTCGATCAGAGTCCGTCCCTCCGCGGGAATCCGGCATGGAGGGTTCGGGAATCCGGACACGGATTGTTTTCAACACTGGCAAAGGATTGCCGAGTTGTTCCTCTGCCACTTCGACGTGGTGGGTAGCCTGGGGAGAGTTAATCTCTCTCAGATCGGTTTTAAGCCCGATCTGATTGTAGTCCGTAGCAACTCCCAGGGCGGCGATGCGATCCAAGAGTTCGTTAACAGACGAGAGCTCAATTGGATCTAACTGTTCGGCAGCTTTAGGGCTGGCGAAGATTGCTTCCGACGACTTGAGAAGTCATTGAAGAAGCGGCGGCCGGACAGGCGGTCATAAGAAAGCCACCAAGCCGGATTGTCTGGCCGGCGGCCAAGGCCCCTCCGGCGAAAACACCGTCTTTGAAGACGGGTAAAGGCATCCGCTCTATCAGCGACGACACAGAGGAACTCTCAATGCAAGCACCAATGTCGGTGTCAAAACCGGCGGATCTCGGGTAGGGGGTCCCGAACTGTGCGTCTAGGCGGATGGTAACAAGAGACGAGGGACACAATGTTTTTACCCAGGTTTGGGCCCTCTCGATGGAGGTAAAACCCTACGTCCTGCTTGATTAATATTGATGATATGGGTAGTACAAGAGTAGATCTACCACGAGATCAAGGAGGCTAAACCCTAGAACCTAGCCTATGGTATGATTGTTGAGATGTAATGTTCGTCCCACGGACTAAGGCCCTCCGGTTTATATAGACACCGGAGAGCCTAGGGTTACACAGAGTCGGTTACAATGGTAGGAGATCTACATATCCGTATTGCCAAGCTTGCCTTCCACGCCAAGGAAAGTACCTTCCGGACACAAGCCGGAGTCTTCAATCTTCTATCTTTGTAGTATGGGAGTCCGGCGGATATTGATAGTCCGGCAGTCCGGACACCCCCTAGTCCAGGACTCCCTCACATAGATTTGATCCTCAACCTTTTCTTCTGCCGCCCTTTCGTGAGGGCTTGCTTCTGCATCCTCCTGCGCTGAGTCGTGCTGGAGGGGGTTGTCTTCGGCACTCTCTGGGGTATTGTTATTTCCTGTGCCGGGATCTATATTCTTGTTGTGGCTGGATTTAGAGCGGCGCCGCTGACGTCGGCGTTTGGGCTGCTTCTTCAGATAGTCTGCCTTTGCTGCTTCTTCGCCATCCCCTTCTTTTGGGGTGTCCACCATGTATACGTCGTATGACGAGGTGTCTTTCCAGTGCCCTATAGGCGCTGGTTCCTGTTCGTCTCCAGCATCGTCGTCCATAGCGTCGATGTCTTCGGAGTCGTAATCTAGCATGTCGGTTAAATCCTAGACAGTGGCTACAAAGTGGGTGGTGGGTGGGCTTTGAATTTCTTTTATGTCCGAACTCCAACCGTCCTGGCCATTATCCGGCCAGGATCCTCCTGATAGCGAGAGATGCTTCAGGGAATTCAGGATGTCGCCAAAAGGCGAGTGCTGGAAGATGTCCGCGGCGGTGAATTCCATAACCGGCGCCCAATCCGGATTAACTGGTAGGGGCGCGGGAGGCTCGGAGTCCGGCGAGGAGTCCGGCGCCTCGGGATCACGAGTTTCGCAGGGGACAAGATTGGTATCCGGCTCCATCACCGGGGATATTGAAGCCCCTAGGGCGGCGTCTATCCACCAGCCCTCGATATGGGCAATCGGCTTCGGGCTAGTGGCCAAAGCGGATCCGAGTGCGGCGCGCTTGGCTGTGGCTCGAGTCCGTCGAAGATCAAGTCTCCGCGGTCATCGGCCGTGAAGTTTAAGCTTCCGGATCTGACCTGACGGCCAGGGGCGTAGCTTTCGATCTGCTCCAGATGGCCAAGAGAATTGGCCCGCAGTGCGAAGCCGCCGAATATGAAGATCTGTCCGGGGTGAAAAGTCTCACCCAGGACAGCGTTGATGGTTGAAGATGCCATCGAGCCTATCAGTGACGACACAGAGGAACTCTCAATGAAAGCACCAATGTCGGTGTCAAAACCGGCGGATCTCGGGTAGGGGGTCCCGAACTGTGCGTCTAGGCGGATGGTAACAAGAGACGAGGGACACAATGTTTTTACCCAGGTTCGGGCCCTCTCGATGGAGGTAAAACCCTACGTCCTGCTTGATTAATATTGATGATATGGGTAGTACAGGAGTAGATCTACCACGAGATCAAAGAGGCTAAACCCTAGAAGCTAGCCTATGGTATGATTGTTGAGATGTAATGTTCGTCCTACGGACTAAGGCCCTCCGGTTTATATAGACACCGGAGAGGCTAGGGTTACACAGAGTCGGTTACAATGGTAGGAGATCTACATATCCGTGTTGCCAAGCTTGCCTTCCACGCCAAGGAAAGTACCTTCCGGACACGAGCCGGAGTCTTCAATCTTCTATCTTCGTAGTCTTGGAGTCCGGCGGATATTGATAGTCCGGCTGTCCGGACACCCCCTAGTCCAGGACTCCCTCAGTCGTCTTCATCTTCATCCTTGTCGCGGCCGCGGGGAGGTCTGTCTCCTTGCCGCTGCTTGGCCTTGCCGCGGCGTCCTCCCCGGCCGGGGCGCTTCTTGCCGGATCCTCCAGTACCTTCTTGGGCCTTCTCCTTGTCGCGTCGCTCGTACTCAGCCTTTTGCTGCTCGACAAGCTGTTCAACCTTCTTGCAGCTCTGGAGATCATGGCCCTTGGTGCGGTGGATCTTGCAGTACTGCTTGCCGGAGCCGTCCTGCTTGTCGGCGGCCGCCACAGCTTCGGCTTCCTTGGCTCCACCTCCGTTGCCGGACTGCTCAACGACTAGCACATCTTTGCCTTTCTTCTTCCTATTGTTCCGCCGCCGGTTTTCCCTTATCGGGGCAGCATCCTCGCTGTCAGATCCTCCTGCTCCTGTATTCTCTCCGGGGAGTTTCCTCCCTTCCTCAGCATGTGCACACTTGTCGTCTAGGGCATATAGCTCACTGACGTCTCTGATCTTGCACATCGCCATCTCCTCCCGCATCTTGCGGTTACGCACGTTCTGATGGAACGCGCTGATGACCGCGGCAGGGTGGACATCTAGGATGTTGCGTTGTACTTGGCTGAATCTCTGAATATACTTGCGCAGGGGCTCTCCTTCCTTCTGCGCGAGCAGATGAAGGTCGCTCTCTTGGCCATGAGGCTTGTGGCCGCCTGTAAAGGCACCGACAAACTGATGGCACAGATCCGCCCATGAGGATATGGAGTTGTCCGGCAAGTGCATGAGCCAGGATCTGACATTGTGCTTGAGCACCAGCGGGAAGTAGTTGGCAAGGATCTTTTCGTCGCGCCCCCCGGCAGCTTGCACCGCGATGGTGTAGATGCTGAGGAACTCCGACAGACGCAACTTGCCGTCGTACTTCTCTGGTACGTCTGGCTTGAAATTCTTTGTGCTGGGCCACTGGACTTGCCGCAGCTCACGAGTGAACACAGGGCAACCTACCGCGTACGACAGGTTGCCTGGTTCCCCTGGCGCATGCATGTCAACAGCGGGCCCAGCACACTGGTCTGATTGACGTCGCGCTTCTCTTCGACGCTCGATGCGAGTACGAGCGTCTTCTTGCTGTTGTTCGTGAAGAACTTGGCGCTGATCGCGATGAGCTCGTGGATCTGATGATGCGGTGGAGTCGTCGTCGAGGTGGATCCGGCGAGTCGGTGATCTTGGCCTTCGGGGCGGAGAGTGCACGGTGGTTGCACCCCCATCAGTTTTGTCGCCATCGGCTCGTGCCTGGCAATCTTGCCGCGGCTGCGGTGCACCGGGCTGCCACGGAGTGTCGCCGTTGGCGAAGCCGATGAGACTCTGAATGGCGGCCCTCCATTCGTCGATCTTGTCTGCCGTTGGAGGGTAATCCAAGAGCAGTTGAGCTCGTGCCAAAGCTTCTGCTGGGGTCTTTGGTGGCGGTGGTGAACGGTGCGAGGAGCGGGATATGCTCGGACTTCTAACTATGTTAGAAGGAGCAGTATCCCGTCCGGGCGACCGTGTCTTGCTCGTGCCAGCATGTTGGCGTGCATGCTGGTCTTGAGCATCCCGAGATCCACCAGCTCGATCTCGGTCCAACGAACGTATGGTACTGCGAGTACCATGACGCTGTTGGCCCCGCACCTCCTGAGATGGGCGCGGTGCATGTACGGACGCCGAGGTCTGCGCGGCCTTGTCCTTGGAGCTGGCGGCAGCGTGAGCTCCCTCATCGACGCCCGTTCCTCCGCCGGCGTCTACCCCACCACCCGTTTGCTCCGGTGGCGGTGGGATCGACGTGGACGGAGCAGCCACCTCTGAAGCCTTCTTCTTCGGTGGCATGTCGATGAAGATGATGTAGAAGATGAAGATCTAGCTCGTGTGAACACCGGATCGGGTTCACACAACCTCGACGCCCCCTACCTGGCGCGTCATAGATGTCGTGGGAACGAACACCTATGGGACTGGAGCCCCTTTCGGTCCGGCAGGGGGCGGAGATCGCATAAAGAGCGGATCGAGGCGAAGCACACAAGCGATTTACCCAGCTTCGGAGCTCTCCGAAGAGATAATACTCCTACTGCTGCTTTGTGGTTTGTATTGTGTTCTTGCTCGGGAGCGATGAGTGCTACCGTACACTCTAGCTACTCACGAAACCGAGCGTGAGTGTTTTTTGGTTTCGAACCCCCCTCTACGTTGCGCATGGGCCTCCTTTTATATGCTCAAGGGGTCACCGACAGGTGGCAACACATGCAAGGGTAAAAATGTAAAAGAACTGCGGTTGGTACACCTACTTGTACAGTGCATCCTACCTAACCCTGACGGCAGGGGACAAAGGCATTAAATGCCTGTCTGTGTCGCCCAAACAGTGCAGAAAAGGGACCGTCAGGGGCGCCACCGCTCGCCACGATGGCAATCTTGTCAGCACCGCTTGCCACCTCGCACCGCTGGCTGCACAGCCTCTCGCCACGCGCGCCTGGAAAGGTCCCATGGCGACACGTTGACGGATGCACTGGATCATGGGCACAGAGTGGTGGCTTGCCGCGGCAAGCGCCTTGCCGCGGTCGTTGTCTTGCTGCGTCCGGAAGCTTGTCGCTCGCCGGGCCTTGCCGGGACGCATGGCGCGTCGCGGCAAGTTCCTTGAAATGCCTTGGTTGGCCTTCCTGGCAAGCTCCTCTCGCCGGGGGCTTGTCTCCTTGGCTTAAACACTTTGTTCTTGAATGGCTCCAAAGGAACCACGGAGGACCTTGGCGGTCACCCGGCAAGCCTTGCCGCGGGGTGCTGCGACTGCCCGTGCACAAGTTCGGGATACTAGGGTACCCCTACTCTAGTACACCGACAGATACTTTGGCATAATTTCAATGTAAATCTTCTTAATCATGGTATGAATATTCAGATCCGAAAGATTCAAGACAAAAGTTCATATTGACATAGAAATAATAATACTTCAAGCATACTTATCAAAGTAATCATGTCTTCTCAAAATAGCATGGCAAAAGAAAGTTCATCCCTACAAAATCATATAGTTAGGCTATGCTTCATTTTCGTCACACAAAGATGTTCCCAACTTCTATACCCCCGATGACAAGCCAAGCAATTGTTTCATACTTAAATAATCTCAAACTTTTTCAACCTTCACGCAATACATGAGCGTGAGCCATGGATATAGCACTATGGGTGGAATAGAATATGATGATGGGGATTGTGTGGAGAAGACAAAAAAGGAGAAAGTCTCACATCAACGAGGCTAATCAATGAGCTATGGAGATGCCCATCGATTGATGTTAATGCAAGGAGTAGGGATTGCCATGCAACGGATGCACTAGAGTTATGAATGCTCAACAAAATAAAACTAGTGGGTGTGCATCCAACTTGCTTGCTCATGAAGACCTAGGGCATTTTGAGGAAGCCCATCGTAGGAATATACAAGACAAGTTCTATAATGAAAAATTCCCACTAGTATGAACAAGACAACTTATGAGACTCACTATATGAAAAACATGGTTCTACTTTGAAGCACAATATATGAGACTCACTACATGAAGAACAAGGTGCTACTTTGAAGCACAAGTGTGGAAAAAGAGATAGTAGCATTGCCCTTTTTATATTATTTTTTTGGGCCTTTCTTTTTTTCTTTTTGGCCTTTCTCTTTTTTTTGGGCAATGCTCTAATAATGATGATCATCACACTTCTATTGATTACAACATAAGGATTACAACTCGATACTAGAACAAGATATGACTCTATATAAATGCCTCTGTCAGTGTACCGGGATGGTGCAATGAATCAAGAGTGACATGTATGAAAAATAATGCATGGTGGCTTTGGCACAAATACGATGTAACTACATGATCATGCAATGGTAATATGACAAAAGTAAAGTATGGCATGATGATGATGAACGGAACGGTGGAAAGTTGCATGGCAATATATCTCGGAATGGCTATGGAAATGCCATAATAGGTAGGTATGGTGGCTGTTTTGAGGAAGATATAGGGAGGTTTATGTGTGAAAGAGCGTATCATATCACGGGGTTTGGATGCACCGGCGAAGTTTGCACCAACTCTCAAAGTGAGAAAGGGCAATGCACGGTACGGAAGAGGCTAGCAAAGGCGGAAAGGTAAGAGTGCGTATAATCCATGGACTCAACATTAGTCAAAAGAACTCATATACTTATTGCAAAAATTTAGAAGTCATCAAAAATCAAGTACTACGCGCATGCTCCTACGGGGATAGATTGGTAGGAAAAGATCATCGCTCGTCCCCGACCGCCACTCATAAGGATGCACAAGCCAGGTACACTTCATGTTTCAAATTTGTTACATAACTTTAACCATACGTGCATGCTACGGGACTTGCAAACTTGCCAACTAGCACGACTTTGATATTATCACCTCCAAATATCAAAACAATTATCAAGCATCAAACTTATCTTAGTATTCAACGCACTCAAAAGAAAGTTTCACATATCTTGAATACCAAGTATATTAACATTAAGCAAATTACCATGCTATTAAAGACTCTCAAAATAATCTAAGTGAAGCATGAGAGATCAAGTTTCTTTAAAACAAATCCATCACCATGCTCTAAAAGATCTAAGTGAAGCACTAGAGCAAAAATTATCATGCTCAAAAGGATATAAGTGAAGCACTATGAGCAAAGCTATCAAGCTCAAAAGATATAAGTGAAGCACATAGAGTATTCTAACAAATTTCAATTCATTCATGGCTCTCTCAAAAGGTGTGTACAGCAAGGATGATTGTGGTAAACTAACAAGAAAAGACACAAATAATACAAGACGCTCCAAGCAAAACACATATCATGTTGGTGAATAAAAATATAGCTCCAAGTAAATTACCGATGGAAGCGGACGAAAGAGGGGATGCCTTCCGGGGCATCCCCAAGCTTTGACTTGTGGTGTCCTTGGATTATCTTGGGGGTGCCATGGGCATCCCCAATCTTAGGCTCTTTCCACTCCTTGTTCCATAATCCATCAAAAGAATTCACCCAAAACTCGAAAACTTCACAACACAAAACTCAATAGAAATCTCGTGAGCTCCGTTAGAGAAAGAAAACAAAAGACTACTTTAAGGTACTGTAATGAACTCATTCTTTATTTATATTGGTGTTAGACCTACTTTATTCCAACTTCTCTATGGTTTATAAACTAATTTACTAGCCATAGATTCATCAAAATAAGCAAACAACACACACAAAACAGAATCTCTCAAAAAACAGAACAGTCTGTAGTAATATGTAACTAACGCAAACTTCTGGAACTCTAAAAATTCTACCAAAATAGGAAGTCCTGGATAATATTTTGATTGATCATCAGCAAAAAGAATCAATGCAAAATCACGTTCCTGTGATTTATCATAACTAAATTCGTGCGCGCAAAGTTTATGTTTTTCAGCAGAATCAAATCAACTATCATCGTAAGTTATCCTATAGGTTCTACTTGGCACAAACACTAATTAAAACATAAAACCACATCCAAACAGAAGGTATATGGATTATTTATTCCTAAATATAAACAAAAACAAAAACACAAAATAAAATTGGGTTGCCTCCCAACAAGCGCTATCGTTTAACGCCCCTAGCTAGGCATAAAAGCAAGGATAGATCTAGGTATTGCCATCTTTGGTAGGCAATTCTTCAATGAGGCATCTACCTACTTTAGAATTTTCTTTCTTTCTAGTAATTATCAAACTTTTAGGCATAAGATCGAAAAATTCATTCGTAGAAAATGGTTCCTTAATGATAGTAAAAAGATCGGCATGAATACTTATAAATTTAAGATCCGCATTTTCCTTACTAGATGATTCACCCTTATTTTTAGGAAGGTACATAAGCTTGGCAATTTTAGTGGGAGGATTAGGAGTATTCTTTACGGAAGAAAAAGTGGTTCCGAAATTGGTAATGATACCCTCAAGTTTATCGATTCGAGTAGAGTCTAGATTTATTTTTTCATTAACCATGGGTTCCTTCTCCTTAATATTTTTCAAAGTCATTCCTACCTTAGATCTGTATTGAGTAATTTGATTATGAATCTTTTTATCTAGATTTTCAATGGATTCAATGGTAGCAACTTTGTTTTCAATAATTTCAAGCCTTTGTATAACATGCTCCAAAGTTAACATAGTTCCATTAACCAAAAGAGGAGGTGAGCCAAATAAATCTATTAAAGGATTATAGGAATCAAAAGTATGGCTACCCAAGAAATTCCCTCTGGTAATGGTATCAAGGATATATCTATACCAAGGATTAGCACCTACATAAAAATTGCGAAGAAGAACTGAAGTAGATTGCTTCCTGGTAGATCTATTTTGAGCATTGCAAATTCTATACCAAACATCTTTTAGATTTTCTCCCTCCCTTTGTTTAAAATTTAGCACTTCATTCTCGGGAGATAATGGAGAAGATAAAAGACTAGTCATGATGACAAGCAAGCAAACTAACACACGAGCAAACAAAAGGGCTAGGAAAAAGGCAAAGGAAAGAGAGGAGGAGATTGGGAAAGAGAGGGCGAATAAAACGGCAAGGGTGAAGTGGGGGAGAGGAAAACAAGAGGCAAATGGAAAATAATGTAATGTGAGAGATAGGGATTGTGATGGGTACTTGGTATGTTGACTTTTGCGTAAGCCTCCCCGGGAAAGAACATGCGGTACCCCCATGTATGGTTTTGGCAATTGATGACAATCTCTATGGACTAATGGTTGCCTTGAGTTATATTTGAAGGGTTTGTCCATAGGTTTTTCTTGGAGTCCATTTGTTGGTTTCAAGGAGAGTTTGTGATGACCGCGGTGCTATTAAGGAACTATCCAAAGATCGGTCATGTGAGTGTTGAGCTTATTGCAAGCATGTCTTGAAGAAGAAGATTGTGTGATCATTCATGTTTACCTTCAAGACATCATCCAAATGTAGAGAGTTGGAAAGATTCAAGGTTGATCTAGACTAAGTACAGAGAGTGATTCAAGTTGATCAACACACAAAGCGCACAAGTTGTACCGAGAGGGACCAAGTGTTCCCATGGTATGGTAAGCATTGTCCATTACGCTTTGTGTACTAACCCATGGTCTACGTGAGAGTTCTTTGTGGGGTTAGGTATGTTTCCATGGTCTTGCATCAAGATGAATATCCCATACAGCCCATGGAGGATGACATGAAGTGGTGATCGTCATCAAGTTTGCAGTGTGCAAGTTCAAGTGGAGCAACACGAAGAGTGGCTCACCCATAATGGAGTATGGGGAGCAATCAAGTTTGAATCTTGCCATCCATTGTGGTGTCAATGGACTTGTGAAGATGTGCTGAAGAGTCGCTCACCCATAGTGGACTATGGGGGAGCAATCATCTAGTCTTCATCGAGCCAACGCAATCAAGAAAGGTGGTCCAACTTGAGGGAGTCAAGATCGTCATTATCTAGCTCAAGTGTACCATGTGCAAGGCAAAGGTTTTCCCTTGATAGGTTTTCTATTTTACAGGTATCGTTGTGGTAGTTGGGAGACCGGGCTATAGGATCGTTTGTCGTACTATCAAGGGGGGCTCTCAAGTTGGTAGCTTGATCATATCGTTAGAAGAGAGCTCAAACCATTGCATCCTTGCATCATGTTTCTTGGTTCTTGTTTGGTTCTCTTTGTGAGTCTTAGAGCTTATGGTCATCTTGATGACAAGCTTGAGTTCGTCGAAAACAGAGTTCGCATGCGTCTTCTATGATGTTTTCGGTGTTGGAGGTTTTACCAGTCTTATCCAAGGAAGGGTTCTCACCATTTTCTTATGGGTCTTTTCTCATTTGCTTCTTATTGATATTTCTATCAATATTGTGTTAGCCCATGTCGTTAGCTTTCCAACAAACTTGATTTCGTCGAATTCAGAGCTCGTATGCGAAAGTTGTGGCTGTTTTGATATTGCCTGTTTTACATAGAGAGGTTGTACCGCCCCGTAGAGAGGTTGTACCGGTTGACCGGTACAACCGGTGTTTGGAGCGGTTGTACCGCTCCAGAATTGGTCCAGAGGTTGTACCAGCCATGTACCGCTCTAGCACCGGACTAGTTTCTGTTTTGGAGCGGTTCTTGGGCGGTTGTCGACCGGTTTTACTGGTTTAACTGGTACTACCGGTTCCCCAGGCTGTTGTACCGCTTAGAGCTTTTCGCAGGTTGGTTTTTCCTCTGCTTTGGCCGGTTGTACCAGTTCGTGCACCAGTTGTACCGGTCCTATAGTTTTCTGCACATAACGGGCAGATTCGTGGGGACCTATTTAAGGAGGTCTTCTTCCCCAATGGTTCTCCATCTCTTGAGCTCGTTTTTGCCCCCATTGTTGACCTTCTTTGAGCTTGCTAACTCTCAATCCCTCCATGGATTCTTGCTAGTTTTTGAGGGAAAAGAGAGAGGAGATCTAGATCCACACTTCCACCAATCACTTTCTCCTCTATGTGAGGGGAACCCCTTGGATCTAGATCTTGGAGTTCTTTGTGTTCTCCTTCTTGTTCTTCCTCTAACTTTCCTCCCTAGCATTAGTTGCTTTGGTGCGATTTGAGAGAGAAGATTTGGGCACTCCGTGTGCCCTTGCCATTGCATTTGTGCATCGGTTTGAGTTCTCCACGGTGATACGTGGAAGTTTCAAGTTGAGAAGCTTATTACTCTTGGGTGCTTCGTACCCTTGAGCTTGTTCCTCTTGGGTGCTTGGGCGCCCTAGACGGTTGGTGGTGTTCGGAGCTCAATCATTGTGGTGTAAAGCTCCGGGCAAGCGTCGGGGTCTCCAATTAGGTTGTGGAGATCACCCCGAGCAACTTGACGGGTACCGGTGACCGCCCCCAAGGGTCGCCATTTGTACAGGTTCGGTGACCGCCCTCAAGGGTCCCTTAGTGGAATCACGACATCTTGCATTGTGGGAGGGCGTGAGGATATTACGGTGGCCCTAGTGGCTTCTTGGGGAGCATTGTGCCTCCACACCGCTCTAAATGGAGATTAGCATCCGCAAGGGTGTGAACTTCATCGTCGTCTCCGAGTGCATCGGTTATCTCTGACCTGAGCCCTTTACTTATGCACTTTACTTTGTGATAGCCATATTGTTCTTTGTCATATATCTTGCTATCACATAGTTGCTTATCTTGCTTAGCATAAGTTGTTGGTGCACATAGGTGAGCCTAGTTGTTGTAGGTTTTGTGCTTGACAAATTAACCGTTGGGTTTATTCCGCATTTGTTCAAGCCACTACCGTAATTATTTTAAAACGCCTATTCACCCCCCCTCTAGGCGACATCCACGATCTTTCAATTGGTATCAGAGCCTCGTCTCTCTTTGTTGGGCTTAACCGCCTAGAGAGTAAAGATGTCGACTAGGGGATTAGGATTCTCTGACACTCTTAGTTTCGATGGCACAAATTTTGATGTTTGGGTAAGTCGCATGCTTAATCTCTTTAGGGTCATGGACCCAAATTTAGAGCGAATTGTAGATATGGGTTTCCTCCTCCAAAGGATCCCCAAAGATTATCTTTAGAGGATGAGAAAAACTCTTATCTCAATGCTCAAGCTTCTAATGTGCTTTTCGATGCTTTGAGCAATGTAGTTATTTTTCAACTCATGCCATTCCGGGATGCTCATGAGTTGTGGACAAAGCTTCGAGATAAATATGGTGTGTCCAATATTTGTGGGGATAATTGTTCTCCCTCTACCTCCTGTCGTATAGTATTCTCAACTTCTTCTACTTCACCTACATGTGGTTTGCCACAAGGTAATGATATGGTGAGTAGTGTTGGTCATTGCAATGATGATAGTATGTGTCGTGGATTTGTCACGGCAGATGTCCTAGCGTAAGGACTTAGTCGTGGAGCCATCGCTACGGGTTTACTTGCAGGGGTTAAAGCGGACACAAAGACACGAGGGTTTATACTAGTTCGGCCCCTTCGATGAAGGTAAAAGCCTACGTCTAGTTGTGATGGAATTGATGTAGTCTCGATGGCTAGGGAGCAAATAAGCTTCGCCTAGGCTCGAGTTGTGGTTGTCTCCCCTTGAACCGCCGCCGGGTCGTCCCCTTATATACACGAGTGACGCCCGTCGGTTTATAGAGTCCCAACCGGTTCATACTCGTATCCCGGTTGGTATCTCTCTATTCCTAACTTACAATACAAGTCATAATATCAGGCCGGTTTACGGCTACAAGCTCTAAACCAACTACAGGCCTTTGGGCCTTTCTGCGATTACACCACTAACGGAGCTAACCCGGCCCAAGCTGGCCGGTTTACACCTTGTGGTAATATCCCCCACATTAGGCCCCAGATTGATTTGAACTGGTTCATGTCAATCCTTCACAGAACCTGTATCTTGGACATCTTCTTTTGTTTAATAAACCGCCACGTCTCGTTGCTTCTGATCATTGTAAACCGGCATGACATCCTTGCTTCTGGTTCCTGTAAACCGGCATGACATCGTTGCTTCTGGTCACTGTAAACCGGCATGACGTCATCTTGAAGTTTATCCTTTATAACGCCTTCCTTAATAGCAGTCCCTGGATTCACGCGCTTGACCTAGCTTTACTGCCTTACAAATAGGACCGAAGGGTCATTCTTTTTCCTCCCTTCGCTTCCTCTTCGTCTTCCTCGCGCCGCTGCCCTTGGAGCTCTGCCATCGTCATCAGCTTCTGCTTCATCCTAGGCCGCTGCATCAACCTGGACGTACCAGAACACTACGGCCTTTCTCCGCATCTCCTCTGTTCCCGGTAAGCTTCTTCCCCTTCTTCAATCTGTTTCTGCATTTAGATCTGTTTCTAGGGTTCGAGCTTCATACCATGTTCTTCGTGCGTTTTCATCTTTTTAGCCTTGAACCACGCTATGAATCTTGTTCTGTACCAATGACGACTCCTGCGTATCCGCTGTACTTTCTCATTTTTAATCTCACAGATCTTCTGCACATATACATATGCCTTATGGTCCACTTGTTTACTCCCGTGAAATATTTCCTGTTTTCTGAAAACCCGCGTTTGATCCGTAGCAATCATGAGATCTTGTGAAACTTGTTTCTGTACACTGTCCATGACTTCCATTATCTCCAAGGCCAAGATTAGGCGGTTTAACTCACCATAACAAAGGCTGCTAAACTGGCATAGGTACACCATTAGTCCCCTTGTTGAACCGCCAGAACGTATCTGATATCATATCATAATGAACTGATTTATAGAAATCGCCTCCGGTTTATCATAACTTGAATCAATCACTCTGTGATAAGCACTTTCTTAAACCGGATCCTTCTCCTTGTAGATCTTATCATGGCCAAACAGGTGTACGAATGCAACTGGGTCCCTTCCCGCGTCTCCGAGACACAATTGAATGAACTGGTATCGATTGGAGCTTTAGATGACCAAAACACAATCCATTGGAGGGTTCCTGGAGAGGAATGTCCTCCCACACCTCAGGAAGGGGAAGTCGTAGTTTTCGCGGATCATCTGGCCCGGGGTTTCAAACCGCCCGGGTCAAAATTTTACCGGGACGTGATGGCCAATTTTCAGCTCCGTCCCCAAGATATTGGCCCCAACTCCGTTACCAACCTGTGCCACTTTCAAGTGTTGTCCGAAGCATATCTGCAAGAGGAACCTTCTGTTGAACTGTTCAGAGATCTCTTCCACCTAAACCGTCGCACTGAATTCACCGACGACCCCAATACAGAATTAGGCGGTATGGCTATCCAAAAGAGGAAGGAGATCACCTATCCCCACGTCAAACTCCACACTCACCCCAAAGAATGGAATGCGACTTGGTTCTACTGCAAAGATACTTCTCCTGAAGGTGAAAATCCTTTACCTGGCTTTCGTCCAGAGCGGCTAAGAAATACTCATCCCTTTCCTCAAAGATTGACTGCCAAAGAGAGAAGCAAATATGCCCCACAACTGTCCAAGCTCCGAGCCTTTATGGCCAACGGTTTGACTGGGATTGATCTTGCACGCTGCTGGTTATCTTGGGGCATACTGCCTTTGAGCCGGCGTTCCGGTTTGATGTGCCAGTATACCGGCAGCGTCGATGACCCACTCCGACACACCAAACTGGAACTGTCTGAAGATGAAGTTACGGATTCAGTAAGGAAAATGCTGAATGAACCGGAGCATCTCTGTGCTCAAACCGGCTTAGCTCCTTACTGCACCACCAACGCACCACCTGCGGTAAGTCTCTGACTGTGTCATCATAAAAACCCGTTTTTACTTTCATGTGTCCAACTCTCAATTATTTCTGATCCAGGGCGATAATCAGTTTTGGAGCAAGAAACTCTCTCAAGACAAAGCAGACAAAGCTGGGCGGCCAAATCGGCCCAAAACAAAAGTTGTCAAGAAGTCCGCCCACAAGAGGAAGACTACTGCTTCGTCTGATCCGGCCATTGACAATGATGTGGGTAATCTGGAACTTGATTCTCTTGGCTTGCTTTTTACACGTCTTATTGATGATGATGCTTGTCAGGATGACGCTGAAGCCAGCAACGCAGGATTTGCTGAGGTAACCATTCTCTCTTCCGATTCAACAAATTTGCCTACTCCAAAATTTCGCCGGGCAATCCGGAAAGTTAACTTTTCTCATCCTCTTGCTTACTTGGATCCCAAACTTGTTATGAAGACACAGCAACAGGAAGCTCGCTGCACAACCCGGCACAGCGGACAGGTAGTTACCTCTGCCGGTTTACCCAACAGCCCGGTTCGAAAGCGCCGCACCGAGGTTTCCGACCCTTTTATTGCTTTAAATTTCAAAGCGGGTTTCTTCCGTCAACCTCTTAATCCGTCCGACTCCGATTATCAGGTTACTTCCCATTCATCCTCGGGCGAATCTTCTGCCACTCAGCTACCGCCATTGAAAATAGCCGTCGGGTAAGTCCATACAGCCATATGCTTTCTGATACTTTCTGTAATGGATATGCTTTTTTCCTGACTTTTGTCTCTTTAGAACCAAACCGAAACCCAGCAAGAAGGCCCGCTTGGACAAAACAGTTGAAGAAGCTGCCGCTTCAGATCATGAACGAGTGCCGGATCTCGGAACCGTTGCCTCTGAAGATATTCCTAATGACCCTCCGGTTCAAGAGGAGGTTATCCCTGAAGAGAGGCCTGTGAATACTTCAATATCTGTTGATCCGCCTGCCAGTACTGTCCGGTTTGAGAAGCCTCGCAGTCCTACTGAAATAGTTGTACCCACACAATCCG
This sequence comes from Triticum timopheevii, assembly GCA_963921465.1. Classification (NCBI taxonomy): domain Eukaryota; kingdom Viridiplantae; phylum Streptophyta; class Magnoliopsida; order Poales; family Poaceae; genus Triticum; species Triticum timopheevii. Next base: position 475,177,028 of record OY997262.1, read on the forward strand.
TCGGATCGAAAGATGACGACGTTGTGATTACTGGAACGCGCCACTCTGAGCCGGGGAATCCTGCAATTTTAACCCGGCATACTGTGAAAGAGGACTCTTCCACTTTTAACAAAGGAAAATGGGATGTGGAGCTGGAAACATATGCCGCTTTGAGCGCCCAAGACCTTCATTCCGGATATCTGAACCGGCTTTACAGTAGCCGTGATTATGAAGCTGGCTTGGTGAAACTAATGAGAGACAAGTTTGAGGTAACACTCCTTTCCTTATTACCAGTATAGTAGTCCTTGTAGCCCCCAAGGGCCGGTTTGTAATCTTTGATCAAACTGGGACTTGATAATTTTCTTTGATAGATTTTGCAATCTTCCCTCATAACCACCAGGGCCGGTTTAACGATGCATACTTAAACCGGTACTCCAAAAAACTTCCTGACAACACTTTAATAGAATCAAATAGTCATTAGCCCCCAAGTGCCGAGTTGAATACTCGTATTGAGCTTGGGACTTTGCCATGTATTAGCAGTAGAAAGATTGAAGGTACATTAGCCCCCAAGTGTCAAGCATATAACTGTGTTGTGTGGTTGAGACTTTAACTTGAATTGTTGGCTGATCATACTATCAATGCGCAGGCTGAGGTGAAAATCAAGGATGATCGGATTGCCGATTTACAGGCGGCTTTGAAAACCCAGCAGGCCAAAACAGAGAAGGCAAAGAAAGAGTTAAACGGTGCCTTGACCGCTGGTGAGCAGGTGAAGGAAAGCATGAAGAAAGAACAGGCAGCCTGGGCCACTGAAAAAGCCAATTTGCTCAAACGGGCAGAAAATGCTGAAGCTGCCCTTAAACCGGTGGTGGATGATCTGACAGCCGTGAAGCGACAAGTACATTCTATGACTGCAGCCATCTTCGGTAAGCTCCCTGTGAACAAGTGTGACATGTTATTCCTGCTGCATCATTAATCCGGTTTAAAACTATCCTGTTATTGTATGCAGGCACACGCGTTGGGCACTTGGGAAATGACGTGCGGAAGAAACTGAAGGCTGTCTACACTTTAGTTGAGCAGTTATATACCGGAGCCCAGCGCGTTATCACCACAATGTCACATAACAATCCAGCGCCGTCCCTGATTCAAGATACTCTGAACCGGCTATCCATCCTTCCTTCCCGGATTGAAGAGGTGAAGAAATCTGCTGCACGAACCGGAGCCATCAACGCCTTGATCCGAGCCAAGGCATGGGTACCGGATTTTGACCCCGTGGAAGCAGCTCAAGGCTATCCCAGCGTGAAAGAAGATGGCTCGGACTTCAACGAAGAGGACTTGCGAGCGATAAACCGTGCAGTACGCCCGCTGGCTTGTCAATTGGCCGAAGAAGCCGATTTGGAGCACTACCAAGCCCAATATAATGAGCAGAACAAGCGTGTGTCCGCCCCAACCTTTGAACCGGAAAACTTGATCCCTCCAATCCGTAAGCATACTTACGCACCCGACATTGAACCGTCGTCTTTGATTCACGAAGAGGCTATTTTCCAAGCGCTAATGGGAATCGACTGGACTACTGTGGATTTCCAGCCGATGGGTAGAGATGAAGACGCTGAAGCGGCGGAAGATGAAGAACAGTCTTGAACCGGTAGCCGGTTTAAACAACTGTCGTGGGCTGTTTACCCAAAGAACAATGATCTCATTTGGGCACTGTGTTGCCTTGTAATAGCCTTAGTGAAAACTTGCTGCCTGGATATGCCTTCGTGCATAGATGAAACTTTTGTTTGATTCATACTCCCTGCAACCGAAAAGTTGAACCTCGGCGGCGGTGACACCGCCAGCCGGTTTATGGCATCCAATATATATACGTATCGAAAATCAATTAGTATGTGATACAAATACCTGTTGTATCTGATCATGAAGCTGGCGTAGCCAATCTTGAAGCGGAGGCCTTAAAAACCATGACCGTCTGGGGAGACAATAACTCCAATATAGTCGTGCTGAATCAGCACAAGTCCCCGTGTTACTCCATGAGGATGAACCGGAAGAAGGTAAACCGGGCAGATAAAAACTTCGGTGTAATACCAAACCGTGTCCTGTCAGTTTGTTACTGACAGCTAAACCGGATAAAAATATTCGTCGGGTTGAAAAACGCAACAAAAATCGAATACCAACGATGTGAAAATATGGCAACAAAGGCAATAACTCTTTGCAAAAGTAAAGCTTCATGGAGCTGATCAGATGGCATTACCATGGTCAGACGCAACCAAGCCCCCCGAAGGCGTAGCGATGGTGCTAGTCGGCCAGGTCCCCAAAAGACTCTTGGCGAGTACGCCGGCCAAGTGGCATGACATTGGTTCGGGTTCGACCAAGCCCCCAAATGACGCTGGCCCTATTGGCCGACCAAGAGGCGTGACCGGTTCAGACGTGACCGTGTCCCCAAATGATCTGGTGGCTTTCGCCTATCAAGAGGTGTTGCATTGGTTCAGACACGACCAAGCCCCCAAGTGATAAATATAACTGTCAAGGGGTAAACCGGAGGCCGCTTTAAAAACAGAAACACTCCATGTAACCACACATGAGAAGAAAGACAGAGACCCCGCTTTAGTTGAGGCTCCTATTTTTATTATATCGAAGATAATATATACATTGTCATGCTATGTACATAAACTGAGCCGATGACTCAAGTGTAGTAAGGTCGAAGATGAGCTATATTCCACGGCCTATTGGTCTCCTCCTCTGATGTACGTGAGTCTTTACGCTCTCGAATATCAACCAGATAGTAGGAACCGTTGTGTAGATTCTTGCTGACCACAAAGGGTCCTTCCCAAGGCGGGGATAACTTGTGCATATCTGTCTGGTCTTGGATGAGACGAAGCACCAAATCTCCTTCCTGAAAGGCTCTGGTCTTAACCCGGCGGCTGTGATAACGACGAAGATCTTGTTGGTAAATCGCCGAACGAGCGGCTGCCAGATCACGCTCCTCATCTAATAGGTCCAAAGCGTCCTGTCGCGCCACCTCGTTGTCCGCTTCAACATAAGCCGCTACACGAGGCGAATCGTGTCGGATATCACTGGGGAGAACTGCCTCTGCTCCATAAACCATGAAGAAAGGTGTATATCCAGTAGATCGATTTGGCGTAGTATTGATGCTCCATAGCATCGATGGGAGCTCTTCAACCCAGCATCCTGGTGTTCTCTGTAACGGAACCAGAAGTCGGGGTTTGATGCCTCGTAAGATTTCTTGATTAGCACGTTCTGCCTGCCCGTTGGACTGGGGATGCGCTACTGATGACACGTCAAGCCGGATATGCTCACGTTCACAGAACTCTTTCATAGCCCCCTTGGACAGATTAGTGCCATTGTCAGTAATGATACTGTGTGGAAAGCCAAACCGGAAAATCACCTTTTTGATGAACTGCACCGCTGTTGCCGCATCACACTTGCTGACAGGTTCCGCTTCAATCCACTTGGTGAACTTGTACACTGCCACCAACAGGTGGGTCTTCTTATCTTTGGATCTTTTAAAGGGTCCAACCATATCCAGCCCCCAGGTCGAAAACGGCCACGTTATTGGGATCATCCTCAGTTCTTGAGCCGGTATATGAGCACGCCTTGAAAACTTCTGACATCCATCACACCGTTTAACCAAATCCTCCGCATCAGCATGGGCAGTCAACCAGTAAAATCCATGACGGAACGCCTTCGCCACCAGGGACTTTGAACCGGCGTGATGTCCACAATCCCCTTCATGGATTTCCCTTAAAATTTCACAGCCTTCCTCAGGAGAAACACAGCGCTGAAACGCCCCTGACACACTGCAATGATGTAACTCACCATTAAGAATCGTCATAGATTTGGAGCGCCGGGTTATCTGTCTGGCCAGAACCTCATCGTCTGGCAACTCCCCTCGAGTCATATACGCAAGGTAAGGAATCGTCCAATCCGGAATAGCATGTAATGCTGCCACCAACTGAGCCTCCGGATCAGGAATAGCCAAATCCGCTTCACCAGGGAACTGAACCGACGGGTTGTGCAAGACGTCCAGAAAGACATTAGGTGGGACCGGTTTACGCTGAGAACCCAACCGGCTTAAAGCGTCTGCCGCTTCGTTCTTCCGGCGATCCACATGATCCACTTGATAGCCCTTGAAGCAACCTGCGATATTATCCACCTCCCGACGATATGCGGCCATGAGGGGGTCCTTAGAATCCCAAGTGCCAGATACTTGCTGAGCCACCAGGACCGAGTCACCAAAGCACTTAACCCGGCTTAAGTTCATCTCCTTAGCCATCCGGAGACCATGGAGCAAGGCTTCGTACTCAGCTGCATTATTAGTACAAGGGAACATTAAACGGAGAACGTAACAAAACTTATCACCTCGTGGGGAAGTTAAAACGACTCCAACCCCCGAGCCTTCCAATTGCCTGGATCCGTCAAAATGAATAGTCCAGTATGTGTGATCCGGCTTCTCCTCTGGTGCTTGTAACTCTGTCCAGTCATTAATGAAATCAACAAGTGCTTGTGACTTCACTGCTATGCGCGGTGTATACTTTAGCCCATGCGGCCCAAGCTCGATGGCCCATTTTGCAATCCGGCCAGTCGCCTCCCGGTTCTGTATGATGTCACCCAAGGGAGCTGAACTAACCACTGTAATAGGATGCCCTTGGAAATATTGTTTCAGTTTCCGGCTGGCCATAAAAACACCATAGACTAGCTTCTGCCAATGCGGATATCTCTGCTTGGACTCAATAAGCACTTCACTGATATAATAAACCGGCCGTTGAACCGGATATTCCTTTCCTGCCTCCTTGCGCTCTACCACAATGGCTACGCTCACTGCTCGAGCATTGGCTGCCACATATAACAACAGCGGTTCCTTGTCAACCGGAGCCGCAAGAACAGGCGGGTTGGCCAATTGCCGCTTTAGATCCTCAAAAGCTTCGTCAGCAGCTGGACTCCAGACAAAATTATCTGTCTTCCTCAGCATCTGGTATAAGGGAATGGCCTTCTCTCTGAGGCGGCTGATAAACCGGCTCAATGCAGCAATCCGGCCCGCCAGACGCTGAACATCGTTGATACACTTTGGTTTAGCCAAGGAAGTGATAGCTGTAATTTTCTCCGGATTAGCCTCAATTCCTCTGTTAGACACCAGGAACCCCAATAACTTGCCAGCCGGAACACCAAAAACGCACTTGGCCGGATTAAGCATCATCTTATAAATGCGCAAGTTGTCGAAGGTTTCCCTCAAATCTTCCACCAGTGTCTCCCTTTGTCTTGATTTCACCACAATATCATCTACATAAGCATGCACATTGCGGCCAATCTGCGTATGCAAGCAATTCTGTACACACCGCTGATAAGTAGCCTGGGCACTCTTGAGCCCAAAAGGCATAGATACATAGCAGAAGGCTCCAAAGGGAGTTATAAACGATGTCTTCTCCTGGTCCTTAACCGCCATTTTGATCTGATGATATCCAGAGTATGCATCCAAAAAACTTAAACGCTCACATCCTGCCGTGGCATCAATAATCTGATCAATGCGGGGGAGAGCAAAAGGATCCGCTGGACAAGCCTTGTTAAGATCTGTGTAGTCCACACACATACGCCAGGTGCCATTTTTCTTAAGGACCAGCACCGGATTAGCAAGCCACTCTGGATGAAACACCTCAATGATAAAACCAGCCGCCGGAAGCCTGGCTGCTTCTTCCCCAATGGCCTTGCGCCTCTCTTCATTAAACCGGCGGAGGAACTGTTTCACCGGTTTATACTTAGGATCCACATTAAGTGTGTGCTCAGCGAGTTCCCTCGGTACACCTGGCATGTCAGATGGCTTCCATGCAAAGATATCCCGGTTCTCATGGATGAACTCGATGAGCGCGCTTTCCTATTTGGGATCCAGGTTGGCACTGACAGTGAACTGCTTGGACGAATCGCCTGGCACGAAGTCGACAAGCTTGGTCTCAGCTGCCGATTTAAACTTCAGGTCTGATTCATGCTCTGTAGTAGGTTTCTTCAAAGGGGTCATATCTGCCGGATCAACATTGTCCTTATAGAATTTCAACTCCTCCGTGGCACAGACCGCCTCAGCATAAGCTGCATCTCCTTCCTCACATTCCAAAGTGACTCGGCGACTTCCATGCACCGTTATCGTCCCCTTGTAACCCGGCATTTTGAGCTGCAAGTAAATATAACAAGGTCGTGCCATGAACTTAGCATAAGCTGGCCGTCCAAACAAGGCATGATATGGACTCCGGATTTTCACTACTTCAAAAGTTAGCTTTTCAGACCGGGAATCATGCTCATCTCCAAAAGCCACATCCAGGGCTATCTTACTAACAGGATAAGCAGATTTGCCTGGTACTACACCATGGAACACCGTATTGGACGGTCTGAGATCTTTGTCTGTGAGACCCATGCGACGGAAAGTTTCATAGTACAATATATTGATACTACTTCCTCCATCCATAAGCACCTTAGTAAACTTATAGCCCCCAACCTGAGGATCTACCACCAATGCCAGCTGACCCGGATTATCAACCCGGGGGGGATGGTCCTCTCTGCTCCATACGATAGGCTGCTCTGACTAGCGCAAATACCGCGGCAAAGCCGGTTCAACAGAGTTTACTGCCCGTTTGTGAAGCTTCCGATCCCGCTTGTCCAAACTGGTTGTGAAAACATGATACTGCCCACCATTCAACTGCTTTGGTTGGCTCTGATAGCCTGACTGCTGCTGCTGCTGCTGGCCACTCTGGTCATCCTGGCTATGGTGATTGCCTTGACTAGGCCCTGCCGGAAGCTCCGTCCTGACCCGGCCCATGGAAACCGGATCCTGAACCGCCTCCTGACCCCTGGTCATACCGGAACGCGTTGGAGTTCTTGAACTCCTGCATAATATAACAGTCTTTCCAGAGATGGTTCGACGGGGACTCCTTCGTCCCATGCTTGGGGCAAGGCTGATTCAACAAATAATTCAAACGGCTTGTATTAGGATTTGGACCCCGATTCGCCTTGCCTCTGCGCCGCGGGCCTCTGTCCTGCGCATTAGTGTTGGCTACGAAATCCGGATTGCCATCAGCCTTGCGCTTGCCCCCGTTTCCATGACCCGCCGGTTTGAAATTCTGCCCCTTGGAGTTCCCGTTCTTCTTTCCCTTCCCTGCTTCATCATCGTCCGCTTCAGGATCCTTGGTACTGTCTGAATCGGCATATTTTACCAAAGCGGCCATGAGGGTTCCCATATCATTGCAGAACCGCTTCATACGTCCCAGCTTCAATTTCAAAGGCTCAAACCGGCAGTTGCCTTCTAATGTTATGATCGCCGAGTCAGCATTGATCCGGTCAGAGGAGTGCAAAATCTCAGACACACGGCGTACCCAACGGGTTGTTGACTCCCCTTCTTCCTGAACACAAGCCGCCAGGTCTACTATGGACTTGGGCTGCTTACATGTATCCTTGAAATTCTGGATAAAACGGGCCCGTAACTGACCCCATGAACTGATAGAATTGGGCGGCAAGCTTTTCAACCAAGTACGGGCTGTGCCCTCCATCATCATGGTGAAATACTTTGCACATGCGGCTTCATCAACATCTAGCATCTCCATGGCCATCTCATAACTTTCAACCCACGCCTCAGGGGACAGATCTGCAGTGTAATTCGGCACCTTGCGCGGGCCCTTAAAATCCTTAGGCAGACGCACATTGCGTAGGGCGGGGATTAAACAGGGCACCCCTAAAGCGGATGCGACTCCCGGCCCGGTGAAGGTGGTAGGGCGAACCGGTGTGTGTTGATCCGCACCATCCTGTGCTGCTAACTCGGCCTCCCTACGTGCCCGGGCCCGATCCACTACCTCCTGAGCATCACGAATACCACCTGTCTGGTGATTGCCTCGGGCCGCATCACGGTCACGCGCGTTGCTTGATATGGCCGGTTCATCCATGCGCCTGCTGTAACTCCGGCTTGGGCGGGGTGTAGAGTGAATCCGATCACGGCTGTATGAATATGCCTCCTGCTGTATCAGTGCAGTCCGGAGGAGTTCCTTAACCCGGCGTGTCTCAACTGCTTGTGGGGATCTCCTTCGACTGGGATCGCCTCCAATCGTGCAGCGGCTGCAACAAGGTTGTCCATGGGATTAGAATAATGATCCGGGGGCGTCTGTACCGGCGGGGGAACCACCATGTTCTGCTGTGGAGGCTCCATCAAGCGCGGTTGGACCGTCGCTCCTGCTCCTGGTGCCTCAATCCGGTTTACTTCCCTGTGCTGGGGCGGGTTACTGGGTCCTGCTCCCGGGGTCTGAAAGAGATTTCTAGGGTCAAATCCTGACGGCAGGCGCGATCTATACTTCCGCCTTAGCACCTCCTGCGACGCACTCTAGTCGAGCATGAGTTTGTAAGCTTGTGCATCTAAAGCGGCCCGCTCTGCGGCCATACGCTCCTTTTCCGCCGCTAGATCCGCTTTGGCTTGCGTGATCTGCTCTTTCACCTTTGCAATTTCTGCATTATGAGCCTCCTGATCAGCTGGGCTGTCCTCCGCCATAAGCGCTGCTAATGCATCGAACAGATCTGACAGAATTTGAACCGGCGGGCGCACCGGGCCTCCTGCCCCTGCTGCCGCTGCTAAACCGGAAAGCATTGCTGCTGCGGTTGAAGAGAGGTTTGCTGCCTGCGTACCGGCCATGAATACACCAACCCGGTTTAACTCGCTTGGGGGGCCCGGAATACTGTCACCGTCGGAACCGCCCCTGATCATATCATCCTGCAGCTGGTACAATGACTCGGTCTCTCCTGTTGAAGATTCATCGCCCGAATAAACGACGGTCTCACTACCGTGTTCTGAACCGGCGTCGTACTCCCCTCCATGGGTAACTCCAACGAAGACATGCTTCACGGCCGGTTTAACCTGGGTGGGTTGCGCGCGCTGAGCCGTTTCGATGAGGTCGGTGCAGATGTCCGGCTCAGGCCCAGGCTCCCCGATCTTGCCAATGACAACGTGTATGCCGCCGAAGGGGACCCGGTATCCATACTCGACTGAATCGGCCTTGGGACCCCATCCGGCGTCGTCGATGTAGATCCGGCCGCGACGACTCTTGGTCATCCGGCCCACGACGTAGCCTTCGAGTCCTTTGAGCTTGCCCTCCAAGATCGTCAAACCATCGTGCGATAGCCCCACGGTGGGCGCCAACTGTCGTGGATTTGTCACGGCAGATGTCCTAGCGTAAGGGCTTAGTCGTGGAGCCATCGCTACGGGTTTACTTGCAGGGGTTAAAGCGGACACAAAGACACGAGGGTTTATACTAGTTCGGCCCCTTCGATGAAGGTAAAAGCCTACGTCTAGTTGTGATGGAATTGATGTAGTCTCGATGGCTAGGGAGCAAATAAGCTTCGCCTAGGCTCGAGTTGTGGTTGTCTCCCCTTGAACCGCCGCCGGGTCGTCCCCTTATATACACGAGTGACGCCCGTCGGTTTGTAGAGTCCCAACCGGTTCATACTCGTATCCCGGTTGGTATCTCTCTATTCCTAACTTACAATACAAGTCATAATATCAGGCCGGTTTACGGCTACAAGCTCTAAACCAACTACAGGCCTTTGGGCCTTTCTGCGATTACACCACTAACGGAGCTAACCCGGCCCAAGCTGGCCGGTTTACACCTTGTGGTAATATCCCCAACAGTATGCTTATTGTGAATGATCCTTCATCACTATCTTATTGCAATGCTCCATCTTTGGGCTTTAACACTTCGAGCACTCCAAATGTTTCACATGCTTGTGTTGATAGTCCTTGCATATCATGTAGAAATTGCTTGACTAAATCTCATGATGATATGCTCGTTATGTCTTGTTGCCATGATAAAAATGCATCTATTTCCTCGAATTGTTGTGCTAACAATGTAGAGGAAACCGAACACTCCATGGAACAAGATGTGGTGTTTAATGGTGCCTCAAGGGATCCTACATCATCATCTATTGCTTTTTGCCTTATGGCTAAGGCGTCAAAGGTATCTCCTACTTTGTACCCCAATATGTCTCTTGATGATGATGTTGATGCTAATGATGATGAGGATAATGATGAAGAGAATGATAATGTTGCCTCCTTAATAACTATATAAGGGGGAAATGATTTTTAAAGCTCTTCATAAAAATAAAATTGCTCGTTCCAACTTCATGGAAATAATGTCCATTGCCATTGATGGCAAGAAATACATTTAGGAGTTGGAATCTCATCTAGAGGAGCATGAGGTCACCATTGAGAAAATGGAAGCTCATGGGCGTGATTACGCAAATGAGATCGCGGAGCTATCTCAAGCTCTTGAACTTGAACAAACCACCAAGGAATCTCTTGAGGAGACTTTTGCTCTAGAATTATCTAGAGTGAAGGAATCTAATGATAGAGCTCTTGAGGTGGCCAATGTTTTTGAAACTAAAAATGTTAAGCTTGAAGTTGCTCATGCTAGACTCCTTGAGGATTTTGAGCACCTCGAAAATGGCTCAAGGGTCATCAAGGGTGAGCTCATCAAACTCACCGAGTCTCATGCTCAACTTGAAGCTTCTTATTTAAAAGAGCTTGCAAAGTTGCCTTCTCCTCTTGTTGTTAATGATAATGCTTGTGCTACTATTTCTATTACTTGTGAAGCATCCATTTTGAAGGAGAATGTTGAGCTACGGGCTCAACTTGAGGTGCTATCTAGCAATTATGGGAAATTGGAAGAAAGCCATGAAAAGCTCTCAAGCTCTCATGATGATCTTCTAGTATCCCATAATGTGCTAAAGGTAGCTCATGAGGCCATGATTGCTAAGGTAACATCTAGTGAGCCTCATGTGGATACTAGCACTACTTCTAGTCAAAATACTATATTGCCATGTGCTAGTCCTTGTAATTCATCTACTCACAATGTTGGTACATCTTGTGATGAATTGCTTTCCTTGCCTTGTTGCTCTAACGATGAAGATTATACTTCCTCTAGTACTTGTGTTGAGACTAACCATGTAGAGGAAATCAAAGAGCTCAAGGCCCAAGTCACTTCTTTGAAGAAAGACTTGGAAAAGAGTCATCAAGGGAAATCCACACTCAACAATATCTTGAGTGTGCAAAAATCCCCCAATGACAAAGGTGGACTTGGATTCAACTCCAATAAGAATAAGAAGTCCAAGATGAACAAAAGGAAGGGCCAAAAACAAATCAAGAATTCGGCCAAGATTGTTTGCTTCAAGTGCAAAGTAGAAGGGCATCATGTTAGATCTTGCCCATTGAAGAAGAAGGCCATTAGTGTCAAGCAACAAGGGAAGAGGGCACAAGTTCAATCTCATGCTCAACCTCAAGTTGAAGAAAGGCCTCTTCCCAAGAAGACTCAAGTTAATGCTTCACTTGTTGAGAAATCAAGTGAGAAGAAAGTGAAGAGTAGACGTTGCTACTTATGTCGTGAGAAAGGCCACGTCGCTTCTTCATGCACTAGTGGTAACTTATCCAACCCAATTATTATTGATGATATCTATTCTCTTGGGAAGGATCAGGTTGGCAATGTGTTTGCCAAGTTTGTTGGTACTCAAAGTGGTGTCAAGAAAAGAACCATTTGGGTAGCCAAGCCTATTGTGACTAACCTCTTAGGACCCAACATGGTTGGGGACCAACAAGCTCAAACGTGATCAATAGGTGTTGTTGGAGGGCATTGGAGACTTGGATACATTATGAAGAATTAAGGGGACTTCATCATTCTTATTGTCTCAAGCCAAGTTAATTGGATTATCAAGTTTCTATCTTATATCCAATGTGCCTCCTTGCGGTAACTTGTACTTAAATTGATTACATTGAAAGTTACTTGCCCCCTTGCATGTTTTGGTTTTGTTTCTTGCATGTGTTTGTATATGTTGTGCTTCCAACTTGCTCATCTTGAGCAATCAAGTATGTGTGTGTTGGTTTGCACATCATGTATGTGTGCGTCACGCTTTGAGCCATTTTTGCTTCTTGTTTGTATCCTAGTTGGCTCATGTGAGGGACTAATGGAACATCCCATTTTGGGGGAGTGAAGTGCTTTGTGCACCTCACAATCCTATAAATGTTTGTACATGAGGAATACCATCTAGTATTGATATTACAAGATTATCTAGTCTCTAGGTGGTATATCTCTCATGAGAAATTCAAATTCTAACAATTCCATTGATTGTCTCGTGTTGGATCCTCTTATTGCCTCTTGTTAAGTTCTTTTTGGTATCACATTATGGGGGAGTGATATGCTATGTGCATATTACAAGCCTAGAAAATGTGTACATTTGAGATATTTTCACCTAGAATTGATATTGTAAATTATCTTGTTCCTAGGTGGCATGTTAGCTCTACAAGTTGCAATTTGCTTTTTGTTTGGAGTGAAGATGATGTCGGATATCCTTGCTATCTACCACCGGGAATTATTTCCAAATACTTCTTGTATTTTGACAATTGGTAATCACTTATGTGAGGTAGAATTTAATTGATCATCTTTACATTGGCTTTTGTTTTTATTTGCCTTTTCTCTTGCCAAGGTTTGTGTCAACTCCCGTTGTCTTCCATACCACTTGTGGATCTTGTTAATTTCTTGTTCTTGTCTAGTGTTTTCTAGATATAGTGAAAGTGGTGATCCCACCTTGTGCATTTTGTGTTCAAAAGGAAATTCTCTATAATGCACAACTCGTGGGGGAGCTATCCTATTTTCTTTAGAACACTCTTCTTGTGATCCTTATCAAGTGTGTGTTGGTGGAAGGCAAGCCATTTTCTTTTGGTACCTTGTGCCATCATGAAACTTTGTTGAGAGCTTGGTTTGTTTGGAACCATCCTCTCTTTGGGAGTTTGACAACTTTAATTTAGTGTGTATCAATGGATACCTCATTCCTTGATGTATCTTTAATGATATCTTCCAAGTGATGATTTCTCTATTTGGTATCCTTTTTCACTTGGCATTTCGTTTTCATTGGTTTTGGTTCTTGAAAGTTTCGAGCTTGCATATTTACTTCTTGTATGTTATTTGGCATGATTTCTTTCTTTGACTCAATATATAGGGGAAACTCCACCTAGCCTCAATTTGGATGAGATGTGCATGAAATTCATTTTCATATCTATATGCACATATTTATGTGGAGTTTGTCCTATGTATTGGTGTTTCTAACTATGTGGTCCCAATGAGTTTGGGTACCGTTTAGTTTGTGTTGTTCTTCTAGGAACATTTGGAGATGCATTGGATGCTCGGCTCATTCACAAGGAAGGTGTTTCCACCATGTGCTTATTGGAGTCAAGTTAGGATGATCAATGAACTACCATCTACCTTCAATTGGTATCTACTACATCCTTCCAATGGTATCTCGGTAACAAGTATCATCATCTACTTCATGCACACATTTCTTGCATCAACCTTGTGTAGGTTGTATCATGGCATGTATTCATTCTTTCTTGTGATACTTGTTTCCTTTCTCAAAGCATCCCAACAATGATCTCATGTTGCTAGTTGTGATGTCTTTGATGGTTGTGTGGTAGGAATTCATTTATATACAATAAGACCATATCTAGCCATGTGCTATGCTTCCAAGCAAATATCTTATTGGTATATGTATGACTTCCTTTTGGATATCTTATTCCTTCGTGTTGTAACTATGTCGGGTGTACATCCTTCTTTGTAGACATATATCATCATGATTTCGTCTACCTAGAACCTTATACACCTAAGAGAAATTACATCTCTAGATGATATCCTTTCTTTCACATCCACCTTGTCTTTCTTTTGTTATTTCTTTGGTGGCTCCGTGAAAGATCTTGTCTTGAGTGCGGGTCTTATCTCGTTGCATCTTGATGCACTCTTTTGTGGTGAAGATCTTTTTCCTCATGCTTGTCTTGACAAGGCCTTTGCCGTCTTAATTGGTATCCCTCGTCTTGATGAGGCTTTCATTTTCTATCTTCACCACGGGTTGTCACAAGCATAGTTTCTCTTCTGCTTATTAGTAAGCTTGTGAACCCATTTGCCAGTTGTGTGTGAGAATGATAGGCCTAGCACCATGTGCCTCATTCTTTCAAGACTATGTTGGTGCTTAATGCTCATCCTAATTTTAGTCTTCTCAAGTGCTTCGCCATGACTCACACACATTATTTTGGTTGAGCCTATTCTTAAGTTGCCTCTTTCACATGTTGCTCAACCATGTGCTTGTTGCAAGCGCTAGGCTTTGTTTCCTATATGCTCACTTGCACTTGTTGTAAGTTTCTATTGATTTTGGGGGAGCTATGATCCTATTTTGTGCACTTTGTATTCAAATACAAAATTTCTTATGTGTGCACAAATCATGGGGAGCTTCTCTAGTTTATTTAGAACACTCCTTTGCGCTTATCATAATATCCTTATTCTTGTGGCATGTAGGATCATTGGTCTAGTTGGTTCAATTGATATCCGTTGATTGCTTATTTCAATTGGTATCTTCTGATTGCTTGTGTCTCTCCTTGTTATGTCTTTGTGGCTTATCTTTCTGTTGCAATTGTTGGGCCTCAATATAGTTTGTCTTCCTCCAAGTATTGGCAGTTGGATATGTGTATCGCATTCCACTCTCTTGTTGGGAAATACACAATTTATGGAGGAACACTTTTTATGTTGGCCTACTCAGTTTTTCACCCATTTTGGCAATCGATGCCAATGCGGGAGGAGTTTCAGAGAGTTTTTTGGAGAAGTCTTCTGAGTTTTCTCCTTGGTTTGGTTTTGGTTCCTAAGTTTTTGCATCTCATTCTCATGCATCATTGGTTGTTGCATTGCATGGTGATGCATTCCTTGCATAAACTCTCTTGAAAGTGATTGTCATCAATTACAAAAATGGGGGGGATTGAAAGAACATGCGGTGCCCCAATGTTTGGTTTTGGCAATTGATGACAATCTCTATGGACTAATGGTTGCCTTGAGCTATATTTGAAGGGTTTGTCCATAAGTTTTTCTTGGTGTCCATTTGTTGGTTTCAAGGAGAGTTTGTGATGACCGCGGTGCTATTAAGGAATTATCCAAAGATCGGTCATGTGAGTGTTGTGCTTATTGCAAGCATGTCTTGAAGAAAAAGATTGTGTGATCATTCATGTTTACCTTCAAGACATCATCCAAATGAAGAGAGTTGGAAAGATTCAAGGTTGATCTAGACTAAGTATAGAGAGTGATTCAAGTTGATCAACACACAAAGCGCACAAGTTGTACCGAGAGGGACCAAGTCTTCCCATGGTATGGTAAGCATTGTGCATTATGCTTTGTGTACTAACCCATGGTCTACGTGAGAGTTCTTTGTGGGGTTAGGTATGTTTCCATGGTCTTGCGTCAAAAGGAAGATCCCATACAGCCCATGGAGGATGACATCAAGTGGTGATCGTCATCAAGTTTGCAGTGTGCAAGTTCAAGTGGAGCAACACGAAGAGTGGCTCACCCATAATGGAGTATGATAAGCAATCAAGTTTGAATCTTGCCATCCATTGTGGTGTCAATGGACTTGTGAAGATGTGCCGAAGAGTCGCTCACCCATAGTGGACTATGGGGGAGCAATCATCTAGTCTTCATCGAGCCAACACAATCAAGAAAGGTGGTCCAACTTGAGGGAGTAAAGATCGTCATCATCTAGCTCAAGTGGACCATGTGCTAGGCAAAGGTTTGCCCTTGATAGGTTTTCTACTTTACCGGTCTCGTGGTGGTAGTTGGGAGACCGGGTTATAGGATCGTTTGTCGTACTATCAAGGGGGGCTGTCAAGTTGGTAGCTTGATCGTATCGTTAGTAAAGAGCTAAAACCATTGCATCCTTGCATCATGTTTCTTGGTTCTTGTTTGGTTCTCTTTGTGAGTCTTAGAGCTTATGGTCATCTTGATGACAAGCTTGAGTTCATCGAAAACGGAGTTCGCATGCGTCTTCTATGATGTTTTCGGTGTTGGAGGTTTTACCGGTCTTATCCAAAGAAGGGTTCTCACCATTTTCTTATGGGAATTTTCTCATTTGCTTCCTATTGATATTTCTATCAAGATTGTGTTAGCCCATGTCGTTAGCTTTCCAACAAACTTGATTTCGTCGAATTCAGAGCTCATATGCGAAAGTTGTGGGTGTTTTGATATTGCCTGTTTTACATAGAGAGGTTGTACCGCCCCGTAGAGAGGTTGTACCGGTTGACCGGTACAACCGGTGTTTGGAGCGGTTGTACCGCTCCAGAATTGGTCCGGAGGTTGTACCGGCCATGTACCACTCTACCACCGGACTAGTTTCTGTTTTGGAGCGGTTCTTGGGCGATTGTTGACCGGTTTTACCGGTTTCACCGGTACTACCGGTTCCCCAGGCTGTTGTACCGCTTAGAGCTTTTCCCAGGTTGGTTTTTCCTCTGCTTTGGCCAGTTGTACCGGTTCGTGCACCGGTTGTACCGGTCCTACAGTTTTCTGCACATAACGGGTAGATTCGTGGGGACCTATTTAAGGGGGTGTTCTTCCCCAATGGTTCTCCATCTCTTGAGCTCGTTTTTGCCCCCATTGTTGACCTTCTTTGAGCTTGCTAACTCTCAATCCCTCCACGGATTCTTGCTAGTTTTTGAGGGAAAAGAGAGAGGAGATCTAGATCCACGCTTCCACCAATCACTTTCTCCTGTATGTGAGGGGAACCCCTTGGATCTAGATCTTGGAGTTCTTTGTGTTGTCCTTCTTGTTCTTCCTCTAACTTTCCTCCCTAGCATTAGTTGCTTTTGTGCGATCTGAGAGAGAAGGACTTGGGCACTCCGTGTGCCCTTGCCATTGCATTTGTGCATCGGTTTGAGTTCTCCACGGTGATATGTGGAAGTTTCAAGTTGAGAAGCTTATTACTCTTGGGTGCTTCGTACCCTTGAGGTTGTTCCTCTTGGGTGCTTTGGTGCCCTAGACGATTGGTGGTGTTCGGAGCTCAATCATTGTGGTGTAAAGCTCCGGGCAAGCGTCGGGGTCTCCAATTAGGTTGTGGAGATCGCCCCGAGCAATTCGACGGGTACCGGTGACCGCCCCCAAGGGTTGCCAAAGTGTACGGGTTCGGTGACCGCCCCCAAGGGTCGCCATTTGTACAGGTTTGGTGACCGCCCTCAAGGGTCCCTTAGTGGAATCACGGCATCTTGCATTGTGCGAGGGCGTGAGGAGATTATGGTGGCCCTAGTGGCTTCTTGGGGAGCATTGTGCCGCCACACCGCTCCAAACGGAGATTAGCATCCGCAAGGGTGTGAACTTCGGGATACATCGTCGTCTCCGAGTGCCTCGGTTATCTCTGACCTGAGCCCTTTACTTATGCACTTTACTTTGTGATAGCCATATTGTTCTTTGTCATATATCTTGCTATCACATAGTTGCTTATCTTGCTTAGCATAAGTTGTTGGTGCACATAGGTGAGCCTAGTTGTTGTAGGTTTTGTGCTTGACAAATTAACCGTTCGGTTTATTCCGCATTTGTTCAAGCCACTACCGTAATTATTTTAAAACGCCTATTCACCCCCCTCTAGGCGACATCCACGATCTTTCAACGGTGCCAGAAATCCTTCTTGCTACATCTCGAGCTTGCGTTGGTTTTCCCCGAAGAGGAGAGGATGATGCAGCGCAGTAGCGTCAGTATTTCCCTTAGTTTCTGAGAACCAAGGTATAAATCCAGTAGGAGGTCACGCGCAAGTCCCTTGTACCTGCACAAAACGATAGCTACTCGCAACCAACGAGATTAGGGGTTGTCAATCCCTTCACGTTCACTTGCGAGAGTGAGATCTGATAGAGATAATATTTTTGGTAATTTTGGTATAAAGATGCAAAGTAAAAAGTAAAAGCAAAGCAAATAAATAAAGTGATATAGATTGATATGATGAGAATAGACCCGGGGGCCATAGGTTTCACTAGTGGCTGCTCTCAAGAGCATAATTATTCTACGGTGGGTGAACAAATTACTGTTGAGCAATTGACAGAATTGAGCATAGTTATGAGTATATCTAGGCGATGATCATGTATATAGACATCATGTCCAAAACAAGTAGATCGAAACGATTCTGCATCTACTACTATTACTCCACTCATCGACCGCTATCCAGCATGCATCTAGAGTATTAAGTAAAAATAGAGTAACGTCGTAAGCAAGATGACATGATGTAGAGGGATAAATTCATGCAATATGATAAAAACCCCATCTTGTTATCCTCGATGGCAACAATACAATACGTGCCTTGCAACTCTTTCTGTCACTGAGTAAGGACACCGCAAGATTGAACCCAAAGCTAAGCACTTCTCCCATTGCAAGAACTACCAATCTAGTTGGACAAACCAAAAAGGATAATTCGAAGAGACTTGCAAAGATAACTCAATCATACATAAAAGAATTCAGAGAATAATCAAATATTTTCCATAGATAAGTTGGATCATAAACCCACAATTCATCGATCTCAACAAACACACCGCAAGAAGAAGATTACATCGAATAGATCTCCACGAGAGAGGGGGAGAACATTGTATTGAGATCCAAAAAGAGAGAAGAAGCCATCTAGCTACTAGCTATGGACCCGAAGGTCTGAAGTAAACTACTCACACTTCATCGGAGGGGCTATGTTGTTGATGTAGAAGCCCTCCATGGTAGATGCCCCCTCCGGCGGAGCTCCAGAACAGGCCCCAAGATGGGATCTCGTGGATACAGAAGGTTGCGGCAGTGGAATTAGGTTTTTGGCTCCTGTGTTGATCGTACGAGGGTACGTAGGTATATATAGGAGGAAGGAGTACGTTGGTGGAGCGTCGGGGGCCCACGAGGCAGGGGGCACGCCCAGGGGGGCGCGCCCTCCACCCTCGTAACCGCCTCTTGCTCTTCTTGGAGTAGGGTCCAAGTCTCCTGGATCATGTTCGGTGAGAAGATCACGTTCCCGAAGGTTTCATTCCGTTTGGACTGCGTTTGGTATTCTGTTTCTTCGAAATACTGAAAAAGGCAAAAAACAGCAATTCTGGGCTGGGCCTCCGGTTAATAGGTTAGTCTCAAAAATAATATAAAAGTGGAAAATAAAGCCCATTATAGTCCAAAATAATAGATAAAGTAGCATGGAGCAATCAAAAATCATAGATACGTTGGAGACGTATCAAGCCCTGGCGGAGAAATTTCCCAATCCCAATAAAGGGGAGCGGGTGTGGTTTGTTTCCTTCTTGCTGAGGGGCGTGGGATTTCCAATCCACCCTTTCCTCAGAGGTCTTCTGGAGTATTACAGTCTCCAACCGCACAACCTCACACCGGGCTCCGTTCTACACATCGCGGGTTTTGTTGCTCTTTGCGAGCTGTTCCTAGGCTGCGGCCCATTTTGATTTACGGAGGAAATATTTTTTCCTCGTCCCTTGCTCACAGAAGGGATCCATTTTCGAGGTGGGCGGTGCCGAAGTATGGCGTATAGGCGGAATTGGATACCTGCCCGGCACTCCGAAGAAGGCATCCGAAAAGTGGCCCTCGGAGTGGTTCTACATTGAAGATGTTGTCCTTCCGGACCCAATCCGCCAAGCTCTTCCCGAATTTTCCTCCGCTCCTTTAAAGAAGTGCGCCAGCTGGCATCCCCGAAGCTATGAAGAAGAAGATAGTGCGAAGGTTAAGAGGCTAGCGAACAAGATCAGAATACTTGCCCACTCCGGACTATCTATAGTCGAGGTAATGGCAATTTCAATAACACAATGCGTTCACCCGCTTCAGTCCAGGGGGCTTCCCATGTGGCATTACAACGGGGAGGACGATGCCTCACGTTGTGGGTGCAAGGGTCCGACTAATTTCGCCGCGCTGGCCGCCACGTTGGCTGACCTTTTCAAAGGGGAAAAGGAAGATTTCGCTCGCCTGAAGTGTCGAGAAAGTTTCTCCATGTATACCCCCATTGACTGGGTGAGTCTTTGGTTATAGGCCTTAATTAATCTTTTTTCCTTAACTATGCTTTATAGTCGAATTTAATCTGACTGCCTTTAACAGGAATGGAGAAAGGTCGTCACGGGTATCTATAGCCCCGCTCCACAGCCGGAGGACCATAATCGAGACCTTGATCCTAGATACGAAGAGGATCCGGACATATTTGTAGATTTTGAGGATGGAGTCTTTTACCAGACGAGTTACGACGGCACGGAAGTGGCCATTATAGCCGACTGCCCCGGCCTTCTCCCTTCCTCCCATGTAAGTACCCAAGAGACATCTCCTCAAAAAGAGCTTTCCCACTGCGACACACCCATCACACTACATCTTGCTCCCAAGGGGCAACACTCGCACCAGCGTGCCACAGCAAAGGCATCCTCTAAGAAGACGACGCTTGCACAAGGCGCATCTCTGAAAAGAAAGGCGAACAATGATACAGCCGGGACCTCTTCTGCGTCGAAGAGGTATAATCTTTTAGCACTCACTCAACGGATAGATCGGGCGGTGATGTTCCCTACTGTGCCATATTGCAGGAGGAGTGTATGCCGGACTGCATCCGGAGACCTGGACGGCCATGCACAGACTAATCCAGCCCCGGACCCTGCCCCAAGGATTGGAGGGGATGCGGGAGTAATGTCGGATTGTCATCTCCCATAGGATTTGGATAATGTATTCGTCACAAACTCTGAAGTGGAGAGTGCGATGGGTCACCGGCGACGGAGAGCGGGTATGCGCGACCCACATTTTACCGAAGAGGCTTTCAATGCTCTCAACTCAGCGGATGCTTATATCCGAGCTGCTCGTGATGGAGTTGTTGGAGCCACTCACTAGCTTTCAAAAGATATGCGGGTAAGAAATTTTTGTGCAGATTCAATAATCATATGCCAGTAGCCCCCGATTCTTGAAGTAGTTGGCCCAACTGATTTAAGAGTCATTACATTGTTAGGTACTCACGGAGAGGAATAACACTCTATCGAAGGAGCTAGAAGAATGCCAAACTAAGCTGACTGCTGCCACCGCCGAACTGGAGAATTTGAAGAAATCCAAGAAGGCACCTCATGGTAAGTACAACAGCAGCTCTTAAATAAGTTTCCGTGCCCATAACGAGGTTGCTTAATTATGCTTTTGTCTCGTTGGTAGGCACGACAGATCAACTGGAGGAGAGGCTAAGGGCTGCTCAAGCGGATAAACAGCATGCCGAAGGGCAAGAAGCCGCTGGTCAACATGTACTGACGCGGACCATTAATGAGAAGAACAAACTACGTGATGCAAATATCAAGCAAGCCGAAGAACTGAAGGATTTAAATGCCCAATTATTGGATGCTTTGAAGGAGAACAAAAAGCTGAAAGGTGGCATATTCAGTATGCTCTTTAATTTATCTGTCACAAGGTCTCCTATTTGAAATTTTGAAAAGTTTGCTTTTGTAGGTGTGCTAACCGGACGTCCCAAAGGAGAAGTATCTGGATTCCAAGGCGACCTGTTGCAAGAGCTGTCCAAAGTGCATGAGCGAGCTCGGAAAGCATTGAGGAACATGGCTAAGGCTTTATGGCCATCCGATCCCCCTCCAGGAAGTATGGATGAGCTTGCAAATTTATTCAAGGGAGCTCGTCGCCGTTTGGAGATATGGAATATATCAGCATGTCGGAAGGCGCCCAAGAAGCCTGGGCCATGGTGAAAACACGGTATACCATGCTTGATCCGAATCATATGGCCCGGGTCGGACCTCGGGGACCAGATGGACAAGAAATTCATGTTAGCTTAGTGTACGACCAAGTGAAAACAACCGCTAAGTTTTCTCAACGGGATTGTAAACTAGACAACCTACTAGAGGGTCTAGAGGAAGAAGAAGTTTTTGAGTCCAAGTAGTAGTGTACTTTATCAAAAAAAAACTTATCTCCAACCGAATTATAAAACGATTGTCATGGCAGAATTTCTGCTTCGACCTCCAGAACCAGAAGTTTGGAGTGTTTCCGGATATTTATACCATTAGTAAACTAGGCAGTCCGGTCATAGTTGCTTAAACAGACAAGTTGTATTCGGGGAGTTATGTTATATTACATTTGATCGTAAGAAACATCTCCAAAGAGAATAGTTCCGTTAAAGGTTCCTTTCCCTGGGCCATCATGCGTTTCTGCGCATGCATAAGCTGTGGTGCGAGAAATTACAGTACACATTATAATTTGGGGGCGTATGTTGCAACGAGGGCAGTTCATCTCTTTTCCGCCGACCGAGTATTCCCTTAAGAATGCTAGCTTTCGGCTTCACCCGTCTGAGGTACATATCTGGATAACCTGGCTGTAACAATCGCAGAGGTGCTCCCTTTATGCCCTAGCTGAACAAGCGGGAATGTAGGGCATAAGCACAAGAGCCAGGCAACCCAGCTTGGCAAAAACTTAAGTCAGAAAGGTGCATATAATGGCGAAGACAAGACACATATGAGTAGACAACACATATATACGTTGAGCTCGATGCTCCAAAGTAATAATCATAATAAGCTTCTGTGAAAAGAAGCCCCCAAGTATCATGGGGTATGTATAATTGATGATGTATATCCCTCGGGTGTGCGGTTTATCCGAACACTGGTAGAAGTCATACAAAAACCGAAAGAGAGTAAAAGGGGTGAGAGACGAAAAAAGGTTATAAGTGTGGACTTAGGCGTAGAATCTTTGGAGCCGAGCGGCGTTCCATGGGTTTGGTTCCAAACGATTATCCGAAGCGTTGCGAAGGCGATAGGCTCCTCCAGTGAGAACTTCATCTATGATGAAGGGACCCTCCCATTTGTGCTTGAGCTTGTCCTTTTTCTTGTGTGGTAGGCGCAGGATGAGTTCGCCGACATTATAAGTCTTTGCCCATACTTCCCTGCTTTGATATCGCTGAGCTTGCTGTTGGTAAAATGCGGAATGGGCCTTCGCGACGTCGCGCTCCTCCTCCAAGCCATCCAGATTGTCCTGCCGATCGAGCTTGGCCTCTCTCTCTTCATACATGCACACTCGAGGTGAGTCGTGAATAATGTCGCAAGGCAATACTGCCTCAGTATCGTACACCATGAAAAAACTTGTATACCCGGTCGTGCGATTGGGCGTGGTACGCAGCCCCCAGAGTACAGAATCGAGTTCTTCAACCCAGTGCTTGTCTGATTCTCGCAAAGATCGCACTAGTCTGTGTTTGATGCTGCTCATTATCAAGCCCTTTCGACCTGACCGTTTGTCTGAGGGTGATATACGGAGGCGTAATCAAGCTTTATGCCCAAATTAGCGCACCAGTTTTTCACCTCATTGGCCGTAAAGTTAGAGCCGTTGTCAATAATAATACTGTGCGGGACACCATAATTGTTGGGGATATTACCACTAGGTGTAAACCGGCCAGCTTGGGCCGGATTAGCTCCATAGTGGTATAAGCAGAGAAAGGCCCAAGGCCTATAGTCGGTTTAGAGCTTGTAGCCGTAAACCGGCCTGATGTATGACTTGTATTGTAAGTTAGGAATAGAGAGATACCAACCGGGATACGAGTATGAACCGGTTGGGACTCTACGAACCGACGGGCGTCACTCGTGTATATAAGGGGACGACCCGGCAACGGTTCAAAAGACAGACAACCACAACTCGAGCCTAGGCGAAGCTTGTTTGCTCCCTAGCCATCGAGACTACATCAATTCCATCACAACTAGACGTAGGCTTTTACCTTCATCGAAGGGGCCGAACTAGTATAAAACCCTTGTCTTTGTGTCCGCTTTAACCCCTGCAAGTAAACCCGTAGCGATGGCTCCACGACTAAGTCCTTACGCTAGGACATCTGCCGTGACAAATCCACGACAGTTGGCGCCCACCGAGGGGCTATCGCACGATGGTTTGACGATCTTGGAGGGCAAGCTCAAAGGACTCGAAGGCTACGTCGTGGGCCGGATGACCAAGAGTCGCCGCGGCCGGATCTACATCGACGACGCCGGATGGGGTCCCGAGGCCGATTCAATCGAGTATGGAAACCGGGTCCCCTTCGGCGGCATACACGTTTTCATCGGCAAGATCGGGGAGCCTGGGCCTGAGCCGGACATCTGCACCGACCTCGTCGAGACGGCTCAGCGTGCGCGACCTGCCCAGGTTAAACCAGCCGTGAAGCATGTCTTCGTTGGAGTCACCCATGGAGGGGAGTACGACGCCGGTTCAGAACACGGTAGTGAGACCGTCGTTTATTCTGGCGATGAATCTTCAACATGAGAAACCGAGTCATTGTACCAGCTGCAGGATGATATGATCAGGGGCTGTTCCGACGGTGACAATATTCCGGACCCCCCAAGCCAGTTAACCGGGTTGGAGTATTCATGGCCGGTACGTAGGCAGCGAACCACTCTTCAACCGCGGCAGCAATGCTTTCCGGTTCAGCAGCGGCAGCAGGGGCAGGAGGCCCGGTGCGCCCGCCGGTTCAAGTTCTGTCAGATCTGTTTGATGCACTAGCAACTCTTATGACGGAGGACAACCCAGCAGATCAGGAGGCTCATAATGCAGAAATTGCAAAGGTCAAAGAGCAGATCACGCAAGCCAAAGCGGATCTAGCGGCAGAGAAGGAGCGTATGGCCGCAGAGCGGGCCGCTTTAGACGCACAAGCTTACAAACTCATGCTTGACCAGAGTGCGTCGCAGGAGGTGTTGAAGCGGAAGTATAGATCGCGCCTGCCGTCAGGATTTGATCCTAGAAATCTCTTTCAGACCCCGGGAGCCGGACCCAGTAACCCGCCCCAGCACAGGGAGGTAAACCGGATTGAGGCACCAGGAGCAGGAGCGACGGTCCAACCGCGCCTGATGGAGCCTCCGCAGCAGAACATGGTGGTTCCCCCGCCGGTACAGACACCCCCAGGCTATTATTCTAATCCTATGGACAACCTTGTTGCGGCCGCCGCACGATTGGAGGCGATCCCAGTCGAAGGAGATTCGCCACAAGCAGTTGAGACACGCCGGGTTAAGGAGCTTCTCCGGACTGCACTGATCCAGCAGGAAGCGTATTCATACAGCCGTGATCGAATTCATTCTACGCCCCATCCAAGCCGGAGCTACAGCAGACGTATGGATGAACCGGCCCTATCAAGCAACGCGCAGGACCGTGAAGCAGCCCGAGGCAATCAACAGATAGGCGGCATTCGTGATGCTCAGGAGGTAGTGGATCGGGCCCGGGCACGCAGAGAGGCCGAGTTAGCAGCACAGGATGATGCGGGTCAGCACACACTGTAGGATCGAAAGTATGTCTAGAGGGGGGTGATTAGACTACTTGACAATATAAAAATTCAGCCTTTTGATAAAGACAAGTTTTTGGCAAGTTCACAATGATGACCAAGTCAAGTATCACCCTACACATGCAATTCTACAGTATTGGCAGCGGAAAGTAAATTGCACATGTAGTAAAGAGAGGTGGAGAAGAGCAAACGCAATTTGGAGACACGGAGATTTTTTCTCGTGGTTCCGATAGGTGGTGCTATCGTCAATCCACGTTGATGGAGACTTCAACCCACGGAGGGTAACGGCTGCGAGAGTCCACGGAGGGCTCCACCCACGACGGGTCCACGAAGAAGCAACCTTGTCTATGCCATCATGGCATACGCCCACGGAGGACTAGCCTTACTCGGGGTAGATCTTCACGAAGTAGGCGATCTCCTTGCC
Source organism: Triticum timopheevii (assembly GCA_963921465.1). Lineage (NCBI taxonomy): Eukaryota > Viridiplantae > Streptophyta > Magnoliopsida > Poales > Poaceae > Triticum > Triticum timopheevii. The sequence continues at coordinate 475,202,511 of OY997262.1, forward strand.
CTTACAAACTTCTTGGTTCAACTCCACATCTCGACGGAGGCTCCCAAGCGACACCTAACCAATCTAGGAGGCACCACCCTCCAAAAGGTAATAGATGGTGTTGGTGATGATGAACTCCTTGCTCTTGTGCTTCAAATGATAATCTCCCCAACACTCAACTCTCCTCACTGATTTGGCTGTGGTGGAAGAAAGGATTGAGTGGAAAGCAACTTGGGAAGGCTAGAAATCAAGTTTCATATGGTGGGAGTGGAGAAACTTGATCTCAACACAAGGGTAGGTAGTTTTCTTCTCAGAAATGTAAGGTAGGAGTGGTAGTTCTTTCTGATGGCTCTCTCCACGAATGAAGAGGAGGTGGAGGGGTATTTATAGCCTCCACACAAAATCCAACCGTTACACACATTTGACCAATCTCGGTCAGACCGAAGTTGACAACTGGTGAGACCGAAAGTTCAAATCTTGTGAACGTTGGGATTTTCGGTGGGACCGAAAATACAATCTCGGTGAGTCCAATTCTTCCAAAGACTAGGGTTTGCCAATCTCGGTGGGACCGACTTCATCATCTCGGTGACACCGATTTGATGACAGAAGGTTACAGAAGCTTGGCAACACTAGTTTCGGTGAGACCGAGTTCAGAATCGGAAAATCCGAAATTTCTAGGGTTTGGGTATATGGCTGAGGTGGTTCATCTCGGTGTGACTGAGTTTATGGAATCGGTGGGACCGAGATTACTTATGAGTGTATATTGGAATGAAAGATTGCTGATAGTTTGGGAGATAGATCACTAAGCACTTTGAGCAACCAGATCATTATCATAACCTCATCCCCTTTTAATAGTATTGGCTTTCCTATAGACTCAATGTGATCTTGGATCACTAAACCAAAAATGGAGTCTTGAGCTTTTGCCAATGCTTGCCTTAGCATTTTGAGGGGTCCACATCTTCAGTCATTGCCATACCCATATCATTGAACTTTCTGAAATGATTCTCAAGAAACTATTAGTTCAATGATATATATGTTGTTATTAATTACCAAAACCACCCGGGGATTAGTTGCACTTTCAATCTCCCCCTTTTTGGTAATTGATGACAACATATAGATCAAAGCTTCGACATAGCATATAATCAATGAGTAATATCGTCGCTTTGAGAAGTATGTGATAAGCAAGAGCTCCCCCTAAATTTGTGCGTTATTTAAGATTTGCGTTTGAATGCAAATGCACAATCGATTAGGATCATGGGTCACTCTTCCATGTCACATACATCTTGGTGGAGCGCACAAAATGATAAGAATGAATGGAATGCACCCAATCACCAAGACATGAGTAAATGATCATACAAGATATGAATAGCATATGATGAGCATTAAGCACACATTAAGGCATAGTACGATCAAGCACTCATCAAAGTAGAGCAAACGTAGTATCAAACACATGGAATGTCTCGAAAATCTCAAAAGTATCTCAAAAAGACCGCAAATAAACGAAAGAGCAAAAGCGCAAAGACAAAGCACTCTCTCTCTCTCGAAGTCCTATGATCTATACAATTTCTCCCCCTTTGGCAACAAGTTACCAAAAAGTTCGAAAGGTATAGAGCTAAACGTCACTAGGGACTCTGCTGGCGGCTCATATCTGGGTTGATGGAGTTGAGATTGCTGCGTCTGCAAAGGCTTCAGCTGATGTTTGTGGAGCTGGAGGAGTGGTCACTGGAGCTGGAGCTGGAACTGATGGAGCTGTGGGAGGTGCTGAGGCTGTAGTCCTGGTGTCTGTCACTGGAATAGCAGCTGATCTGGGTCTTGTGGGAACCGGAGCAGGCTGTTCATAATCATCCTGGACTAGGTCATCCTGCATCTCCTTCATGAGCTCTTCCTTCTCCCTCTTGGCTTCCTCGATATCTGCCTCAAGCTTGTTGACGGTGACTTGCACTTCAGTCAGCTTGACATCCAGAGCATGGATCTTGTCTTCAACAATCCTCTCAAGACTCTCCTGAGACTGCACAATGCTGGCCAGGCGTTGTTCAAGGAGCTGCTCTCCAACACTCTTGGGTTTAGCTGCTGCTGCTGCTTCCTTCTCAGCTTTAGCTTTCTTGGCAGCTTTAGACTTTGCTTGTCCTTCAACAGACGTTGGGTCATCCTCATCCATCACAACTTCATTGTCCTCATGCTCAGGCTGCAATGGCAGGTGTGGTCTATCCAACAAGTAGGTGCCCATGCCAAACTTGGTATTGATAAGCATCTGAATGTGCGGGGCAAATCCACACGACCTCTTCTGGTCTGCTGCAGTCCTCTTGATAGTCTCAACTATCAGGTCCATCACCTTGAAAGGTGCCTTCTGATCAAGTATATGCAGCATGTTGATAGAATACCCTCTGATCATGCGATGATCTCCAGACTTGGGCATCAAGGTATGCCTCAGAATTGTGTTTGTGGTAGGGAGACCTGCCTGGAGATGATACACTGAGCCGAGCTTCCAGATCTCTACATCCTTAGCTGGTACCTCATTGTACATATTTTTCATAGACTCATGGTTTTTCTTGGGAATTCCATAGACATCAACATCATCTTCTCTTGGCACTGGAGCATTCAGCAGTTCTGCCCATTCTTCAACAGTAGAAGAGAACCTCTGACCTTCAGTCATCCATACAATCCTGCCATCTGGATAGAAATGAGCTGTGGCATAGAATTGCATGATCATCTCATCATTCCAATCTGTCAGCTTCTGACCAACAAACTCAGCAACACCACATGCAGTGAAGCTCTCATGCACATGTGGAAAGAAGTCTCTGTGCTCTTCACTATCAATGTATGCCCAGTCAACATAGCGAGTGTCTGCAACTATGGGCTTCTTGTCCATCAGCACAGTCTCATAGAAGTCTTGCTGCTCTCTGGTGTGGAACCTTGGGTCAACAGCAGTCCTTCTCCTCACAGCATATGGATCAGCTTGTCTCCATAGCCTGAGACCTTTGTCCTTTCTTTCCTTCATGTTTTCAGCTCGAGGATGAGCATCATTGTGGACTGGCAGTTTCTGACGGAGTTTCAGCAATACAGGTGCCTCATCATCTAACTCAGCTGGTGGCACATTGTCTTTCTTCTTCTCTGAAGCAGGAATGTTTCTGACAGTTTTCTTGGGCTTGGCAGCAGGCTTGGCTTGAGCTGCCTTTGCTGGAGCAGAAGGCTTGGACTTAGAAGGTGCTCCTGCCCTGATGGCATCTCCCATCAACTTAGACTTCTGAGGAAGAGGCTGTGGAGCTTCCTCATCATCATCATCATCATCTGCTGCTTCATCATGCACAATTCTCTTCCTCTTGGAAGTTTTCTTTATCTTGCTTGAAGTTTCCTCTTCCATGCTCAGCTTCTTGGCAACAGTGGACTTCTTCACTTTGCTGGTGCCTTTCTTGGTTTGCTGCCCTTGATGCTCTTTGGCAACAACTTTCCTCTTTGGCTTAGAGGAGATCTCTTCCTCAGCAATAAAATCAGAGTCTTCTTCATCAGAATTCTTCTTCTTTCTTGCCCTGGTGGCTGCAGGAGGCAAACCACTTGGTGTGCTCCTTTCACCATCATCTGAAAAGCTGCTGGCCTCAGGACTAGTGCCTGCCTCTGGAATCTCAGCAATTGGTGACTCAGACCTGTTCTGGCTGTCACTGGCATCTGACATGGCTGACAACCTGTGAATAGATTAGGTATAGGCAGAGAAGAAGAGTTATCACAAACTGCAGAAGATTTTGCAAAAAAAATGAGTTCAAATTTCAGTTTTAGGTTTTCACAGAATGCATTTCGGTCAGACCGAGTCTAAAATTCGGTGAATCCGAAGTGTTCAAACAGAACCATTCACACCACTTTCGGTTGGACCGAAATGGGTTTCGGTCTTGCCGAGAACACTAGGGTTTCACTAAATCCTCATTTCGGTCACACCGATTTGCACAACTCGGTTGGACCGAAAGGTGCAGTGCAATGGCCAGAGGCCAAATCGGTCATACCGAGAATGTAGAATCGGTCTCACCGAGATGTGTTCGGCGGAAACCTAACCCTAAAACTTTTACTCGAATTTCGTTCTAACGAACTAATCTGCTGGATAGGAAGATCTCAAACGTGGCAAGATGCTAGGCAAACCAATCGTGCATAGAATCGAAGGTTGAAGCACGAGAGGGATCGAAACTCACCCTAATTTGGTGGAGTTCCTCTACGGCGGCAACGGCGCGGAGAGAATGTCCGTTGACGGCGACGGAAACCTGCGGCGAGGACGCACAGGCGACGACGGAGACGATCCGGAGACCACGGCGACGGCAGCAGGGGGTTTGGGGGCGAGGTGTTTTGAAGTAGGAAACAACGCGCGCTGCCCTCAGAGTATTTATACCCCTTAGCTGTCGGTGGGACCGAGTTGTAAAACTCGGTGGCACCGAGATGGATAACTGCAGGCAGTTACACACTTCGGTCACGCCGAAACGTACAACTCGGTTTCACCGAGGTGAAAACCTAGATCAATCCAAGTGCTTTCGGTTGGACCGAGTTTGAGTGGGTTGGTCTGACCGAAATTACTTAGAAGGTTTTGGAAATTAAGCTTTTGACGGATCAGTGGCTCCGAGTGCTCCTCACTCGGTGGGTCCGAAAAAGACTTGTTCAGAGTTTGTGATATAAGCATGAATAGAATTTGAGACAAGAAAGCATAGATAGCTAGGGGAGGAACTTAGGCATTCTTGTCCATCCATTTGGTCAAAGAAAAACCAAAAGACCAAAGCAACAAATGGATGTCCTCGAATGGATAAAATCATGCATCCAACATGCTCACACAATAAGATAGCAAATGAAATATGTGTCAAACATGCTCAACCAAAACACTAGCTACTATCACACAATTTGTCGATGACTAGGTCATCTATATATGAGTATATTGACTTAGGAGTCAAATGAGAACATTTGATCATAGGTCATACTCATCGTTTAAGCACAAGTGGGGTTACCACTTTTACATAAAGCATTAATGTGTTCACATCATTTGAAGATGCTTTAGCTCAATTCTTTAGAGCAAAGCTCCCCCTTGATGTGAGAACCCCTTTTAAAGGGTCAAACTAACCTTGGGTTGTCGTAGAAGACTTCATGTAGATGTTGAAGATGTGGATGCTCAATGTTGATGAAGATCATCAAGAGTTGGGAGCAATCCTTTGGATTCGGGCACTTTCAATACCTACATGGGTTAGTCCCACAAGGAACAAACAAGGATATCCATGGACATAGATTGAAGTACACAATAGATGATGTCCATGAAAGCAATGATTACCTTGTCCCTTGTCTTACCAACAAGAGGGTTTGTGACTCCATGAACTAGTGCAAGATGTGGAAGTTGATTGCACAAGTCCTTGCCAAAAAGAATGTGAGTGAAGTATGTTGGCGGAGTCACCCTCAAGAACTCTCTAGTTCTTCTTCTTCGGGATCCACATCATCTTGATGGGAATCCTTGGGGTAGTAGTTGATCTTGACGAAGTAGAACTTGACGTTTCCTTGGGAACCCACTTGACCATGGCTTTAGGTGCTTCAATAAATGCATCAATCTCCTCTTGAAGCTTGTCCTTGCCTTTTAGCTTGTGGTCTTGTGGTGGAAGGTCATCTTGTGCTTGTTCCACATTGGAAGAAGTAGGATCATACTTCTCCTTTTGAGAAACAAACTTTGGAGTGGGATATTGACCTTCTTCCCATTCAACACCCTCGGCGTTGAACTTTCGCTCAAAACCAATTCCTTGATTCTTCCGGTGCCTTCCTTGCTTGCGAACAATTTCCTCAAAGTTCTTGCTTCCGGCAAGGCTCTTGTAGACACCTTTCTCTATAATCCCTTTCAATAAACTATTTTCTTGCTCAAGTGTAACTTGGCTTGAAACATCGTTAGTGGAATCAAGAGAATTACTAGGAGTAACAACATTAGATTTAGCATGGTTATTGTTACTACTAGATGAAGAATTTTTCTTATGCTTGTCATGCTTAGTTTTAATAGGTGGCAAGAAATTAGACAAGAGAAGTCGTTTGGCAAGATATGAAGAACTCTTCTTTCGAAGATCGTCATTGATTGCTTTTAGAAACTCATGTTCTTGCTCTAGATTGAGCTTCTCGAAGCGTAGCTTCTCATGAGATCTTAGGAGCTCTCTATGATCTTCTTGAGTTGTTTCATGAGCTAACTTAAGAGTGTTTAGTTCTTTAGTTAGACGCTCAATCTTCTTCATAGCATTGTCATTCGACTCTTCTCGACTATAAAGACTACTAGCATGTTCATCATTACTAGGCTCACTAGATTTATCATGTAAAAGCTCATCTTCACCAAGCAAGTCATCCTCATCACTATCAAAGTCAATAAATTCAGGGTGTGATACCTTGGGGCCTTTAGCCATGAAGCATCTTCCAATTCCCTCATTTGGTGAATCAAATGAGTCATATGAGTTGGAGTTGGAGGACACGAGAGCAAGACCGGCAACACCTTCATCTTGACTGTAGTCGGAGTTGGAGTGATAGCTTCTTTCGGAGTGATTGTCGGAGTCAGAGCCGAAGACCCATTCACCTACATGAGCTTGATGTTTTCTTCTTGTGTAGCTCCTTGATGACTTGTCTTTCCTTTCCGAATCCTTGCTTCTCCGAGAGGATCTTCGTTCATAACGATCATCTCTACTCCTTCTCTCTTTCCGAGGTGACTCTTCTCTTGAGCTTCTTCTTCTTGGAGATTCTTCTCTTCTCTTGTGGGGAGCCGAACACTCATTTGAGTAGTGTCCGGGTCTTCCACAATTGTAGCAGTTTCGATCACGACTAGAAGATCTCTTTTCATCATATGATCTAGACTTTGAGCTTCTATCCTTGCTTCTACTCTTGTAGAATTTGTTGAAGTTCTTCACCATTAGGCTTATCTCTTCATTGGAAACTAGCTTGTCACTTGAGGTTGTGGGAGCATCACATGTAGCTTTGTAAGCACCACTTGACTTGTTGTGAAGCTCTTCCTTATCTTTAAGTGTCATCTCATGAGCAACAATTCTTCCAATGACTTCGGTAGGCTTGAGATTCTTGTAGTTTGGCATCATTTGGATCAAAGTGCACACGGTGTCATACTTTCCATCCAAAGCTCTGAGAATCTTCTTGATGATGAATCGGTCGGTCATTTCTTCGCTTCCTAAGCCGGCAATCTCATTTGTGATGAGAGCAAGCCTAGAGTACATTTCAGCGACTCCTTCACCTTCCTTCATCTTGAACTTATCAAGTTGACCTTGAAGAACATCTAGCTTTGATTCCTTCACGGACTCGGTACCTTCGTGCATTTCGACCAAAGTATCCCAAATCTCTTTTGCATTCTCAAGACGGCTGATTTTGTTGAACTCCTCGGGACACAAAGCATTGAAGAGAATGTCACAAGCTTGAGCATTGTTTTGCAACATCCGCAATTCATCAGCTGTAGCTTCACGATCCGGAACTTTTCCTTCCTCGAAGAACTCACCTTGCAAGCCAACACAAATAATGCCCCATGCGGCAGGGTTATGTCCAAGAATATGCATTTTCATTTTATGCTTCCAACTAGCAAAGTTTGAACCATCAAAGTAAGGACCTCTACGAAAATTACCCTCACTAGACGCCATACTCTCCTAGGTTGTGAAACCAAGCTTATGGAGTCCAATGCAATGGAAACCAATACAATGGAGACCAAAGCTCTGATACCACTTGTAGGATCGAAAGTATGTCTAGAGGGGGGGTGATTAGACTACTTGACAATATAAAAATTCAGCCTTTTGATAAAGACAAGTTTTTGGCAAGTTCACAATGATGACCAAGTCAAGTATCACCCTACACATGCAATTCTAGAGTATTGGCAGCGGAAAGTAAATTGCACATGTAGTAAAGAGAGGTGGAGAAGAGCAAACGCAATTTGGAGACACGGAGATTTTTTCTCGTGGTTCCGATAGGTGGTGCTATCGTCAATCCACGTTGATGGAGACTTCAACCCATGGAGGGTAACGGCTGCGAGAGTCCACGGAGGGCTCCACCCACGAAGGGTCCACGAAGAAGCAACCTTGTCTATGCCATCATGGCATATGCCCACAGAGGACTAGCCTTACTCGGGGTAGATCTTCACGAAGTAGGCGATCTCCTTGCCCTTACAAACTTCTTGGTTCAACTCCACATCTCGACGGAGGCTCCCAAGCGACACCTAACCAATCTAGGAGGCACCACCCTCCAAAAGGTAATAGATGGTGTTGGTGATGATGAACTCCTTGCTCTTGTGCTTCAAATGATAATCTCCCCAACACTCAACTCTCCTCACTGATTTGGCTGTGTTGGAAGAAAGGATTGAGTGGAAAGCAACTTGGGAAGGCTAGAAATCAAGTTTCATATGGTGGGAGTGGAGCAACTTGATCTCAACACAAGGGTAGGTAGTTTTCTTCTCAGAAATGTAAGGTAGGAGTGGTAGTTCTTTCTGATGGCTCTCTCCACGAATGAAGAGGAGGTGGAGGGGTATTTATAGCCTCCACACAAAATCCAACCGTTACACACGTTTGACCAATCTCGGTCAGACCGAAGTTGACAACTCGGTGAGACCGAAAGTTCAAATCTTGTGAACGTTGGGATTTTCGGTGGGACCGAAAATACAATCTCGGTGAGTCCGATTCTTCCAAAGACTAGGGTTTGCCAATCTCGGTGGGACCGACTTCATCATCTCGGTGACACCGATTTGATGACAGAAGGTTACAGAAGCTTGGCAACACTAGTTTCGGTGAGACCGAGTTCAGAATCGGAAAATCCGAAATTTCTAGGGTTTGGGTATATGGCTGAGGTGGTTCATCTCGGTGTGACTGAGTTTATGGAATCGGTGGGACCGAGATTACTTATGAGTGTATATTGGAATGAAAGATTGCTGATAGTTTGGGAGATAGATCACTAAGCACTTTGAGCAACCAGATCATTATCATAACCTCATCCCCTTTTAATAGTATTGGCTTTCCTATAGACTCAATGTGATCTTGGATCACTAAACCAAAAATGGAGTCTTGAGCTTTTGCCAATGCTTGCCTTAGCATTTTGAGGGGTCCACATCTTCAGTCATTGCCATACCCATATCATTGAACTTTCTGAAATGATTCTCAAGAAACTATTAGTTCAATGATATATATGTTGTTATTAATTACCAAAACCACCCGGGGATTAGTTGCACTTTCACACACCGGTTCGCCCTACCACCTTCGCCGGGCCAGGAGTCGCATCCGCTTTGGGGGTGCCCTGTTTAATCCCCGCTTTACGCAATGTGCGTCTGCCTAAGGATTTTAAGGGCCCACGCAAGGTGCCGAATTACACCGCGGATCTATCCCCTGAAGCGTGGGTTGAAAGTTATGAGATGGCCATGGAGATGCTAGATGTGGATGAGACCGCATGTGCAAAGTACTTCACCATGGTGCTGGAAGGCACAGCCCGTACTTGGTTGAAGAGCTTACCGCCCAATTCTATCAGTTCATGGGCCCAGTTACGGGCCCGGTTTATCCAGAACTTCAAGGATACGTGTAAGCAGCCCAAGTCCATAGTAGACCTGGCGGCTTGCGTCAAGGAAGAAGGGGAGTCAACAACCCGTTGGGTACGCCGTGTGTCTGAGATTCTGCACTCTTCTGACCGGATCAACACTGACTCGGCGATCTTAACATTAGAAGGCAACTGCCGGTTTGAGCCTTTGAAGTTAAAATTGGGACGCATGAAGCGGTTCTGCAATGATATGGGAACCCTCATGGCCGCTTTGGTAAAGTATGCCGATTCGGACAGTACCAAGGATCCTGAAGCTGATGATGATGAAGCAGGGAAGGGAAAGAAGAACGGCAACTCCAAGGGGCAGCAGTACAAACCGGCGGGTCATGGAAACGGGGGCAAGCGCAAGGCCGATGGTAACCCGGATTTCGTAGCCAACACTAATGCGCAGGACAGAGGCCCGCGGCGCAGAGGCAAGGCGAATCGGGGTCCAAATCCTAATACAAGCCGTTTGAATTACTTGTTGAATCAACCTTGCCCCAAGCACGGGACGAAGGAGTCCCCATCGAACCATCTCTGGAAAGACTGTTATATTATGCAGGAGTTCAAAAACTCCAATGCTTTCCGGTATGACCAGGGGTCAGGAGGCGGTTCAGGATCCGGTTTCCATGGGCCGGGTCAGGATGGAGCTTCTGGTTCAGGGCCTAATCAAGGCAATCACAATAATCAGAATAATCAGGGTGGCCAGCAGCAGCAGCAGCAGTCAGGCTATCAAAGCCAACCAAAGCAATTGAATAGTGGGCAGTATCATGTTTTCACAACCAGTTTGGACAAGCGGGATCGGAAGCTTCACAAACGGGCAGTAAACTCTGTTGAACCGGCCGTACCGCGGTATTTACGCTGGTCCGAGCAGCCTATCGTGTGGAGCAGGGAAGACCATCCCCCCCGGGTTGATAATCCGGGTCAGCTGGCATTGGTGGTAGATCCTCAGGTGGGGGGCTATAAGTTCACTAAGGTGCTTATGGACGGAGGAAGCAGTATTAATATATTATACTATGAAACTTTCCGTCGCATGGGCCTCACAGACAAGGATCTCAGACCGTCCAATACGGTGTTCCATGGGGTAGTACCAGGCAAATCTGCTTATCCTGTTGGTAAGATAGCCCTGGATGTGGCTTTTGGAGACGAGCACGATTCCCGGTCTGAAAAGCTAACTTTTGAAGTGGTGAAAATCCGGAGTCCGTATCATGCCTTGTTTGGACGGCCGGCTTATGCTAAATTCATGGCACGACCTTGTTATATTTACTTGCAGCTCAAAATGCCGGGTTACAAAGGAACGATAACGGTGCATGGAAGCCGCCGAGTTGCTTTGGAATGCGAGGAAGGCGACGCAGCTTATGCAGAGGCGGTCTGTGCCACGGAGGAGTTGAAGTTCTATAAAGACAATGTTGATCCGGCAGATATGACCCCTTTGAAGAAGCCAACTACGGAGCATGAATCGGATCTGAAGTTTAAATCGGCAGCTGAGACCAAGCTTGTTGACTTCGTGCTAGGCGATTCGTCCAAGCAGTTCACTGTCAGTGCCAACCTGGATCCCAAATAGGAAAGCGTGCTCATCGAGTTCATCCGTGAGAACCGGGATATCTTTGCATGGAAGCCATCTGACATGCCAGGTGTCCCGAGGGAACTCGCTGAGCACACACTTAATGTGGATCCCAAGTATAAACCGGTGAAACAGTTCCTCCGCCGGTTTAACGAAGAAAGGCGCAAAGCCATTGGAGAGGAAGTAGCCAGGCTTTTAGCGGCTGGTTTTATCATTGAGGTGTTTCATCCAGAGTGGCTTGCTAATCCGGTGCTGGTCCTTAAGAAAAATGGCACCTGGCGTATGTGTGTGGACTACACAGATCTCAACAAAGCTTGTCCGGCAGATCCTTTTGCCCTCCCCCGCATTGATCAGATTATTGATGCCACGGCAGGATGTGAGCGTTTAAGTTTTTTGGATGCGTACTCTGGATATCATCAGATCAAAATGGCGGTTAAGGACCAGGAGAAGACAGCGTTTATAACTCCCTTTGGAGCCTTCTGCTATGTATCTATGCCTTTTGGGCTCAAGAGTGCCCAGGCTACTTATCAGCGGTGTGTACAGAATTGCCTGCATACACAGATCGGCCGCAATGTGCATGCTTATGTAGATGATATTGTGGTGAAATCAAGACAAAAGGAGACACTGGTGGAAGATTTGAAGGAAACCTTCGACAACTTGCGCATTTATAAGATGATGCTTAATCCGGCCAAGTGTGTTTTTGGTGTTCCGGCTGGCAAGTTATTGGGGTTTCTGGTGTCTAACAGAGGAATTGAGGCTAATCCGGAGAAAATTAAAGCTATCACTTCCTTGGCTAAACCGAAGTGTATCAATGATGTTCAGCGTCTGGCGGGCAGGATCGCTGCGTTGAGCCAGTTTATCAGCCGCCTCGGAGAGAAGGCCATTCCCTTATACCAGATGCTGAGGAAGATAGATAATTTCGTCTGGAGTCCGGCTGCTGACGAAGCATTTGAGGATCTAAAGCGGCAATTGGCCAATCCGCCTGTTCTTGCGGCTCCGGTTGACAAGGAACCGCTGTTGTTATATGTGGCAGCCAATGCTCGAGCAGTAAGCGTGGCCATTGTGGTAGAGCGCAAGGAGGCAGGCAAGGAGTATCCGGTTCAACGGCCAGTTTATTATATCAGTGAGGTGCTTATTGAGTCCAAACAGAGGTATCCGCATTGGCAGAAGCTAGTCTATGGTGTTTTTATGGCCAGTCGGAAACTGAAGCAATATTTCCAAGGGCACCCTATCACAGTGGTTAGTTCAGCTCCTTTGGGTGATATCATACAGAACCGGGAGGCGACTGGCCGGATTGCAAAATGGGCCATCGAGCTTGGGCCGCATGGACTAAAGTATATACCGCGCACAGCAGTGAAGTCACAAGCACTTGTTGATTTCATTAATGACTGGACGGTGTTACAAGCGCCAGAGGAGAAGCCGGATCACACATACTGGACTATTCATTTCGACGGATCCAGGCAGTTGGAAGGCTCGGGGCTGGAGTCGTTTTAACTTCCCCACGAGGTGATAAGTTTTGTTACGTTCTCCGTTTAATGTTCCCTTGTACTAATAATGCAGCTGAGTACGAAGCCTTGCTCCATGGTCTCCGGATGGCTAAGGAGCTGAACTTAAGCCGGGTTAAGTGCTTTGGTGACTCGGACCTGGTGGCTCAGCAAGTATCTGGCACTTGGGATTCTAAGGACCCGCTCATGGCCGCATATCGTCGAGAAGTGGATAATATCGCAGGTTGCTTCAAGGGCTATCAAGTGGATCATGTGGATCGCCAGAAGAACGAAGCGGCAGACGCTTTAAGCCGGTTGGGTTCTCAGCGTAAACCGGTCCCGCCTAATGTCTTTTTGGACGTCTTGCACAACCCGTCAGTCCAGCTCCCTGGTGAAGCGGATTTGGCTATTCCTGATCCGGAGGCTCAGTTGGTGGCAGCATTACATGCTATTCCGGATTGGACGATTCCTTTCCTTGCGTATATGACTCGAGGGGAGTTGCCAGAAGATGAGGTTCTGGCCAGACAGATAATCCGGCGCTCCAAATCTATGACGATCCTTAACGGTGAGTTGCATCATTGTAGTGTATCAGGGGCGTTTCAACGCTGTGTTTCCCCTGAGGAAGGCTGTGAAATTTTAAGAGAAATCCATGAAGGGGATTGCGGACATCACGCCGGTTAAAAGTCCCTGGTGGCGAAGGCATTCCGTCACGGATTTTACTGGTTAACTGCCCATGCTGATGCGGAGGATTTGGTCAAACGGTGTGATGGATGTCAGAAATTCTCCAGGCGTGCTCATGTACCGGCACAAGAATTGAGGATGATCTTAATAACGTGGCCGTTTGCGACTTGGGGGCTGGATATGGTTGGACCCTTTAAGCGGTCCAAGGATAAGAAGACCCACCTGTTGGTGGCAGTGGACAAATTTACCAAGTGGGTCGAAGCAGAGCCTGTCAGCAAGTGTGATGCAGCAACAGCGGTGCAGTTCATCAAAAAGGTGATTTTCCGGTTTGGCTTTCCACACAGTATCATTACTGACAATGGCACTAATCTATCTAAAGGGGCTATGAAAGAGTTCTGTGAACGTGAGCACATCCGGCTTGACGTGTCGTCAGTGGCGCATCCCCAATCCAACGGGCAGGCAGAACGAGCTAATCAAGAAATCTTACGAGGCATCAAACCCCGACTTCTGGTTCCATTACAGAGAACACCAGGGTGCTGGGTTGAAGAGCTCCCATCAGTGCTATGGAGTATCAATACTACGCCAAACCGATCCACTGGATATACACCTTTCTTCATGGTCTACGGAGCGGAGGCAGTTCTCCCCAGTGATATCCGGCACGATTCGCCCCGTGTAGCGGCTTATGTTGAAGCGGACAACGAGATGGCGTGACATGATGCTTTGGACCTATTGGATGAGGAGCGGGATATGGCAGCCGCCCGTTCGGCGATTTACCAGCAAGATCTTCGTCGTTATCACAGTCGCCGGGTTAGAACCAGAACCTTTCAAGAAGGAGATTTGGTGCTTCGTCTCATCCAAGACCAGACAGATATGCACAAGTTATCCCCACCTTGGGAAGGACCTTTTGTGGTCAGCAAGAATCTACACAACGGATCATACTATCTGATTGATATTCGAGAGCGTCAAGACTCACGTACGTCAGAGGAGGAGACCAACAGGCCGTGGAATATAGCTCATCTTCGGCCTTACTACACTTGAGTCATCGACTCAGTTTATGTACATATCATGACAATGTATATATTATCTTCGATATAATAAAAACCGGAGCCTCAGCTAAAGCGGGGTCTCTGTCTTTCTTATCATGCGTGGTTACATGGAGTGTTTCTGTTTTTAAAGTGGCCTCCGGTTTACCCCTTGACATTTATATTTATCACTTGGGGGCTTGGTCGTGTCCGAACCAATGCAACACCTCTTGATAGGCGAAAGCCACCAGATCATTTGGGGACACGGTCACGTCTGAACCGGTCACGCCTCTTGGTCGGCCAATAGGGCCAGCGTCATTTGGGGGCTTGGTCGAACCCGAACCAATGTCATGCCACTTGGCCGGCGTACTCGCCAAGAGTCTTTTGGGGACCTGGCCGACTAGCACCATCGCTACGCCTTCGGGGGGCTTGGTTGCGTCTGACCACGGTAATGCCATCTGACCAGCTCCATGAAGCTTTTATTTTGCAAAGAGTTATTGCCTTTGTTGCCATATTTTCACATAATTGGTATTCGATTTTTTTTGTTGTTGCGTTTTTTAACCCGACAAATATTTTTATCCGGTTCACCTGTCAGTCACGAATTGACAGGACACGGTTTGGTATTACACCGGAGTTTTATCTGCCCGGTTTACCTTCTTCCTGTTAATCATCATTGAATAACAAGGGGGCTTATGCTGATTCAGCACGGTTTATATGGGAGTTATTCTCTCCCTAGACGGTCATGGTTTTAAAGCCTCCGCTTTAAGTTTGGCTATGCCAGCTTCATGCCCACATACGGCAGGTATTTGTATCACATATTTATTGGAATTCTTATATATCTATTTGAATACCATAAACCGGCTGGTGGTATCACCACCGCCAAGGTTCGACTTTTTCTGGTTGCAGGATAAACGAATCATGCAAAGGTTTTACAACTTATGCACGAAGGTATATTCAAGCACACAAGATTTAACTAAAGTTATTGCAAGGCAACACAGTGCCCAAATGAGATCATTGTTCTTTGGGCAAACCGCCCACAACAGATGTTTAACCCGGCTACCGGTTCAAGCCTGTTCTTCATCTTCCGCCGCTTCAGCCTCTTCATCCCTACCCATTGGCTGGAAATCCACAGTGGTCCAGTCGATTCCCATTAGCGCTTGGAAAACAGCCTCTTCGTGGATCAAAGAAGACGGTTCAATATCGGGTGCGTAAGTATGCTTACGGATTGGAGGGATCAGGTTTTCCGGTTCAAAGGTTGGGGCACACACTCGCTTGTTTTGATCATTATATTGTGCTTGGTAATGCTCCAAGTCGGCTTCTTCGGCCAATTGACAAGCTAGCGGGCGTACTGCACAGTTTATCGCCCGTAAGTCCTCTTCATTGAAGTCAGAGCCATCTTCTTTCACGCTGGGATAGCCTTGAGCTGCTTCCACGGGATCAAAATCTGGTACCCATGCCTTGGCTCGGATCAAGGCGTTGATGGCTCCGGTTCGTGCAGCAGATTTCTTCACCTCTTCAATCCGGGAAGGAAGCATTGATAGCCGGTTCAGAGTATCTTGAATTAGGGAAGGCGCTGGATTGTTATGTGACATTGTGGTGATGATGCGCTGGGCTCCGGTATATAACTGCTCAACTAAAGTGTAGACAGCCTTCAGTTTCTTCCGCACATCATTTCCCAAGTGCCCAACGCGTGTGCCTACAAACGGTAAAGGGTTAGTTCTAAACCGGACTAATGATGCAGCAGGTGCAACATATCACAGTTATTCACAGGGAGCTTACCAAAGATGGCTGCAGTCATAGAATGTACTTGCCGCTTTACGGCTGTCAGATCATCAACCACCGGTTTAAGGGCAGCTTCAGCATTTTCTGCCCGTTTGATCAAATTGGCCTTTTCAGTGGCCCAGATTGCCTGCTCTTTCTTCATACCTTCCTTCACCTGTTCAGCAGCGGTCAAGGCGCTGGTTAATTCTTTCTTGGCCTTCTCTGTTTCGGCCTGCTGGGTTTTCAAAGCCGCTTGTAAATCGGCAATCCAGTCATCTTTGATTTTCACCTCAGCCTGCGCATTGACAGTACGTTCAGCCAGAAATTTAAGTCAAAGTCCCAACCATACAACACAGTTATATGCTTGACACTTGGGGGCTAATGTACCTTCAATTTTTATACTGCTACTACATGACAAAGTCCCAAGCTCAATACAAGTATTCAACTTGGCACTTGGGGGCTAATGACTATTTGATTCTACCAATGTTTCGTCAGGCAGTTTTTATTGAAGAACCGGTTTAAGTATGCACAGTTAAACCGGCCCTGGTGGTTATGCGGGAAGATTCCAAAATGGAACAAGAAGATAATCAAGTCCCGGTTTGATCAAGATTACAAACCGGCCCTTGGGGGCTACAAGGACTAATATACTGGTGATAAGGAAAGGAGTGTTACCTCAAACTTGTCCCTCATTAATTTGACCAAGCCAGCTTCATAGTCACGGCTAGTGTAAAGCCGGTTCAAATATCCAGAATGAAGGTCTTGGGCGCTTAAAGCGGCATATGTTTCCAGCTCCACATCCCATTTTCCTTTATTAAAAGTGGAAGAATCCTCTTTCACAGTATGCCGGGTTAAAGTTGCAGGATTCCCCGGCTCAGAGTGGCCCATACCAGTAATCACAACGTCATCATCTTTCGACTCGACGGATTGTGTGCGCACGGCTGTTTCAGTAGGACTGCGAGGCTTCTCAAACCGGACAGTGCTGGCAGGTGGATCAGCAGAGATTGAAGTATTGACAAGCCTCTCTTCAGGAATAACCTCCTCTTGAACCGGAGGGTCATTGGGAATATCTTCAGAGGCAACGTTTTCGAGATCCGGCGCTCGCTCATGATCTGAAGCGGCAGCCTCTTCAACTGTTTTGTCCAAGCGGGCCTTCTTGCTGGGTTTCGGTTTGGTTCTAAAGAGACAAAAGTCAGGAAAAAAGCATATCCATTACAGAAGGTATCAGAAGGCATATGGTTGTATTGACTTACCCGGCGGCTATTTTCAATGGCGGTAGCTGAGTGGCTGAGGATTCGCCAGAGGATGAATGGGAAGTAACCTGGTAATCGGAGTCGGACGGGTTAAGAGGTTGACGGAAGAAACCCGCTTTGGAATTTAAAGCAATAAAAGGGTCGGAAACCTCGGTGCGGCGCTTTCAAACCGGGCTGTTTGGTAAACCGGCAGAGGTAACTACCTGACCGCTGTGCCGGGTTGTGCGGCGAGCTTCATGTTGCTGTGTCTTCATAAGAAGTTTGGGATCCAAGTAAGCAAGAGGGTGAGAAAAGTTAACTTTCCGGTTTGCCTGGCGAAATTTTGGTGAAGGCAAATTTGTTGAATCGGAAGAAAGAATGGTTACCTCAGCAAATCCTGCGTTGCTGGCTTCAGCGTCATCCTGACAAGCATCATCATCAATAAGGCGTGTAAAAAGCAAGCCAAGAGAATCAAGTTCCGGATTACCCACATCATCGTCAATGGCCGGGTCAGATGAAGCAGTGGTCTTTCTCTTGTGGGCTGATTTCTTGACAACTTTTGTTTTGGGCCGGTTTGGCCGCCCAGCTTTGTCCGCTTTGTCTTGGGAAAGTTTCTTGCTCCAAAACGGATTATCACCCTGGATCAGAAATAATTAAAAGTTGGATACATGAAAGTAATAACAGGTTTAAATGATAACGCAGTCAGAGACTTACCGCAGGTGGTGTGTTGGTGGTGCAGTAAGGAGCCAAGCCGGTTTGAGCACAGAGATGCTCCGGTTCATTCAACATTCTTCTTACTGAGTCCGTAACTTCATCATCAGAAAGTTCAAGTTTTGTGTGTCGGAGTGGGTCGTCGACGCTGCCGGTATACTGGCACATCAAACCGGAACGCCGGCTCAAAGGCAGTATGCCCCAAGATAACCAGCAGCGTGCAAGATCAATTCCAGTCAAACCGTTGGCCATAAAGGCTCGGAGCTTGGATAGTTGTGGGGCATATTTGCTTCTCTCTTTGGCACTTAATCTTTGAGGAAAGGGATGAGTATTGCTTAGCCGCTCTGGACGAAAGCCAGGTAAAGGATTTTCACCTTCAGGAGAAGTATCTTTGCAGTAAAACCAAGTCGCATTCCACTCTTTGGGGTGAGTATGGAGTTTGACATGGGGATAGGTGATCTCCTTCCTTTTCTGGATAGCCATACCGCCCAATTCTGTATTGGGGCCGTCGGTGAACTCAGTACGACGGTTTAGATGGAAGAGATCTCTAAACAGTTCAACAGAAGGTTCCTCTTGCAGATATGCTTCAGATAGCACTTGAAAGTGGCATAGGTTGGTGACGGAGTTGGGGCCAATGTCTTGGGGACGGAGCTGAAAATTGGCCAACACGTCCCGATAAAATTTTGAACCGGGCGGTTTGAAGCCCCGGGCCAGGTGATCCGCGAAAACCACAACTTCTCCTTCCTGAGGTGTGGGAGGACATTCCTCTCCAGGAACCCTCCAGTGGACTGTATTTTTGTCATCTAAAGCGCCAATCGATACCAGTTCATTCAGCTGTGTTTCAGAGACGCGGGAAGGAACCCAGTTGCATTCATACACCTGTTTGGCCATGATAAGACCTACAAAAGTAACGGATCCGGTTCAAGAGCGTGCTTGTTACAAAGTGATTGATCTAAGTTATGATAAACCGGAGACAGTTTCTATAAATCAGTTCATTGTGATATGATGTCAGATGCGCTCTGGCGGTTCAACAAGGGGACTAATGGTGTACCTATGCCGGTTTAGCAGTTTTTTATGGTGAGTTAAACCGCCTAATCTAGGCCTTGGAGATAATCGAAGCTATGGACAGTTTACATAAACAAGTTTCACAAGATCTCATGATTACTACGGATCAAACGCGGGTTTTCAGAAAACAGGAAATATTTCGCGGAAGTAAAGAAGAAACAGAAGTGGACCGTAAGGCGGATATATATGTAGAAGATCCATGGGATTAAAATGAGGAAGTATAGCGGATACGCAGGAGTCACCGTTGGTACAGAACAAGATTCACAGCGTGGTTCAAAGTTAAAAGGATAAAGACGCACGAAGAACATGGTATGAAGCTAGAACCCTAAAAACAGATCTAAGTACAGAAACAGATTTAAGAAGGGGAAGAAGCTTACCGGGAATGGAGAAGATGCGGAAAGAGGCCGCAGTGTTCTGGTACGTTCAGGTCGATGCAGCGGCCTAGGATGAAGCAGGAGTCGATGACGATGGCGGAGCTCCAAGGGCAGCGGCGCGAGGAAGACGAAGAAGAGGAAGCGAAGGGAGGAAAAGAATGACCCTTCGGTCTTATTTATAAGGCAATAAAGCTAGGTCAAGCGCGTGGATCCAGGGACTGCTATTAAAGAAGGCGTTACAAAGGATCAAATTTTAAGATGACGTCATGCCGTTTTACAGTGACCAGAAGCAACGACGTCATGCCGGTTTACAGTGACCAGAAGCAACGACGTCATACAGTGATCAGAAGCGACGACGACATGGCGGTTTACCAAGCAAAAGAAGATGTCCAAGATACAGGCTTTGTGAAGGATTGACATGAACCAGTTCAAATCAATCTGGGGCCTAATGTTGGGGATATTACCACTAGGTGTAAACCGGCCAGCTTGGGCCGGATTAGCTCCATAGTGGTATAAGCAGAGAAAGGCCCAAGGCCTATAGTCGGTTTAGAGCTTGTAGCCGTAAACCGGCCTGATGTATGACTTGTATTGTAAGTTAGGAATAGAGAGATACCAACCGGGATACGAGTATGAACCGGTTGGGACTCTACGAACCGACGGGCGTCACTCGTGTATATAAGGGGACGACCCGGCAACGGTTCAAAAGACAGACAACCACAACTCGAGCCTAGGCGAAGCTTGTTTGCTCCCTAGCCATCGAGACTACATCAATTCCATCACAACTAGACGTAGGCTTTTACCTTCATCGAAGGGGCCGAACTAGTATAAAACCCTTGTCTTTGTGTCCGCTTTAACCCCTGCAAGTAAACCCGTAGCGATGGCTCCACGACTAAGTCCTTACGCTAGGACACTGCCGTGACAAATCCACGACAATAATGGTGTACCACACCGGATATGAAGTCTATAACCGGTCCGACGTCCGCAGTTTTGACTGGTTTGGCTTCTATACACTTAGTGAACTTGAAGACCATGACCATTAAATATTTCTTCTTATGGCTTCCCCCTTTAAGGGGTCCGACGATGTCTAGCCCCCAGACCGCAAAAGGCCAAGTAATGGGGATTGTTCGTAAAGCCGTGGGCGGCATATGGCTTTGATTAGCGAAAAGCTGACATCCAACACAGCGCTGTACGAGGTCCTGTGCGTCTTCTCGGGCCATAGACCAAAATAAACCCGTACGGAAGGCTTTACTTACAAGGGCCCGAGCTGTGGCATGATGGCCACCAAGACCGGCGTGTATTTCAGCCAAGAGTTGTCATCCTTCTTCTTCGGAGATACACCATTGGAGTACTCCGGTGGTACTTTTCTTGTAAAGTTCCCCCTCATGGACTTTGTAGGCCTTCGAGCATCGAACAATGCGACGGGCCTTAGTCTGATCATCAGGGAGCTCACTCCTAGTAAGGTAGGCGAGGAAAGGTTCGGTCCAGGGGGAAATTACAACCATGATTTTGTGGGCCAATGGTGTTATCTCGGTGCTCGAACCCCCGACCATATCGGAGCTGTGTTCGAAATATGGGGTTATGATTGGCTCTGGAACTGTGTTGCCGCTATCATCCTGCCACACTATGGATGGCTTGAAGAGCCTCTCCACGAAGGTGTTAGGTGGGATGGGGTGGCGTTTAGTGCCCATGCGGGCAAGTATGTCCACAGCTTGATTACTCTCTCAAGCCACATGATGAAACTCGAGCCCCTCAAACCGAGCTGAAATTTTGAATACGGCGTTACGATAAGCCGCCATCTTCGAATCTTTGGCATCGAAGTCTCCATTTATTTGAGATATTGCGAGGTTTGAATCCCCGCGCACTTTGAGGCGTTGTATGCCCATGGAGACAGGAATCCTGAGACCGTGCAATAGGGCCTCGTACTCGGCTGCATTGTTAGAGTCTGTATACAGTATTTGGAGCACACATACCGGATTGTGTCTCCTGTGGGGGATATCAATATGACACCCGCCCCCAATTTGGCTAACATTTTAGAGCCGTCGAAGTGCACCACCCAGTTGGAATATGTGCTGGATTCTTTATGGAGTTCGGCCTCTGTCCATTCGACGACGAAGTCAGCTAACACCTGAGATTTGATAGCTCGGCGTGGCTTATAAATTATTTCAAATGGTAAGAGCTCAATGGCCCATTTGGCAATCCGGCCGGTGGCGTCCCGATTGTTTATAATATCATTAAGTGGTACTTCGGAAGCCACCGTGATGGAGCACTCTTGAAAGTAGTGCCGCAGCTTGCGAGATGCCATAAAGACCGCATATGTTATCTTTTGATAATGCGGGTATCGGGATTTGCATGGTGTAAGGACGTTGATACATAATATACTGGTTTTTGAAGTGGGAATTTATGTCCATCCTCATCTCGTTCAATGAAGAGCACTGCACTCACTACCTGGTGAGTTGCAGATATGTAGAGAAGCATCAGTTCACTGATGCTTGGTGCGGCTAGGATTGGTTTACTTGCTAACAGAGCCTTTATTTCTTCGAGTCTGGCTGTGGCAACGTCCATCCACACGAAGTGGTCAGTGCAGCATAGCAAGCGATATAATGGCAACACCTTTTCCCCTAGCCTGGAGATAAAACTTCTTAAACCTGCCACGCACCCAGCTAATTTTTGGACCTGCTTGAGGTCTGTTGGTGTTGCCAACTGTGACAAGGCTTGGATTTCAGTGGGGTTTGCTTTGATTCCTCTATTGGAGATGATGAACCCAAGCAGTTTTCCGGCTAGAACGCCGAAAACACATTTTTCCAGATTGAGCCGTATGTCATATGCTCGGAGGTTGTCGAATGTAAGGCATAAGTCATATACCAATGAATCGACATGTTTGGATTTGATGATTACATCATGTACATATGCCTCCATAGTTTTGTCGATCTGTTTTTCCAGGCATGTTTGAATCATGCGCTGGTAGGTTGCGCTGGTGTTCTTGAGCCTGAAAGGCATAGTGTTAAAGCAGAAGGGCCCATACGGAGTGATGAAGGCCGTTGCGGCTTGGTCGGATTCTTTCATCTTAATTTGATGATATCCGGAGTACGCATCGAGGAAGCACAAGGAATCGTGCCTTGCGATTGCGTCAATAATCAGGTCGATTCGAGGTAGTGGGAATTGGTCCTTAGGGCAAGCCTTGTTAAGGTCTTTGAATTCAACACACAGGCGCCAGGATTTGTCCTTCTGGACAGCGGTCAAGAATATCCTGAAGTACCTGAAAAGGACAAAGGACATGTTTCTCGTTTATGGAGGTGACGAAGAGCTCGTCGTAAAGGGTTACGTCGACGCTAGCTTCGACACAGGTCTGGATGACTCTAAGTCACAAACCGGATACGTGTATATGTTGAATGGTGGAGCAGTAAGCTGGTGCAGCTGCAAGCAGAGCGTCGTGGCGGGATCTACATGTGAAGTGGAGTACATGGCAGCCTCGGAGGCAGCGCATGAAGCAATTTGGGTGAAGGAGTTCATCACCGACCTAGGAGTCATACCCAATGCGTCGGGGCCGATCAAACTCTTCTGTGACAACACTGGAGCTATTGCCCTTGCCAAGGAGCCCAGGTTTCACAAGAAGACCATGCACATCAAGCGTCGCTTCAACTCCGTCCGTGAAAATGTTCAAGATGGAGACATAGAAATTTGCAAAGTACATACGGATCTGAATGTCGCAGATCCGTTGACTAAACCTCTCTTGCAAGCAAAACATGATCAACACCAGAACTCTATGGGTGTTCGATTCATCACAATGTAACTAGATTATTGACTCTAGTGCAAGTGGTATACTGTTGGAAATATGCCCTAGAGGCAATAATAAAAGTATTATTATATTTCCTTGTTCATGATAATTGTCTTTTATTCATGCTATAACTGTATTATCCGGAAATCATAACACACGTGTGAATACATAGACCACAATATGTCCCTAGTGAGCCTCTAGTTGACTAGCTCGTTGATCAACAGATAGTCATGGTTTCCTGGCTATGGACATTGGATGTCGTTGATAACGGGATCACATCATTGGGAGAATGATGTGATGGACAAGACCCAATCCTAAGCATAGCACAAGATCGTGTAGTTTGTTTGCTAGAGCTTTTCCAATGTCAAGTATCTTTTCCTTAGACCATGAGATCGTGTAACTCCCGGATACCGTAGGAGTGCTTTGGGTGTATCAAACGTCACAATGTAACTGGGTGACTATAAAGGTGCACTACAGGTATCTCCGAAAGTGTCTGTTGGGTTGACACGGATCGAGACTGGGATTTGTCACTCCGTATGACGGAGAGGTATCTCTGGGCCCACTCGGTAATGCATCATCATAGTGAGCTCAAGGTGACCAAGTGGTTGGTCACGGGATCATGCATTACGGTACGAGTAAAGTGACTTACCAGTAACGAGACTGAACAAGGTATTGGGATACCGATGATCGAGTCTCGGGCAAGTAACGTACCGATTGACAAAGGGAATTGTATACAGGGTTGTTTAATCCTCGACATCGTGGTTCATCCAATGAAATCATTGAGGAGCATGTGGGAGCCAACATGGGTATCCAGATCCCGTTGTTGGTTATTGACCGGAGAGTCGTCTCGGTCATGTCTATGTGTCTCCCGAACCCGTAGGGTCTACACACTTAAGGTTCGGTGATGCTAGGGTTGTATGAATATGAGCATGCAGTATACCGAATGTTGTTCGGAGTCCCGGATGAGATCCCGGACGTCACGAGGAGTTTCGGAATGGTCCGGAGGTAAAGAATTATATATAGGAAGTGGTATTTCGGCCATCGGGAAAGTTTCGGGGTCACCCGGTAATGTACCGGGACCACCGGAAGGGTCCCGGGGGTCCACCGGGTGGGGCCACCCATCCCGGAGGGCCCCATGGGCTGAAGTGGGAGGGGAACCAGCCCATAGTGGGCTGGTGCGCCCCCCTAGGCCCACCCCCTGCGCCTAGGGTTGAAACCCTAGGGTGGGGGGGCACACCACATGCCTTGGGGGGCACTCCACCCCCCCTGGCCGCCGCCCCCTTGGGAGATTGGATCTCCCAGGGCCGGCGCCCCCCTTGGGGGCCTATACAAAGGAGGGCAGGGGGAGGGCAGCCGCACCCTATGCATTGGCGCCTCCCTCCCCCTGCTACACCTCGTCCTCCTCCCGAAGCAGCTTGGCGAAGCCCTGCCGGAGTTCTGCTGCATCCACCACCACGCCGTCGTGCTGCTGGATCATCATCAACCTCTCCTTCCCCCTTGCTGGATCAAGAAGGAGGAGACATCTCCCGTCCCGTACGTGTGTTGAACGCGGAGGTGTTGTCCGTTCAGCACTTGGTCATCGGTGATCTGAATCACGGCGAGTACGACTCCATCATCACCATCCCCTTGAACGCTTCCGCACGCGATCTACAAGTGGTATGTAGATGCAAACTCACTCCCTTGACTCATTGCTTACATGAACTCATAGATGGATCTTGGTGAAACCGTAGGAAATTTTTTAATTTTCTGCAACGTTCCCCAACAAGCAGGGGCAGCAAGGCACGTATTGTATTGTTGCCATCGAGGATAAAAAGATGGGGTTTATATCATATTGCATGAGTTTATCCCTCTACATCATGTCATCTTTCTTAATGTGTTACTCTGTTCTTTATGAACTTAATACTCTAGATGCATGCTGGATAGCGGTCGATGTGTGGAGTAATAGTAGTAGATGCAGGCCGGAGTCGGTCTACTTGTCATGGACGTGATGCCTATATACATGATCATGCCTAGATAATCTCATAATTATTCGCTTTTCTATCAATTGGTCGACAGTAATTTGTTCACCCACCATAATACTTATGCTATCTTGAGAGAAGCCACTAGTGAAACCTATGGCCCCTGGACGTGATGCCTATATACATGATCATGCCTTTCAATCTACTTTTATTTGCATATTTACTTTTCCAATCTATATTATAAAATACCAAAAATATATTTATCTTATCATATTATGTCTATCATATCTCACTTTCGCAAGTGGCCGTGGAGGGATTGACAACCCCTTTATTGTGTTGGTTGAGAGTTCTTGTTTGTCTGTGTAGGTGCGTGGGACTTTTGAGGAGCCTCCTACTGGATTGATACCTTGGTTCTCAAAAACTAAGGGAAATACTGACGCTACTATTGCTGCATCACCATTTCCTCTTCAAGGAAAACCAGCGCAAGCTCAAGACGTAGCAGGGAGTTAATACGTCCCCAACGTATCTACTTTTCCAAACAATTTTGCCCTTGTTTTGGACTCTACTTGCATGATTTGAATGGAACTAACCCGACTGACGTTGTTTTCAGCAGAACTGCAATGGTGTTATTTTTCTACAGAAACAGAAGTTCTCGGAATGACCTAAAAATCCATAGAGACACATTTTGAAATTAATAAAAAATATTGACGAAAGAATCAGCGTTAGGGGGCCCACACCCTGTCCACGAGGGTGCAGGGTGCGCCCCCCCCCCCCCCCCCCCGGGGCATGCCCCCCTGCCTCATGGGCCCCCTGGAACTCCACTGACCTCAACTCCAACTCCATATATTCACTTGCGGGGAGAAAAAAATAAGAGAGAAGGATTCATCGCGTTTTACGATGCGGAGGCGCCACCAAGCCCTAATCTTCCTCGAGAGGGCTGATATGGAGTCCGTTCGGGGCTCCGGAGAGGGGAATCCGTCACCATCATCATCATCAACCATCCTTCATCACCAATTTCATGATGCTCACCGCCGTGCGTGAGTAATCCCATCGTAGGCTTGCTGGACGGTGATGGGTTGGATGAGATTTACCATGTAATCGAGGTAGTTTTGTTAGAGTTTGATCCCTAGTATCCATTATGTTTTGAGAATGATGTTGCCATGACTTTGCCATGCTTAATGCTTGTCACTAGGGCCCGAGTGCCATGATTTCAGATCTGAACCTATTATGTTTTCATGAATATATGTGAGTTCTTCATCCTATCTTGCAAGTAAATAGTCACCTACTATGTGTTTTGATCCAGCAACCCCAAAGTGACAATAATCGGGATCACTCCTGGTGATGACTGTAGTTTGAGGAGTTTCATGTATTCACTAAGTGCTAATGCTTTGGTCCAGTACTCTATTAAAAGGAGGCATTAATATCCCTTAGTTTCCAATAGGACCCCGCTGCCACGGGAAGGTAGGACAAAAGATGCCATGCAAGTTCTTTTCCATAAGCACGTATGACTATATTCGAAATACATGCCTACATTACTTTGATGAACTGGAGCTAGTTCTGTGTCACCCTATGTTATAACTGTTGTATGCTGAATTGCATCTGACATAATTATCCATCATTGATCCATTGCCTACGAGCTTTTAACATATTGATTTTTGCTTAGTTACTTCTCCGTTGCCACTGTTACGATTACTACAAAACTGCTACTGTTACTTTTGCTATTGTCACCATTACCTCCATACAACTTTGCTACTAAATACTTTGCTGCAGATATTAAGTCTTTCAGGTGTGGTTGAATTGACAACCTAGCTGATAATACTTGAGAATATTCTTTGGCTCCCCTTGTGTCGAATCAATAAATTTGGGTTGAATACTCTACCCTCGAAAACTGTTGTGATCCCCTATACTTGTGGGTTATCAGTCACCGGAGGCAGCAGCAGCAGCAGAGGAACGACGTGGACGGTTTCCATGGGAGCAGATGTGATATGTTAGTGGCGGCTAGGATTAGGACACACCACACATTTATATAGGCGCAGCCGCGTGGAGAGACGTGTGCTCGACCCACGTCCGAGTCCGTGACAGCCCATGATCCGACATCTCAGATCGTGGCCTAGCTTTCAGAAAAGTTTGGCTCATTCCCGCAACCCACGGTGCGTCATGACGAGGCGGGCGGCGGAGGAGGAGTGCGCGAGGGCCTCTTCTCTTCTCAAGCTCCAATAGCATGTAGAATAGAAACCCTTATAAGGAGGTCCAACTCCTCTTCCACTTCCGGGGTGGGACTAAACTTCCCACTACACCTAGTGCCAAATAAACCCACATGGGCCCTTTGGGATTTTTCAGAAATTGCTATATGGGCCTAAAGCCCATCCCAAATTTCAGCAACCCCCCACCAGATCTCGAGGGCCCATTGTGTCCTCTGTTCCAATTGTTGTTTCGATATATATACTAGTGTTTCAATAAAGACATGTTAAGGTTGAGCATCACCTAGAGCAAGTAGCTACACTCCTTCACAACTGAACAATGGAATATGCCTTGAATTGTCAGTTTGGCGTAAAGAAGCTTCACCACATGTCTTACTAGTACTAGGCTGCCAAAGGCTGACCCCTCGGATGCAGCATATAAGTCACACTCGTGGCCTATTCACGAGCTTGCTAGAGATCACCCCAATCTCATAGATTGTGACCAGCAGTCAAGCTCACATAGGTGTGTTCCTCCAAAGATCGCTCTGTAGGATAGCATCTTGCTTACATAAGCTTTGGAACACAATAAAACAATAGTCATCCCACCATATAGTCTCGGGAGTATTGCATCTCCAACGGAATGGGTTATTGTAGTTACTCTCCTCAGTTCACCACTCACTTGTTTTCCCAGGTCCTACTTCATGAGATCTCCGATCACATAGGTTGGGTTACCACCATGACAACTCATGTGGATCTCATACCCATCTCCCTCGATGCACTATCTATCACAACACGTGATAGCCCTTTTGTAAAGGGATCTGCCAGATTCTTAGCCATATGAAATACTCCAACACTATCACTCCGGAGTTTCTTAATTTTCTGACAGCTTTTAATCTCATTCTTATGTGTTTGTTTGACTTCATGTTGTCCTTTGAACTCTTCACCTTGGTAATGACAGTCTGATTGTCACAGTTCATAAGGATAGCCAAAACTGGTTTATCAACCAATGGCAAGTCCATCAAATGATCCCAAAACTATCCTGCTTCGACACCAGATGTGTCTAATGCTGTTGATTATGCTTCTATTATCGATCTCGTTTAGATCGTTTGCTTTCAAGACTTCCAGGAAATAGCGCCACCTCCAAAAGTAAACATATACCCAATCGTGGCCTTCATCTCATCAGCATTAGAGATCCAGTTCGCATCACTATACCCTTCAAGTACCGACGGGTATCCGGTATAGTGAAGTCCATAGTTCATCGTACCTTTCAGATAGCGCATAACTCTCTCAACAACATGCCAATGTACATCACCCGGTTTGGAAACAAATCAGCTCAGTTTGCCCACAGCAAATGCGATATCAGGCCTTGCTACGCTCACTAGGTACATGAGTGAACCAATGATTTGAGAGTATCTGAGTTGATCTTTAGCCGTGCCTTCGAACTTTTGAATTAACACGCTTTGATCATATGGTGTTTGAGATGGTGTGCAGTCCGAATATCCAAAGCGACTCAACACCTTCTCAACATAATGGGATTGCAAAAGTGTGATCCCACCCTCGTTATCTCTCAATAGCTTGATGTTCAAGATAACATCAGCCACACCCTTCATCTCAAAGTTCTGAGACAGAAACAACTTGACCTCCTCAATGACATTGAGGTTGGTTCCAAATATCAGTATGTCATCTGAAGGAAATATGCCCTAGAGGCATAATAATGTTGTTATTTTATATTTCCTTATATCATGATAAATGTCTATTATTCATGCTAGAATTTTATTAACCGGAAACTTGATACATGTGTGGATACATAGACAAAACACTATGACCCTAGTATGCCTCTACTTGACTAGCTCGTTAATCAAAGATGATTAAGTTTCCTAGCCATAGCTAGACATGTGTTGTCATTTGATGAACGGGATCACATCATTAGGAGAATGATGTGATGGACAAACTCATCCGTTAGCTTAGCATAATGATCGTTCAGTTTTATTGCTACTGCTTTCTTCATGTCAAATACATATTCCTCCGACTATGAGATTATGCAACTCCTTGATACCGGAGGAATGCCTTGTGTGCTATCAAACGTCACAACGTAATTGGGTGATTATAAAGATGCTCTATAGGTATCTATGAAGGTGTTTGTTGGGTTGGACTAGATCGATATTAGGATTTGTCACACCGAGTATCAGAGAGGTATCTCTGGGCCCTCTCGGTAATGCACATCATATGAAGCCTTGCAAGCAATGTGACTAATGAGTTAGTTATGAGATTATGTACTACGGAATGAGTAAATATACTTGCTGGTAACGAGATTGAACTAGGTAACGATTGAATCTCGGGCAAGTAACATACCGATGACAAAGGGAATAACATATGTTGACAATGCGGTTCGACCGATAAAGATCTTCGTAGAATATGTGGGAACCAATATGAGCATCCAGGTTCCGCTATTGGTTATTGACTGGAGAGGTGTCTCGGTCATGTTTACATAGTTCTCGAACCTGTAGGGTCCGCACGCTTAACGTTCGATGACGATATGTATTATATGAGTTATGTGTTTTGGTGACCGAAGGTTGTTCGGAGTCCCGGATGAGATCATGGACATTAAGAGGAGTCTCGAAATGGTCAATAGGTAAAGATTGATATATTGGAAGGTTATATTCGGACACTGGAATGGTTCCGGAGTATTTCGGGTATTTTTCGAGGTACCGAGGGGTTACCAGAACCCACCCGGGGAAGTAATGGGCCTTATGGGCCATAGAGGAGAGGATATGCAGACCATGAGGAGGTGGAGCCCCTCCATGGGGAGTCCGACTTGGACTAGGGGAGGGGGCGCGACCCTCCTTTACCTCTCTCTCTCCCTCTCTTTCCCCTTTCCCCCTCCGTTGGAAGGAAGGGGGAGCCGACTAGGACTTGGAGTCCTAGTAGGACTCCCACCCATGGCGCGCGCCCTACGGCTGGCTTTATCCGCTCTCCTCCTTTATATACGGGGGCAGGGGGCACCTCTAAGCACATCATGTTTCTTAGCCGTGTGCGGTGCCCCCTCCACCGTTTACTACTCCGGTCATATTGTCATAGTGCTTAGGCAAAGCCCTGTGCGGATCACATCACCATCACCGTCACCACACCGTTGTGCTGACGGAACTCATCTACTCCTCCGTACCTCTACTAGATCAAGAGTTCGAGGGACGTCATTGAGCTAACCATGTGTAGAACTCAGAGGTGCCATACGTTCAGTGCTTGATCAGTTGAATCGAGAAGACATTCGACTACATCAACCGCGTTAAGCTAACGCTTCCGCTTTCGGTCTACGAGGGTACGTGGACACTCTCCCCCTCTCGTTGCTATGCATATCCTAGATAGATCTTGCGTGAGTGTAGGAAGTTTTTTGAAATTTCATGCTACGTTTCCCTAACAGTGGCATCCGAGCCAGGTTTATGCGTAGATGATATGCACAAGTAGAACACAAAGAGTTGTGGGCGGTGATCCCCGTACTTCTTACCACCAATGTCTTATTTGATTCGGCGGTATTGTTGGATGAAGCGGCCCAGACCAACCTTACATGACCGAGTTCATGAGACTGGTTCCACCGACAGACATGCAACTAGTTTTGCATAAAGGTGGCTAGCGGGTGTATGTTTCTCCAACTTTAGTTGAATCGAATTTGACTGCAGCCGGTCCTTGTGAAGGTTAAAACAGCAAACTTGATAAATCACCGTTGTGGTTTTGTGCCGTAGGTAAGAACGGTTCTTGCTAGAAGCCCGTATAGCAGCTACGTAGAACTTGCAACAACAAAGTAGAGGACATCTAACTTATTTTTGCGGGGCATGTTGTGATGTGATATGGTCAAGACATGATGTGATATAAGTTGTTATATGAGATGATCATGTGTTGTAAAAGTTATCGGCAACTGGCAGTGGCCATATGTTTGTCGCTTTATTGTATGAAATACAAACACCATGTAATTTCTTTACTTTATCACTAAGAGGTAGCGATAGTTGTAGAAGCAATAGTTGGCGAGATGACCACGACGCTACGATGGAGATCAAGGTGTCCAGCCAGTGACGATGGAGATCATGCCGTTGCTTTGGTGATGGAGATCAAAAGTGCAAGATGATGATGGCCATATCATGTCACATATTTTGATTGCATGTGATGTTTATCTTTTATGCATCTTATTTTCTTAGTACGGTGGTAGCATTATAAGATGATCCCTTACTAAAAATTTCAAGGTATAAGTGTTCTCCCCGAGTATGCACCGTTGCGAAAGTTCTTCATGCTGAGACACCACGTGATGATCGGGTGTGATAAGCTCTACGTTCAAATACAACGGGTGCAAGCCAGTTTTGCACATGCGGAATACTCGGGTTAAACTTGACGAGCCTAGCATGTACAGACATGGCCCCGAAACACTGGAGACCGAAAGGTCGAACGTGAATCATATAGTAGATATGATCAACATAGAGACGTTCACCATTGATGACTACTCCATCTCACGTGATGATCGGACATGATTTAGTTGATTTGGATCATGTTACACATAGATGACTTGAGGGATGTCAGTTTAAGTGGGAGTTCTTAAGTAATTTGATTAATTGAACTTTAATATATCATGAACTTAGTCCTGATAGTATTTGCAAATTATGTTGTAGATCAATAGCTCGCGTTATAGCCCCCTTATGTTTTTTGATATGTTCCTAGAGAAAACTAAGTTGAAAGATGATAGTAGCAATCATGCGGACTGGGTCCGTGATATGAGGATTATCCTCATTCCTGCACAGAAGAATTATTTCCTTGATGCACCGCTAGGTGACGAACCTATTGCTGGAGCAGATGCAGACGTTATGAACGCTTGGCAAGCTCGATATGATAACCACTTGATAGTTTAGTGCGCCATGCTTTACGTCTTAGAACCAGGACTTCAAAAACTGTTTTGAATGCCACGAAGCATATGAGATGTTCCAAGAGACAAAATTGGTATTTCAGACTCATGCCCGTGTCCAGAGGTATGAGACCTCTGGCAAGTACTTTGCCTACAAGATGGAGGAGAATAGCTCAGCTAGTGAGCATGTGCTCAGAATGTCTGGTTACTACAATCGCTTGAATCAAGTGGGAGTCAATCTTCCAGATAAGATACTGATTGACAGAGTTCTCTAGTCACTGTCACTAAGCTACTAAAACTTCGTGATGAACTATAATATGCAAGGGATGACGAAAATGATTCTCAAGCTTTTTGTGATGCTGAAATCGACGAAGGTAGAAATCAAGAAAGAGCATCAAGTGTTGATGGTTAACAAGACCACTAATTTCAAGGAAAAAGGCAAGGGAAAGAAAGGGAACTTAAAGAAGAATGGCAAGCAAGTTGTCACTCCCGGGAAGAAGCCCAAAGCTGGATCCAAGGCTGAAACTGAGTGCTTCCATTTCAAAGGTATGGCCACTAGAAGCAGAACTACCCCAAATATTTGGCGGATAAGAAGGATGGCAAAGTGAACAAAGGTATATTTGATATACATATTATTGATGTGTACCTTACTAGTGCTCATTTTAGCCCCTGGGTATTTGATACCTGTTCGGTTGCTAAGATTAGTAACTCAAAACAGGAGTTGCAGAATAATTGGAGACTAGTTGAGGGTGAAGTGACGATGTGTGTTGGAAGTGGTTCCAAGATTGATATGATCATCATCGCACACTCTCTATACTTTCGGGATTAGTGTTGAATCTAAATAAATATTATTTGATGTTTGCTTTGAACATGAACAAGATAGTATCGTGTTTATTGCAATACGGTTATTCATTTAAGACAAAGAATAATTGTTATTCTATTTACATGAATAAAACCTTCTATGGTCATACACCCAATGTTAATGGTTTATTGAATATCGATCATGATACACATATTCATAATATTGATGCCAAAAGAAGCAAAATTGATAATGATAGTGCAACATATTTGTGGCACTGCCGTTTAGGTCATATTGGTGTAATGCGCATGAAGAAACTCAATGCAGATGGACTTTTGGAATCACTTGATTATGAATCATTTGATACTTGCGAATCATGCCTGATGGGCAATATGACTAAAACTCCGTTCTCTGGAACAATGGAGCGAGCCAATGACTTATTGGGAATAATACATATCGATGTATAATGTCCGATGAGTGTTGAGGCACGCGGCGGGTATCGTTATTTTCTCACCTTCATAGATGATTTGAGTAGATATGAGTATATCTACTTAATGAAACACAAGTCTGAAACATTTAAAAAGTTCAAAGAATTTCAGAGAGAAGTGAAGAATCGTCGTAACAAGAAAATAAAGTTTCTATAATCTGATCGCGGAGGCGAATATTTGAGTTGCGAGTTTTGGCTTTCATTATAAACAATGTGGAATAGTTTCACAACTCACGCCACCTGGAACACCCAGCGTAATGGTGTGTCCGAACATCGTAACTGTACTTTATTAGATATGGTGCGATCTATGATGTCTCTTACCGATTTACCACTATCCTTTTGGGGTTATGCATTAGATACAGCTGCATTCACGTTAAATAGGGCACCGTCTAAATCCGTTGAGACGACACCGTATGAATTGTGGTTTGACAAAAAACCTAAGTTGTCGTTTCTTAAAGTTTGGGGTTGCGACACTTACGTCAAAAGGCTTCAGTCTGATAAGCTCGAACCCAAATCTGAGAAGTGTGTCTTCATAGGATAATCTAAAAAAACAACTGGGTACACCTTCTACCACAAATCCGAAGACAACAACTTTGTTGCGAAAAATGAAACATTTCTAAAAAAGGAGTTTCTCTCGAAATAAGTGAGTGGGAGGAAAGTAGAACTACTCCCTCCGTTCCATAATGTAAGACGTTTTTTGAAACAACACTAGTGTCAAAAAACGATTTACATTAGGGGACGGATGGGATAGTTTAATGCAACTTTTGATTTTGATGTAAAAAAAGATCAGATTTTTTATTTTACTTTCAGTTTTATTTAAATTTGGTTGATGAGCAACACCTTTCTCGGGAACTTGTAGGAGTGTATATTAGAAATGGGCGCGTGCTTTGCCGCGCTGCTTTTCGGTAGTGGCGTCCACTTTTTCTTCATTTTTTTGCGGTTTTACTCGTCAAACTTCATATGGGAAAGCTACCCAACCTGATGCACACTCAGTAGACTAAACAATCCTCTGCAGAGAGAGCAAGATAAAAGATAGGAACCGCGTTCGCTGTCTCGCTTTCCGGCCAGATCCCTTCCCGTCAACCAGCGAACCGCGTCGTCTAGCTCGCTCTCCGGACAGACCCTTTCCCTTCAACCAGGGAGCCGCGTCGTCTATCACTCCGGCCAGATCCGTTCTCAGTGCCATTACTCAGGTTTACCAGAACCCAGCTCGACCAGGAGTTCAACAGTTCTTCGGGCGATCTCCAGGTTTGACACCCCCCCCCCCCCCCCCCCCCCCTTCCCCCCTCCTCCTCCTCCCCCAATAAGCCCGTACCTGCTTCCGTTGGTTTTCGCTGCCCTGCGCTACAGCGCGATGACGCACACACCAAGTTCACGCGTTACATATCCTTTTTTTCCTTTCGTTTCTTTCGTCAACTCATTGTGCTCAAGCTGTTTTTTTTTTGTCCGAAGAAAATACCAGACTACAGCTAATCTAGGCTATGACTATGTTAGAGGTACATCATGGGAACAAAGTCACCTAAGACTGTCTGCCCACGGTTGGATGCCTGAATAGACCAAGTTCATCTCCTCTAATTCGGCCCCCATCCATAAACACTTGGTTGCATGTCTTCGAAGATAATCGAATTATTTCTGAAAATTTAAATAGCCAAGGCATCTAAAATGATGATTTCCATGGAAAAAAGACAACTTATAGCAGTCAGAAGCTGCTATAGGGGCTGATCTGATGCAGAGCTGGTACTGAGATATAGCTCGAACATGCGATCCCACGTTTCTCTATTCCCATAGATAACATATAAATAGTCCTAGTGTTGACACGATTATGCAAGATGAGTGCCAGAAGAAATATTGTGTTTCTTCTGGCAGCGTGAATCGCAAAGCCAACCAAAGGTAGTAGGGGCCTGAGGAGTAGCTGAGAAGCTTTGAAGACTATAAAGGAAGAACACCAAGGGAATGTCCAGGAGATGTGCTTTGTTGTATCTTTTTTTTTTCACACCTTTGGATTTGGGATTTAGCTCCCGGCCGGCGTTTCTTTGAATCCGAGCAGCGGGACACGGTGGTGTGGAGTCTTACTGAAGATGGCCTGTTCTCGTGCCACCTCCACTTTATCACCAACTCCAGTTTCGCCTGTGCCAAGCCAATCTGGAAATCCAAGGCCCCTCCCCGGTGTAAGTTCTATATGCGGCTTGCCGTCCATGGTCGTTGTCTCTCTCACCACCGATAACTAGCACCGAGGATGGCTGTCCAGTGCTACCTGCCTCCTCTGTCAGACGGCACTGGCGACCTGTACGCACCTGCGTCCTCTCTCAGCCAGCCGCACGCCAGGCCTGGCAGCACTTCCGCGACTGGACGTACGAGCCTTTCCCCATCCCAAGCTCGGACTTCTTGGGCCTTGAGGACTGGTGGCATTGGGCAGAACTTATCAAACCGCTGCTAGCGCCAAGCACGTCCTGCACCTCACTAGGGAGAACGTCCAGGCCTGGCGTGTGGATGGCTGCATCATTGCGAGTCAGCCCTGAAGCTTCTGAGGGTATTTGTAGTGCTGTGCTGTTACCTGTGCTGTATTCTCTGTTTGTTTGCAGTCCAAGCATTGCTTGATTTTAAGCACTCTTGTATTCCCCTTTCGAAACTACTGCACACACGACGTTTCCATGGTGGTGTGGAGGAGCTTGAATCCACTCATGGACGGTTTGATCTTTTGTGCCGGGCATGGATCGTGTAGGAAGTGTCGTCCTTGTAGCAGCACACTCTTCCCCTTTCTACTAAAAAAAGTTCAGCCTCCGGCCTTCCGATATTTGTACACCTTTATATGTAACTATATACACGCATCCTTTTCACAAATCTTTAGCTATCTCTCGCTTGTCAATCAGTTTAGGCATATGTTATGCTTCAAATTATGTGAAGCATGTCTATTTTCCATACAAGTTATTCATGTATGCTCTCTCTTAACCATGTGGAATATTTTCAGTGTTATTAGAAAGATGAAACGTTCAACCTAGTCAATCCTAGCAGGAGATATAGATAAGAACCATGACTGGCAATTTTGAACAAACAAGTGCGACGACAAGGGAGTTTACACTCGAATTGTTGAAACAAATTACTGATAACTTTTCTGAGGAGCATGTCATTGGCAGTGGTGTGCATGGAGTAGTCTATAAGGTAATTGTTATTATTGCTTACATACGTTATAATTGTACTAGCAGACGTTGCAAGAACCCATGTAATTTTTTTTAACAGGGATTACTGGACGATGGGGAAGAGATTGCTCTCAAAAAGCTTCACTACATGCCCAGGCAGGACGACACACAGTTTACAAATGAGTTTAATAACCTTATGAGGGCCCAGCATCAAAATATTGTACAGTTAGTGGGCTACTGCTATTATCTAGGACATGAACGCTTCAAGTACAATGGTGACTATATTTTTGCCCCTGTAGAAGAAAGATTTCTCTGCTTCGAATACCTGCAGGGTGGAGACCTTGACAAGCATATTTCTGGTATTATTGTGCTCTACTTAGCACATACTATTGTTTTGCATGTAGAAAAAAATACCTACAATTATATATTGGTAATACACTGCATGTTTCTACAGATGAATCCTGCGGACTCAATTGGTACACACGCTTCAGAATTATTAAGGGAATTAGTGAGGGCCTAAATTACCTTCATAATGGATGCAAAGATTCTATTTACCATCTTGACTTGAAACCTGGGAATATATTGCTGGACAAGAACATGTTCCCAAAAATTGGAGATTTTGGTTTGTCAAGACTTTTCCGGTCAGAAAAAACCCAAATCACAAGCAAAATAATGGGAACAGAGTAAGTTCATACCTCATGTTAAATAATCAATTCATTAGAAAATACAGAAATAATTGTGGTCGATATATCATGCAGTGGATACATGCCACCAGAATACATCGCTAGACAAGCAATAACACCGAAGTTTGATGTATATAGTTTGGGTGTTATAATCGTTCAGATAGTAGCGGGATATGATGGCTATTCCAAATGTGAAGATATGTCTCCGCAAGAATTTATTAAGCATGTAAGGAAGATATTTTGCATAATGAACAGTAACCCATTTTCCACAAAGATTATGATTGTCGTGTCTAACTGTCCATGCCACCTTTTGCCGCTGTGTCCTACCTTTGCAGGTACATGAAAACTGGGGAAAACGGATGCAGGGAACAATGCCATTACATATGTCAGAGCAAGTTATTACATGCATCAAAATAGCATTAAGGTGTGTGGAGTTCGACCGAGAGAAAAGGCCTACCATAGCGGATATTATTGATGAACTGAATAAGATTGATAATGCCGAAAGTTCAGCTATAGGCAAGGTATTATATTTATATTGTTACACTGCTGACTGTGCTCCCTTGTATCTATTGATGATTTTTTTTACCTGCAACATGACTTCCCTTTTGTTGTGCCTTTCCTTATTGAAGAACACAGAAGAAAATGAGCACATTCTGGAAAAACTACCTGAGATTCAAGAACAAAAAAAAGAGAGTACAGAAGACGATAGCAGGTACTGATTTTCGTTGCTCACATGACAATCATGCAGTTGTACATGGGACTTATTCTTACCCATATATACCCGGCCATAACTACATTTCCATGCATCTTACCAGATACGCGAGAACAAATCGCATTTCCACTCTCGTGGAGAATCAGGCTGAGTTGGTCGATTTCCCAGCTGGCCCCATGGACTCCTTGCTCCCCAAGCTGCTCGAGTTCCTCAGCGACGAGTACAATTACCTTCATGCGGACTGCAAGAAAGACATAGAGTACGTCTACAACGAGCTGGTGGGCATGCAAGCTGCCCTGCACAAGGTGGCCGAGGTGCCACAGGACCAGCAGCTGGATTCTGTGGTTAAGCTCTGGACGGAGGAAGTAAATGATCTCTCATATCAGGTGGACAATACCGTTGATTCCTTTCTGGCGCGCTTCTGGGCCTCTGAGCTTGGCATGTCTCCGAACCTTCAAAGTCAGAAAAAACAACTTCCAAGGAAGACCTCCGGCATGAAAAAGAAAGAGAATGGCCGAAAGAAGCGGGCGCGATGACGACTTAGGGCTAGGGCTGACAGAAGGTGGTAGCAATTACTACTTGACACTAGTACAAGTCAGAGCTTTTGAGATGGTTGTTTTAGGATCCTCCTTAACCGGCGAACGTTCGCCTGCCAAACGTTCGCCAGGGGAGGTGGCACATGCGAACGATTAGATGGCAGTTCTAGTTGTGGTGAAATGGGGAGAGGTGGCATTTTCTTGAGAAGACATAACTGTTTCTCCCCGAGAAGGAAATTTTCGTTTAAAAACTGTCGGCGTTTGATCTCATTTTACAAGTAAAACTACCAGCAAAGATGGTTGGCTTGCCACCCCCCTCAGCGAAGGTTAACCAGTTACTGATACCGCTTGGCTATCACCTCTCACGTGGTTTTGTCTTCTGATTCTCAAACTAGAGTTAACACTCATGATTGGAAGCGGTTGAGAAGACGCCTGAAAAGAATCCCCACCTGCCTCGGTCCGTTTTCACGTCATAATTGTCTGGAAAACTTTAGTAGTGCCTCCGTTTCATAATATAGGGTGTATACAGTTTTTCAACTCAAACTGTGTAATTGTTCACCAAAGTTTTTCTTTTAAAAAAACTTGCATCTATAATATTAAATTCATATCGTTAGATATGCCATGAGACATATTTTCATATTATGGGTGTATTTGGTTTGAGCTCCAATTGGACCAACCAATTTTTTGGCATGACCAAAGCATGGGATGACTAAAAACTTTGGTACGCAACTGTTGTTTGGATTATAACCATTGCACCTGCCAATTTTTTGGCAAAATTGGTAGGCCTCCATTTGGTTTGGAGCCAACTGAGTTAGAAAATGTGTGGCAAATTGGATTGATTATTACGTGTTTGATTCTAATTAGAAACCTAATTGGCTACAATATGCTAAAAGAAACGAGATAGGCATGCAAGAGGAAAATTGTATGCCACACATATTAAACTGAAACAAGAATGAGATTAGGCTAACAACATACAATTGGTGCCAAAAGAGCTATGTAATGTTTTACTTAGGACATATACTTTTAAGTTCATTTGATGTGCACAAGTGTACACCTGTTTACCTGTTCTTTCGAAGTGGACTGCACATAATACACACGAGTACAACCTACTGACATGACTAAAAACAGTGAGAGCATCTACAATAGGACCCTCGGACCCATCCGGACTAAAAAATGCCACCCAACTAGACATCCCAAAGTCAGCCCAAACGTCCAGGCTATCTGACACCCCTCAAACCCAGCTCATATGTCAGGCAGATATGGGGACCCCAGGA
This sequence comes from Triticum timopheevii, assembly GCA_963921465.1. NCBI lineage: Eukaryota > Viridiplantae > Streptophyta > Magnoliopsida > Poales > Poaceae > Triticum > Triticum timopheevii. Next base: position 475,242,329 of record OY997262.1, read on the forward strand.
CGCATCCACCACCTTGGATCCGACAAGCAAGACCCGTCCCAAATATGCTCCAAATCATCCCCAACCTGGCCCAACTTGTGTCTTCCTCTCCACTCTTCTCCCCCGTTCGCACCGCCCCTTCCCTAGCGCCACCGCCATCCTCAACTCATAGCGTCGCCACCACCAGTCCCAAACCCCTCCCGATCGTCCTTATCGCCTCGAACATGGTTGCCACCACCATACGCCGCCCTGGTAAGTCCTACTCTTGCAGACATACACCGCGCCCTCTATGTGTTCAACGAAATGTCCGAGCTATTTTATAGATTCCTTTGCTCGTTTGCCTGGATTTGTTGGATGATGACTTTGAGAACAAGGAGCTTGATGAATTCACATACAAAGAGTTTGTTGATTCGTCAGATTCAGACGACAAAGATGAGAAAATGATGTTGATATGATGAGCATCAAGGAAGAGATGGAAAAGCAAGTGAAGCATGTTCTAAGCTTCAAGGGTTCAATAGAGGGCAGGAGAGTTGCTCCCTATGATAGGATGGTTGGGGCACGACTTCTCGGTAGCAACTATTTCAAGACGAATCCAACATACCATGAGGGTTTTTTTTCCGACATCGGTTCCGCATGAGCAAACATTTATTCTTGCGTGTAGTGAATATTGTGGAGGAATATGATCCTTACTTTAAGGTGAGGAAGGATTGCTGCATACAACTCTCTGTCTCTCCTTCGCAGAAATGCACAACCGCTCTCTGGATGCTTGTATTCGATAAAGCCGCAAATGTCATTGATGCTGAAATCTGGATGGGGGGAGCACTTGCCTTTGAGGCCACGATGAAATTTGCCCGCACCATGGTGAAGGTGTTTGGAACGGAGTATCCGAGAGAACCAACCATCAAGGTAGAGAAGTTATTGGCAATAGGAGCAACAAATGGGTTTCCAGGTATGCTCAGTTCAGTTGATATTTTGCATTGGCAACAGAATAACTATCTGAAAGGTCTATGCGGGCAATACCAAGGTCACACCAAAGAGGTCACCATTATACTTGAAGCACTGACATCAAAGGACTTGTGAATTTGGCATGCTTTATTTGGTATGCACGATTCTCACAACGATGTCAATGTGCTCCAACTATCTCCATTGTTCAAGAGACTTTATGATGGGGATGCTTCGACGTGCAACTGCACCATCAACAGGCATAACAATAAAATGGGGTACTACCTTGCCGATGGTATCTATCCTCTTTCGGCGACATTTGTGAAGACTATATTCGAGCCTTGAGTTACCAAACAACATCTCTTTGCACAAATGCAAGAAGGTGCTAGAAAGAACGTGGAGAGGGCATTCAAGAGTGCTCCAAGCTCACTGGGGTATTGTTCATGGAGCTGCAATAATGTGGGAACCTTGCTAATGGTATCTATCCTCTTTGGGCAACATTTGCGAAGACTATATTCGAGCCTTGAGGTAACAAACAACATCTCTTTGCACAAATGCAAGAAGGTGCTAGAAAGAACATGGAGAGGGCATTCAAGAATGCTCCAAGCTTGGGGTATTGTTCATGGAGCTGCAATAATGTGGGAACCAGAGACACTGTGGCAGCTGATGACATGCTGTGTAATCTTGTACAACAAGATTACGGAGGATGAGGGTGAAGGGGAAGCCGTACCCATGATTTTGAGAATTCCGGATTATAGGTCCCGTCGGGGAACGTTGCAGAAAATTAAATTTTTTCCTACGGTTTCACCAAGATCCATCTATGAGTTCATCTAAGCAACGAGTCATGGGAGAGAGTTTGCATCTACATACCACTTGTAGATCGCGTGCGGAAGCTTGCAAGGGGATGGTGATGATGGAGTCGTACTCGACGTGATTCGAATCACCGATGTCCAAGTGCTGAACGGACAGCACCTCCGCGTTCAACACACGTACGGGACGGGAGACGTCTCCTCCTTCTTGATCCAGCAAGGGAGAAGGAGAGGTTGAGGAAGCTCGCTCCAACGGCAGCACGACGGCGTGGTGGTGTTGGTGCAGCAGTACTCCGACAGGGCTTCGCCAAGCGCTTAACGGAGGAGGAGAGGTGTTGGGGAGGGGAGGGGCTGCGCCTTTTGATGTGTTTAGCAGCCCACCCCCACCCCTTTATTTATAGGGGAAGGGGCAAGGGGGGCCGACCCCTCTAGATGGGATCTAGAGGGGGGCGGCGGCCAGGGAGGGGAGGCTTGCCCCCCAAGCAAGGGGGGCGCCCCCCTCAGGGTTTCCCCCCAACCCTAGGCGCATGGGCCCAAGGTGGGGGGCGCGCCCAGCCCTCCAGGGGCTGGCTCCCTCCCCTTTGCGGCCCATGTGGCCCTCTAGGGGGGGTGGCGCCTCCCAGTGGACCCCTGGAACCCCTCCGGTGGTCCCGGTACATTACCGATAGACCCCCGAAACTTTCCGGTGTCCATATGACAACTTCCCATATATAAAACTTTACCTCCGGACCATTCCGGAACTCCTCGTGACGTCCGGGATCTCATCCGGGACTCCGAACAACATTTGGTAGTCACATACTAGTCTTCCTAATAACCCTAGCGTCACCGAACCTTAAGTGTATAGACCCTACGGGTTCGGGAGACACGCAGACATGACCGAGACGACTCTCGGGCAATAGCCAACAGCGGGATCTGGATACCCATGTTGGCTCCCACATGCTCCTCGATGATTTCATCGGTTGAACCACGATGTCGAGGATTCGATCAAAACCCTGTATAAAATTTCCTTTGTCAATCGGTACGTTACTTGCCCGAGACTCGATCGTCGGTATCCCAATACCTTGTTCAGTCTCGTTACCGGCAAGTCACTTTACTCGTACCGTAATGCATGATCCCGTGGCCAACACCTTGGTTACCTTGAGCTCATTATGATGATGCATTACCGAGTGGGCCCAGAGATACCTCTCCGTCATACGGAGTGACAAATCCCAGTCTCGATCCGTGTCAACCCAACAGATACTTTCGGAGATACCTGTAATGCACCTTTATAGTCACCCAGTTACGTTGTGACGTTTGATACACCCAAGGCACTCCTACGGTATCCGGGAGTTACACGATCTCATGGTCGAAGGAAGAGATACTTGACATTGGCAAAGCTCTAGCAAACGAACTACACGATCTTTTGTGCTATGCTTAGGATTGGGTCTTGTCCATCACATCATTCTCCTAATGATGTGATCCCGTTATCAACGACATCCAATGTCCATAGTCAGGAAACCATGACTATCTATTGATCACAACGAGCTAGTCAACTAGAGGCTCACTAGGGACATATTGTGGTCTATGTGTTCACACATGTATTACGATTTCCGGATAATACAGTTATAGCATGAACAAAGAGACAATTATCATGAACAATGAAATATAATAATACTTTTATTATTGCCTCTAGGGCATATTTCCAACAGTCTCCCACTTGCACTAGAGTCACCAATCTAGTTACATTGTGATGAATCGAACACCCATAGAATTCTGGTGTTGATCATATTTTGCTCGCGAGAGAGGTTTAGTCAACGGATCTGCGACATTCAGATCCGTGTGCATTTTGCAAATCTCTATGTCTCCATCTTGAACATTTTCACGGATGGAGTTGAAACGACGCTTGATGTGCCTGGTCTTCTTGTGAAACCTGGGCTCCTTGGCAAGGGCAATAGCTCCAGTGTTGTCACAGAAGAGTTTGATCGGCCCCGACGCATTGGGTATGACTCCTAGGTCGGTGATGAAATCCTTCACCCAAATCGCTTCATGCGCTGCCTCCGAGGCTGCCATGTACTCCGCTTCACACGTAGATCCCGCCACGATGCTCTGCTTGCAGCTGCACCAGCTTACTGCTCCACCATTCAACATATACACGTATCCGGTTTGTGACTTAGAGTCATCCAGATCTGAGTCGAAGCTAGCATCGACGTAACCCTTTACGACGAGCCCTTCGTCTCCTCCATAAACGAGAAACATGTCCTTTGTCCTTTTCAGGTACTTCAGGATATTCTTGACCGCTGTCCAGTGTTCCTTGCCGGGATTACTTTGGTATCTTGCTACCAAACTTACGGCAAGGTTTACATCGGGTCTGGTACACAGCATGGCATACATAATAGATCCTATGGCTGAAGCATAGGGGATGACACTCATCTCTTCTTTATCTTTTGCCGTGGTCGGTGACTGAGCTGAGCTCAATCTCACACCTTGTAACATAGGCAAGAACCCCTTCTTGGACTGATCCATTTTGAACCTTTTCAAAATCTTATCAAGGTATGTGCTTTGTGAAAGACCTATGAGGCGTCTCGATCTATCTCTATAGATCTTGATGCCGAATATATAAGCAGCTTCTCCAAGGTCCTTCATTGAAAAACACTTATTCAAGTAGGCCTTAATGCTGTCCAGAAGTTCTATATTATTTCCCATCAAGAGTATGTCATCTACATATAATATGAGAAATGCCACAGAGCTCCCACTCACTTTCTTGTAAATGCATGCTTCTCCATAAGTCTGCATAAACCCAAACGCTTTGATCATCTCATCAAAGCGAATGTTCCAACTCCGAGATGCTTGCACCAGTCCATAAATGGATCGCTGGAGCTTGCATACTTTGTTAGCGTTCTTAGGATCAACAAAACTTTCCGGCTGCATCATATACAGCTCTTCCTTAAGATGTCCGTTAAGGAATGCCGTTTTGACGTCCATCTGCCATATCTCATAATCATAGTATGCGGCAATTGCTAACATGATTCGGACGGACTTCAGCTTCGCTACGGGAGAGAATGTCTCGTCGTAGTCAATCCCTTGAACTTGTCGATAACCCTTAGCGACAAGTCGAGCTTTATGGATGGTTACATTACCATCCGCGTCCGTCTTCTTCTTAAAAATCCATTTGTTTTCTATCGCTCGCCGATCATCGGGCAAGTCTGTCAAAGTCCATACTTTGTTTTCATACATGGATTCTATCTCGGATCTCATGGTTTCAAGCCATTTGTTGGAATCTGGGCCCGCCATCGCTTCTTCATAGTTCGAAGGTTCACCATTGTCTAACAACATGATTTCCAGGACAGGGTTGCCGTACCACTCTGGTGCGGAACGTGTCCTTGTGGACCTACGAAGTCCAGTAGCAACTTGATCCGAAGTACCTTGATCATCATCATTGTTTTCCTCTTCGGTTGGTGTGGGCATCACAGGAACATTTTCCTGAGCTGCACCACTTTCCCGTTCGAGAGGTAGTACTTCATCGAGTTCTACTTTCCTCCCACTTACTTCTTTCGAGAGAAACTCTTTTTCCAGAAAGCATCCGTTCTTGGCAACAAAGATCTTGCCCTCGGATCTTAAGTAGAAGGTATACCCGACAGTTTCCTTAGGGTATCCTATGAATACGCATTTTTTCCGACTTGGGTACGAGCTTTTCAGGTTGAAGTTTCTTGACATAAGCATCGCATCCCCAAACTTTTAGAAACGACAACTTAGGTTTCTTCCCAAACCATAATTCATACGGTGTCGTCTCAACGGATTTAGACGGTGCCCTATTTAAAGTGAATGTAGCTGTCTCTAGAGCGTATCCCCAAAATGATAGCGGTAAATCGATAAGAGACATCATAGACCGCACCATATCTAATAGAGTGTGATTACGACGTTTGGACACACCGTTACGCTGAGGTGTTCCAGACGGCGTGAGTTGTGAAACGATTCCACATTTCCTTAAGTGTGTACCAAATTCGTGACTTAAATATTCTCCTCCACGATCTGATCGTAGGAACTTTATCTTTCGGTCACGTTGATTCTCCACCTCGCTCTGAAATTCCTTGAACTTTTCAAAGGTCTCAGACTTGTGTTTCATTAAGTAGACATACCCATATCTACTCAAGTCATCAGTGAGAGTGAGAACATAACGATATCCTCCGCGAGCCTCAACGCTCATTGGACCGCACACATCGGTATGTATGATTTCCAACAAGTTGGTTGCTCGCTCCATTGTTCCGGAGAACGGAGTCTTGGTCATTTTGCCCATGAGGCATGGTTCGCATGTGTCAAACGATTCATAATCAAGAGACTCTAAAAGTCCATCAGCATGGAGCTTCTTCATGCGCTTGACACCAATGTGACCAAGGCGGCAGTGCCACAAGTATGTGGGACTATAGTTATCAACTTTACATCTTTTGGCATCCACACTATGAACATGTGTAATATTACGCTCGAGATTCATTAAGAATAAACCATTGACCATCGGAGTATGACCATAAAACATATCTCTCATATAAATCAAACAACCATTATTCTCAGACTTAAATGAGTAGCCATATCATATTAAACGAGATCCAGATACAATGTTCATGCTCAAACTTGGCACTAAATAACAATTATTAAGGTTCAAAACTAATCCCGTAGGTAAATGTAGAGGCAGCGTGCCGACGGCGATCACATCGACTCTGGAACCATTCCCGACGCGCATCGTCACCTCGTCCTTCGCCAGTCTCCGTTTATTCCGCAGCTCCTGCTGTGAGTTACAAATATGAGCAACGGCACCGGTATCAAATACCCAGGAGTTACTACGAGTACTGGTAAGGTACACATCAATTACATGTATATCAAATATACCTTTGGTGTTGCTGGCCTTCTTATCCGCTGAGTATTTGGGGCAGTTCCGCTTCCAGTGACCCTTCCCCTTGCAATAAAAGCACTCAGTCTCAGGCTTGGGTCCATTCTTTGACTTCTTCCCAGCAACTGGCTTACCGGGCGCGGCAACTTCCTTGCCGTCCTTCTTGAAGTTCTTCTTGCCCTTGCCCTTCTTGAACTTAGTGGTCTTATTGACCATCAACACTTGATGTTCTTTCTTGATTTCAGCCTTTGCTGACTTCAGCATTGAGAACACTTTAGGAATGGTCTTTACCATCCCCTGCATGTTGTAGTTCATCACAAAGCTCTTGTAGCTTGGTGGGAGCGACTGGAGGATTCTGTCAATGACCGCCTCATCTGGGAGGTCAATGTTCAGCTGGGTCATACGATTGTGCAACCCAGACATCTTCAGGATGTGCTCACTGACAGAATTGTTTTCCTCCATCTTACAACTGTAGAACTTGTCGGAGACATCATATCTCTTGACCCGGGCATGAGCTTGGAAAAGTAGTTTCAGCTCTTCGAACATCTCATATGCTCCGTGATGCTCAAAACGGTTTTGGAGCCCCGGTTCTAAGCTGTAAAGCATGCCGCACTGAACGAGGGAGTAATCATCAGCACGAGTTTGCCAAGCATCCATAATGTCTTGGTTCTCTGGGACGGGAGCGTCACCTAGCGGTCCTTCTAGGACATATTGCTTCCTGGCAGCTATGAGGATGATCCTCAGGTTCCGGACCCAGTCCGTATAGTTGCTGACATCATCTTTCAGCTTGATTTTCTCTAGGAACGCGTGGAAGTTCATGTTGACATTAGCGTTGGCCATTTGATCTACAAGACATATTTGCAAAGGTTTTAGACTAAGTTCATGATAATAAAGTTCTAATCAAATTATGAACTCCCACTTAGATTAGACATCCCTCTAGTCATCTAAGTGTTACACAATCCGAGTTGACTAGCCCGTGTCCGATCATCACATGAGACGAACTAGTCATCGTCAGTGAACATCTTCATGTTGATCGTATCCTCCATACGACTCGTGTTCGACCTTTCGGTCTCCGTGTTCCGAGGCCATGTCTGTACATGCTAGGCTCGTCAAGTTAACCCTAAGTGTTTTCGCTGTTTAAAACTGTCTTACACCCGTTGTATGTGAACGTAAGAATCCATCACATCCGATCATCACGTGGTGCTTAGAAGCGACGAACTGTAGCAACGGTGCACAGTTAGGGGAGAACACTTCTTGAAATTTTTGTAAGGGATCATCTTATTTACTACCGTCGTCCTAAGTAAACAAGATGCATAAACATAATAAACATCACATGCAATTATATAGTTGTGACATGATATGGCCAATATCATATAGCTCCATTGATCTCCATCTTCGCGGCTCCATGATCATCTTGTCACCGGCTTGACACCATGATCTCCATCATCATGATCTCCATCATCGTGTCTTCATGAAGTTGTCACGCCAACGACTACTTCTACTTCTATGGCTAACGCATTTAGCAATAAAGTAAAGTAGTTTACATGGCGTTCTTCAATGACACGCAGGTCATACAAAAAATAAAGACAACTCCTATGGCTCCTGCCGGTTGTCATACTCATCGACATGCAAGTCGTGAATCCTATTACAAGAACATTATCTCATACATCACAATTCATCATTCATCACAACTTCTGGCCATATCACATCACATGATCAATTGCTGCAAAAACAAGTTAGACGTCCTCTAATTGTTGTTGCATCTTTTACGTGGCTGCAATTGGGTTCTAGCAAGAACGTTTTCTTACCTACGAATAACCACAACGTGATTTTGTCAACTTCTATTTACCCTTCATAAGGGCCCTTTTCATCGAATCCGCTCCAACTAAAGTGGGAGAGACAGACACCCGCCAGCCACCTTATGCAACTAGTGCATGTCAATCGGTGGAACCAGTCTCACGTAAGCGTACGTGTAAGGTTGGTCCGGCCGCTTCATCCCACAATACCGTTGAAGCAAGAAAAGACTAGTAGAGGCAAGTAAGTTGACAAGATCCACGCCCACAACAAAATTGTGTTCTACTCGTGCAATAGAGAACTACGCATAGACCTAGCTCTGATACCACTGTTGGGGAACGTTGCAGAAAATTAAAATTTTCCCTACGGTTTCACCAAGATCCATCTATGAGTTCATCTAAGCAACGAGTCATGGGAGAGAGTTTGCATCTACATACCACTTGTAGATCGCGTGCGGAAGCTTGCAAGGGGATGGTGATGATGGAGTCGTACTCGACGTGATTCAAATCACCGATGTCCAAGTGCTGAACGGACAGCACCTCCGCGTTCAACACACGTACGGGACGGGAGACGTCTCCTCCTTCTTGATCCAGCAAGGGAGAAGGAGAGGTTGAGGAAGCTCGCTCCAACGCCAGCACGACGGCGTGGTGGTGTTGGTGCAGCAGTACTCCGACAGGGCTTCGCCAAGCGCTTAACGGAGGAGGAGAGGTGTTGGGGAGGGGAGGGGCTGCGCCTTTTGATGTGTTTAGCAGCCCTCCCCCACCCCTCTATTTATAGGGGAAGGGGCAAGGGGGGCCGACCCCTCTAGATGGGATCTAGAGGGGGGGCGGCGGCCAGGGAGGGGAGGCTTGCCCCCCAAGCAAGGGGGGCGCCCCCCTCAGGGTTTCCCCCCAACCCTAGGCGCATGGGCCCAAGGTGGGGGGCGCGCCCAGCCCTCTAGGGGCTGGCTCCCTCCCCTTTTCGGCCCATGTGGCCCTCCGGGGGGGGTGGCCCCTCCCGGTGGACCCCCGGAACCCCTCCGGTGGTCCCGGTACATTACCGATAGACCCCCGAAACTTTCCGGTGTCCGTATGACAACTTCCCATATATAAAACTTTACCTCCGGACCATTCCGGAACTCCTCGTGACGTCCGGGATCTCATCCGGGACTCCGAACAACATTCGGTAGTCACATACTAGTCTTCCTAATAACCCTAGCGTCACCGAACCTTAAGTGTGTAGACCCTACGGGTTCGGGAGACACGCAGACATGACCGAGACGACTCTCGGGCAATAACCAACAGCGGTATCTGGATACCCATGTTGGCTCCCACATGCTCCTCGATGATTTCATCGGTTGAACCACGATGTCGAGGATTCGATCAAAACCCTGTATACAATTCCCTTTGTCAATCGGTATGTTACTTGCCCGAGACTCGATCGTCGGTATCCCAATACCTTGTTCAGTCTCGTTACCGGCAAGTCAGTTTACTCGTACCGTAATGCATGATCCCGTGGCCAACACCTTGGTCACCTTGAGCTCATTATGATGATGCATTACCGAGTGGGCCCAGAGATACCTCTCCGTCATACGGAGTGACAAATCCCAGTCTCGATCCATGTTAACCCAACAGATACTTTCGGAGATACCTGTAATGCACCTTTATAGTCACCCAGTTACGTTGTGACGTTTGATACACCCAAGGCACTCCTACGGTATCCGGGAGTTACACGATCTCATGGTCGAAGGAAGAGATACTTGACATTGACAAAGCTCTAGCAAACGAACTACACGATCTTTTGTGCTATGCTTAGGATTGGGTCTTGTCCATCACATCATTCTCCTAATGATGTGATCCCGTTATCAACGACATCCAATGTCCATAGTCAGGAAACCATGACTATCTATTGATCACAACGAGCTAGTCAACTAGAGGCTCACTAGGGACATATTGTGGTCTATGTGTTCACACGTGTATTACGATTTCTGGATAATACTGTTATAGCATGAACAAAAAGACAATTATCATGAACAATGAAATATAATAATACTTTTATTATTGCCTCTAGGGCATATTTCCAACAGGTCCGCCCCCCAGAACAAGATGTGGCGCATGTTCTGAATTTTATGGAGATGCACCGACAATATACCTGGCCATGGGCAGCCCGGCTACTTTTTCAAAAATAGGTGTAGAATTATTGTTTTAGATTCTCAGCCCATTTACACCAAACACAATCCAATAGGAAAACCAAACTGAAACTAAGGTTTCAATCCAAACTATTCCCAGGTCTAGGCTTCGTTGATGGAAGTCGATGGTGAAGTCGGAGGCGCTGGCTCGTGGAGGAGTGATGATGATGACGCTTGGTGACGACCTCAACTTTGTGGTTCTTCTCTATGCCGTTTGCATTTCTCCATGTGGGTGGCCAGGTCGGCCGGTTTTGCCCTGTGTGCGCTGTTGTAACGGGTTTAGCCTGGTTTTCCGTAAATTAACAGGGCAAGCCACCTTTTTTTAATGTAATCGAGATCCTTCGGGACCGAGTTCAAAATTTTCTTTTTACTGTGAGGGAGTGTACTTGTTTGGCCATTGCTATCCCATGTGTCCAAGTGATCAGCATTACACATACTCGATTTGCCGAATGATCAGGTCTCTCTCCTCTTCAAGTCCATCTTCGCATCTTCGCATGTATAGAATGGAACAAAAGAAAAGTATATAATGCTAAAAAACTTCATTGTCATTTCCTCAATACGAAACTATTACACGTACGACTATGGCTTGTCCGCTTTGGTACGATGCAACGTCCAGCCGTGGCTGACTTCGATTGAGTCCAACAAACAAAAAATTGCATCCATGTATCCCTTTCGTTCAGTGTGTACAGATCAACCATGAGTATTGTGCTATTTTCGTCGACCAACCATCATGTGTACAGTAGTTCGATTAGTGATATGTAAGATGAACGTAACCATGTTGTCCCACTGGTCAGTGCCCTCTAATCCTAATTGACCACTAACCCATCCCAGCAAGCTAGAGAAAATCTAAACATCCCCATTGGGCCCGTGGAGTTCCTCTTCATTGGCGATTTTAGTGAAACTGACATGTGGGTTCCTCCAGACATAATGATCAAACTTAACTGTTCAGATAACAGTATCCCACTTTTGCTTCATTTTTTTTTTTGCGCTTTTACTCGTCAAATTTCACATCGGAAAGCTACCAAACCCGATGCACACTCAATAGACTACACAATCCCTCTGCAGAGCGAGCAAGATAAAGATAGGAACCGCGTTCGCTGTCTCGCTTTCCGGCCAGATCCCTTCCCGTCAACCAGCGAACCGCGTCGTCTATCTCGCTCTCCGGACAGACCCTTTCCCTTCAACCAGGGAGCCGCGTCGTCTATCTCGCTCCGGCCAGATCCGTTCCATATACGTTCTCGGTGCCATTACTCAGGTTTACCAGATCCCCGCTCGACCAGGAGTTCAGCAGTTCTTCGGGCGATCTCCAGGTTTGAGCCCCCCCTCCGGCCCGGCTCTCCTCCCCCAATATCCTTTTTTTTCCTTTCGTTTCTTTCGTCAGCTCAGTTTGCTCAAGCTGTTTTTTTTTTCCAAGAAAGTACCAACCTACAGCTAATCTATGCTATGTTAGAAGTACAGTACATGGGAACAAAGTCTCCTAAGATTGTCTCTATCCACGGTTGGATGCCTGAATATTTCGTTTTGGGGAATCTAAGGCAGACCAAGTTCATCTCCTCCTTAAATTTGGCCCTCCATCCATAAACACTTGGTTGCATGTCTTCGAAGATAATCGAATTATTTCTGAACAATCCAAATAGCCAAGGCATCTAAAATGATGATTTCCATGAAAAAAGGACAACTTATAGCAGTCAAAAGCTGCTATAGTGGCTGATCCGATGCAGAGCTGGCACTGTGGCCGGGGGAGATATAGCTCGAACATGCGATCCCCTGTTTCTAGAGATCTATCCCCAGAGACTGCACATAAATAGTCCTAGTGTTGACAGATTGTGCAAGATGACTGCCAGAAGAAAATATTGTGTTTCTTCTGACAGAGTGAATTGCAAAGCCTACCAAAGGTAGTAAGGTCTAAGGGGCCTGAGGATTATCCATAGTGAGCTAGCTGACAACCTTTCGAGACTAGGAAGGAAGAACGCCAGGGGAATGTCCAGGAGATGTCCTTTGTTGTACTACCTTGTTTATTTTGATACCTTTAAATGATATACGTAACTTTATACACACACCCTTTTCTTTTTGAATTGTTTGGATTGCTTACCACATATGTCACGTTGTATACACACACCCTTTTCACAAACCTTTAGCTTTCTTTCGCTTGTCAATCAGCTTAAGCGTATGATGCTTCAAATTGTATGCACTATGCAGCATGCCTATTTCACATACAAGTTATGTACGCTCTCTCTTAACTATGTGAAATGTTTTCGGTGTTATTAGAAAGATGAAATGTTCGACATAGTCAATCCCAGCAGGAGATATAGATAGGATATCATGGCGAACAAGATACAACATACAAGTGCAACGACAAGGGAGTTTACACTCGAGTTGTTGAAACAAATTACAGATAACTTTTCTGAGGAGCATGTCATCGGTCGTGGTGGGTATGGAGTAGTCTATAAGGTAATTGTTATTATTGCTTACATATGTTATAATTGTACTACCAGACATTCCCAGAAGCCATGTAACTTTTTTAACAGGGATTACTGCACGATGGAGAAGAGATTGCTCTCAAAAAGCTTCACTACATGCCTGGGCTTGACGACAAGCAATTTATGAACGAATTTAATAACCTTATGAGGGCCCAGCATCCAAATATCATCCGATTAGTGGGCTACTGCTATGGTCTAGGACATGAACGCCTCAAGTACAATGGTGAACATATTTTTGCCCGTGTACAAGAAAGGGTTCTCTGCTTTGAATATTTGCAGGGTGGAAGTCTTGAGAAGCATATTTCTGGTATGACTGTGCTCTACTTAGCCCATACCATTGCTTTGCATTAGAGAAGAATAATCCCTAAAATTATGTACTTACATTCCTAGACTTACGTCTTGGTAATATATACGCTGCATGTTTGCCTCTACAGATGAATCCTGCGGACTCGATTGGAACACACGCTTCAAAATTATTAAGGGAGTTAGCAAGGGAATAAATTATCTTCATAATGGATGCAAAGATTCTATTTACCATCTTGACTTGAAACCTGAGAATATATTGCTAGACAAGAACCTGGTCCCGAAAATTGGAGATTTTGGTTTGTCAAGACTTTTCCAAACAGAAAAAACGCATATCACAAGCAAATTTACGGGAACAATGTAAGTTGATATCTCACATTAATGATAAACTTAAATTTTTAAATAAATTGCAAGAATAATTGTGTTAAATATATGTCATGCAGGGGATACATGCCACCAGAATTTATCGATAGACGTGCAATCACACCAAAGTTTGATGTATTCAGCTTTGGTGTTATAATAATTCGGATAGTGGCAGGATATGAGGGCTATTCCAAATGTGAACATATGTCTCCTCATGAATTTCTTGAGCATGTAAGGAAGATATTTTGTATCATGCCCAATAATCCCCTTTCCACAAAGATAATTCGGTTGTGTCTTACTTTCCATGGAACATTTGGCCACTGTATTCCACCTTTGCAGGTACATGGAAACTGGAGAAAGCGGATGCAGGAAACAATGTCATCGCATATATCAGAGCAAGTTATGACATGCATTGCAATAGCGTTTAGGTGTTTGGAGTTCGACCGAGAGAAAAGGCCTACCATAGCGGATATTGTCAATGAACTGAATAAGATCGATAATGCCGAAAGTGTAGCTATAGCCAAGGTATTATATTATATTTCACACAGCTGACTGTGCTCCCTGGTACAAATGGATGATTTTTTTTACCAGCAACATGATTTTCCCTTTTTTGTTGTGCCTTTCTTTATTCAAGAACTCAGACGAACAGGAGCACGCTCTAGAAAAACAACCTGCGATTCAAGTACAAGAAAAAAATACTAGTACGGAAGAGAATACCAGGTACTGATTTTTGTTTCTCAGATGACAATCATGCCGTTATACGTACATCAGACTTGTTCTTCCTCTTTCCCTTACCCATAAACATCATTTTTATTGCATCTTATCAGATACGCGAGAACGGATTCCATTTATACTGTCATGAAGTATAAAACGAACTTGGAGAAAGATATAGAGCACCTTTACAAGGAGCTGGAGTGCATGCAAAGTGCCTTGCTCGTGACGGCCGAGATGCTGCAGGACGCCAAGAACCTGATGAACCTCATATCTGTCGTGGTGGGTTTCTTGCGTTCCGCATCTCCGAAACTGCAAGGTCCGAGAAAATATTCCTATCTGGTGCCTTTGCGTGGCACGTCTCCGAAACTGCAAAGTCTGAGAAAGGATTCCTATTTGCTGCGCTTGCCTCGCCCATCTCCAAAACTGCCAAGTCAGATAAAACAACCTTCAAGGAAGAACTCCTGCGAGAAAAAGAAAGGGAAGGGCCGAAATTAAGAAGCGTGCACAATGACCACCATTTTTTAGAACGTTATTAGTAGGCTGGGGGCTGACGGGTGGCAAAAGCATTTGCTTGTGATTCTTCACTTGCGCTGAGTTTTGATTTTCTGTTTACGGGAGACTTTCAAACAATAGTTCACGCTTTGATTCTTCGCTTGTGCCGAGTTTTGATTTTCTGTTCACGGGAGACTTTCAAACAGTAGTTCACTCTTTGCGTCACCTCTTATCAGCTTCTTTCTGGGATAACGAGTGAAATTAATCACAAATAAAAAAATCACTCAAAATTTACTGCATCTTACCACTCATATTCATAAGCTGGATTGGTTGTGTGCATCTTAACCCTGCGGAGGACAGATGTGGCTCATCTTATTTTGTATCTGTTTGATGCAAGTTTTGAGTTAATAAAGGCGCCCTTTGTCGACCGGATGTTGCTCATCATGTTTTGTATCCGCTTAATGATACATTTAGAGTTAATAAAAATATCATTTGTGGAAAATGTTGATAAGCTAGAGAAGATTAGCTTCCCGAGCCTCCCTTTAAGTGAAACCCTCCCTTTATGAAAATAGGTCTTCAATGAAGCGTTATTACATGCAAAATGCCACTACACAGAAAATAATGCCTTGGTCTCACCTCAGAAAAAATCTCTTCTATCCCTTTAATCGCCCCCCCCCCCCCCCCCAACACCTTCACCCGTCCTACCTTTTTCATAATCATCCTTCCCTCACGAGCAGAGCAAGGGCTCCCGTTGCCACCACCCCGGCCCAGTGGTGGGTCACCATCCAGAGTAGGCATTTTGTACGGCATCTAGAGTTTGACTCGAGTCACGACTCTGAGTCAGTGGCCAAGTCGTCTGGCGACACCGGAGGCTGGTCACCTTTGATGGTTGTCACGAGGACTTTATCACGAAACTTGTTGTGCCACATAGGCATGCCACTGTTGAGCATCAATACGTAGCGCACGTAAGGCAGGATGAAGCTCAGAATCACCATGTCGGAGTTCCACATTAATTGCCCGGTGACATAATGACAACGTTGGTAGCGCTTGGTTATTGGGAAGTAGAGGAGGAGAAGGAGAGGCGGTGGGATTGAGGGAGTTGAGAGAGATCAAGAGGTTGTATAACGGAGTCCAAGAAAACATAGAGTGTGCGTCAAGGCAACCGACCTGCAGTCTAAAAATCGTAGCCCAAACAAGTCGGGATCCTGCTCAAAGACTAGGCACTGACTGTGATCATACAGTACTCATATTCGAACATTACTGACCCCTCATCACTAACCGACCTCTGGCCACACGTCAATGATGAGGGTTATCACAGACGGACCAGGGTGGACGCGTCAGTGATTTGTTTAAGCCATGACTACGTTGTTACCACCGAGGGCTCTCTTTGGCGGCTGTCCGTGGTGAGTCCAGGCATCAGCCACGTTATGTCATTAGTGACCGGCTTCGTTTCACTGACCGGTTGGACAAAATGGCCAGTAAGTGGTTTTTGTACCTTCACTGATCTCCACTTTTGTTGTCCATCTATCATGAGTTTCCCGCCAAAGTGCTGGACTGTCCAGTGTTATATCTGACTTGCCTTTCGTTGGCCTGCCAGTGATGATTCAACTCTATATATAGTCCGTTTGTACAAACAACAGGTTGTCGTATTCTTTCGCGCATCATTTTGGCCAGCTACTGAGGTGGTGAGCTGCATGTGTCTTGATAGTTGCGACTCAATGGTTTTGTGTACTGCTAGTCCGGAAGCCTCCTGATCCACCTTACTTGGTAATTTGATCAACGCGTTATCTCAGAAACACAAATTGCATACATATCTAAGGTCGGTTATGCCGCCCTTTTATTTTAGTCAATGCAAGTAGGCACCGTTGTACATATGGAAATGGTATGAGAACAGTGCAGTGCAACCGATGACCTCCACATCGTTCGTCTGCCATTAACCTCCATGTGTTGTCCATGTCGTAAATGTGACAACACAAGAATGGTTGGATCGAAAGAATAATTGCAATATCATTTGGTGAAGAGGGTTTTACTGATGGTTATACACGTTGGACATCGCACAGTGAGGATGCGGCCAGCGGTGACGATGACGTTGATACATATCATGTTGACGATCAGAGATATGATGACAACACATGTGTAACTAATGGGTGAAGAGGAAGATGAATCAAATTCAGAAGATACGGATGAGGAAAGGGATGCGGGCAGAATATGATTGGGATGTTGGATGACGTGCCTGATCAGGTGGTGCAAGATTAAATGCAAAGGAGGAAGAAAAGTTTGAGAAATTGTCAATGGATTCGAAAACCCCTTTGTATCCCGGCAGCAACGAAAAGCACACACGCTTTGCAGTCACACTAAAAATTCTAAAAATTACGTTGTTATCACAGGGAGTTTAAGCACATGGTTAGTCCACAAATTACGTGGTTATCAACACCAAAACCATTTAGGGAGAGAAATGCTCTTCTAGCTAGAGGGCTTGCAGGAGGGGGAAGAGGACGCATATCTCTGAAGCCGTGAGACTTTAAACATCACTTTTTTGGCTAGAGAAGTTATGTTTACAATTCCTCACGTTGGAGACTAGTATAACTCTAAGACTCTAAATACCACTTATTTCATCTGGACCGTAGATTTAGGATTTGAAGGTGAAATTTATGTGTTTCTTGAGTTTAACGTGGAGGCTTTATTGGTGCCTTCAATTAGTAAATATATATATGTACTATATTGTATTGTTGTGTTCATTTGAACCCTTTGAATTGAAGATGCCCTAATTTGGGCTGATTCCCAGCATGATCTAATATCAGATGCCACAAAAATTGGGTTTACAAGCTACTCTCTGTCCCATAATGTAAGACGTCTTTTGACACTACACAATGAATGGTGCAAGTACCATATTTTTCTCCTCTACAATGAACGGGCAATGCTACATCCACACAAGGCTACTTAAGGTATGCGGGCTGATATTGACCTGACAAATTTTGATTGGATTCCCCGCAAAAAAAAATTTGATTGGATTAAGTGGGACACACGAGTCCCATCCGACTGAAATTCAAAGGGTGGAGGGTATGCACGATTTACAGACGATACTAATAATTAAGCCGTTGGTGCCATCAAGCTCTCTGCAGGACACCGTTCGATTGCACGTCATGCATGCATCGTCCATTCACCAGTCGTCCACGAAGTAGTTTCGTTAGAGGAAAGGGCCGTAACAATCCCGTCTTAAATAGACGAAAGTAATAGTCTGGTATGTTTAGCATTTTTGACAGTGGAGAAATATGTCACGCTAGAGTACAATCATCCCATCTGTAGCATACGCAAAACTCGCTGACACTGACTACAGCTACAAATAATTGCAGCCTGCCTGACCGGCGCCACTGCCACTCTGCTTCTGCCATGGCGCCTCCTCTGTTTTCTAGATGCATTTGGTGCCTGTTCATCTGAATCCTCTTCGGTTCATTCCCGCCTCCATGTGCATTTGCGCGAATTACAAGCGTGCGAACCTCGCTTCGTACTTGCACAGGTTCGCTATGCTGTCTTGAGTTTAGTCCTGTTGCTTTAGCTCATGATCTTAGTCTTGTGTGCTCCCTCTACCCTGCACAGACGGCGGCAATAATTTTGTTGTTGCAGAAAAGCACAGGCAAATGACTGACGACCACATTTGGTGCTCCGCTGTCATTTCCACTGCTTGCGGCAGAAGGCTCGTGGTCGGTAGCTTCGGGCTGTTGACCAAATTGATTCAAATAAATCTAACAGTAAAACAATTCTTACGCCGCTGAGCTTGTACGGATGTATTGAGAAGAGAAATTACGAGAGAAAAATAGAGGAAGGAGGCAAGATGAGCAGGAGCAGAGTCTGAATATTTTGCTGCTCTTGTCTGCTGCACCGTGCGTGCAGTCAAGTTCCAGGTTCAGTCAAGTTCAGCTCAGGAGCCAACCAAAGCCTGTCTCCTTCCTTCTTCACATGTACTGTATTTCTCACCCCCCCCCCCCCCCCCCCCCCAAGCCCGTCGGAATTAGTTTTATCTTCAAGGATTCAAATAATTTAACTCTTTGAATTGCCTCTACAATATAATGAGGTGGTAGAAATTTGTTTTTTTTTCATTAAATACGCAAAAGATTTGCATATCATTATATTGATAGGGGGAATAGAATGTGATCGTTACAGTGGTGATCTCATAAGCACATGTGCAAAAGATCTGGAATTTAGAAACCACAAGTAGGCTTTTACTCTAATGAAGCCCCTCAATAATCTAGAGTGATAAGTATATCCAAGATTCCACTAAAAGTGAAAATTTTCATGTGGTATCTTCGTAGGGGAGTTGTATTAACCAAAGACAATCTCGCACGACGCAACTAGCAAGGAAGTAAGAAGTGTCGTTTTTGTACTCATGACGAGACAATCAAACACCTCCTTTTTCCAATACAAGTTTGCATGTTCTACGTGTCAGTCATCCAAATAGCGTCAAATTTGTATCCGCCCACAACTGTTGCCAATATTTTTGGTCATTGGTTGGACGGTATTTCAAATACGTTCAAAACACTAATAAGGGTGGGAGCGTATGCCTTAATTTGGTCGCTTTGGCTATGTAGAAATGATTTTGTTTTTAATGAAAAAAATGCTTCTCCTCCACATGTTATTTTCCGGTGTACGCAATTTTTACGTATTTGGTCTATGTTACAACGACCGGAGGACCAATCGCTGTTCAAGGCGGTGCGTATGCGATTGGAGCAGGTGGCTATGGAGATTTTTTTCCAACATGGGTGGCAACATAACCTTCGGATCGATCCACCACCTCCATCGACATAGGCATAGTGTCGGTCTATAGGGCTCTACTGTTGCCGATTTGTCGACTTATTTCGTAAGTTTTTATCAGACCTTCATATTGGGCCGTGTGCATCCTTATTATGTAGAGGCCGGATATTACTCATAATGCTTTGTATTCGCTTGATGCTACATTTGAGATAATAAAATCGCCCTTTATCGAAAAAAGATAAGTATATCAAATATCCTGATACGGATATGTACAAAATGGAGTTTACGTTGTCACTGTGCACAATCAATCTGTGATGCATGAAATTTTTGTTACCTTCAAGGATTTAGCGTCTCAATGGAAACTTTGAATTGCCTCTGCCCGACCCGTAGAAACTAGTTTTCAGAATATTTTGCTCACTTTTAACATAACACCTGCTGGTATTCGGAATTTAGGAAGCACTAGACTGTTGTTACTCTGACGAAACTCGTCAATATTTGTAAGAATAATAAGGGTATCAGGTATCCATTCACAAACGGTAAGAAACTGTCAAATCGATTGAATGTCTTGTCTTGGTGACTGCATTTAGCACGGTGGCCATGACGTGATGAATTATGTCCTTAATCGTGGATCCGATTACGTACAAAATGGAAGCGACAAGCAGGGACGGAGCCAGAAAATGGCGATAGGGGGGGCAGGGGCTTGGACTAGAAGAGTCGATCACAATCGTATAAGAGACAATCATATAGGCATATAGCATAGTAACTATCATGAGGTCTAAACACTCAAAATATACCCGCGGTTCTGCAATACAAATAAATTATTAATGTGAATGGCATTCATATCTGTATAATTTCTTCAGAATTCGTTAGTAGTTTCAATTGGCTATAAAACGTTCTCAACGACTCTTTCTCTTCATGCCTACAAACCCATAATTTGACAGTCAATCTTTTTTTTATTGTTCTAGTTTCTAGTTCTATTGTGTTTAAGGAACACATCAAAATAAAGTGTAGATTGAAGGAGAAGTTGGAAATCATGTTCACATCATTTGAATTAGCATCATGTTCACATGACTGAGAGCTTAATCAATTGGTTTGAAAAAATATGTATTGACTGAGTTCTCTTCCTCTTTATGTCTACACACACATAATTGGACAATACAATAATTTCTAATTAGTTTTTAATATTTCTACAATTAGATTCTAAGACACAGAGGAATATAATCTAATAATGAAAATAAACTAACCTTTCGTTGATCGCCTGGTCGCTCATCCGTGTGGACCGTGTGTGTGCCGCCGGCCGGGTTGCTCCTGCGGTCTGCGGATCGGCACGACGGGGAGTCGCGCCGTCGGGGACGATCGGACGGAGGCCTTCCCTCCTCGGCGGATGGAGAGATTCGATGTAGGGGATCGACGATCTACTAGGAGGGCGGCGGCGGCGGTGAATTTTTCCAATCGCAGGAACTGAGCAACGACGGACGAGCAGATTGTGGAAACGAAACGACCGTGCGTACGTCGTGGACTCGCTCGTGGAGTCGTGGTCGTGCGTATTACTTCCAGGCTCCTTTGTCTTCCACGTGGGCTGTTTTTCTTTTGCTTTTTGCTCATATTAGGGCCGTTGGCAACTTGGCCTGCTTCCTGCAATCACGCACACATCATGTTGAGTACGTACATGGGCTCTAGGCCTCTCGCTATGGGATGGCCGGATGGATCACAGGGGGGGCGAGAGAGCCAAAATTCTTTGCGTACGAAGAAAAATATACGTGGTACCTAATCGCTATTAAGGTGTAACGAGATCGTTGTGGGGGGGGGGGGGGGGGGGGGGGGGGGCGGGGTCTAGCCCCCCCTCGTCCCCCCTTAGAATCGTCCTGACAATTTGAAAGAATGGCGGCCGTGCACAAATCTTGACGTTTAAAGCGTGCAGCATGTCGACTCTCCAAAGTCAGTTCTAGTGAGTCATTATATAAACTGCTTAAAGTACTACGTAACAAGCAGGCCATGATATTGATTTAGTTTTTTTTGCGAGTAATGATATTGATTTTGTTGGTTACACATATAAGAGTGTTTAGATCACTAAAATAGTGATTTAAAAGCTTTTGTATTAGTATACAGAGGGAGTACATGATATTGATTGGTGGTGTAAGCGCGGGTAATCTCCTGCGCTCGGGCGACATCAGAGGCTACCAGTCCATGGCGCGGACACTGGGCTTGGCTGCCATGCCCAAGAAACAGTAATTTTTTCATGCTTGGTTTAGGATGATTTAGCAATAAATAATGGAAAACAATTCAAAAATGCCCAACCGTCCGATTAGGCGTGATCTAACGCCTCGATAAATTGGGGAAAGTTCTACCGTCCACTCATTTCTCTCACCGCGCCATACCCATATTTCTCTTTCTCTTATTATCCCATCTCTCATTTTTCTCCGTGACTTTATACAAGCATGTGGAAAATGCGTCAAGGTCAAGGCGATGCATACCGCAAGAAAAAAAAAGGTCAAGTCGATGCAAGCTAGGCTGGCAAGTATGGGTGGATCGTTAGGAGGATAGTGATATCTACGACCTGCCAAGGTTCAAGTCTTAAGACTTGACACTGGTGCTCACATTTTCCTGGATTTATTCTAGTCCTTCCGGTGATGTACCTTCAGTGGAAGGAGACGTTCTCCTTGACCACGAAGGCGTCTGCGGTGATTTCGTTAATCTCAAGATGATGTGCCAGCTCATTCTCTTGGAGTTGCTCACAGGGATAGGGTGTGTGTTCGTGCATTCATAGGGATGAGTGTATGTGTTTGTGTATGAGCGTCTGCGTTTATACTGTGTTAAAAAAAGTTGTTTTTCAAGTTGTGAATCTTTTGTTGTTGTTGTTGCAATCACTGTTTTTCATTTTTGAAAAAAATATTTGCTGTTGCAATTGTTTTTTTAATTTTTTTTGAAATTATATTCTTTTTTTCTTGTTACGGTGAAATGTTTGAGGCGTTACATATATTATATGATTTTTGCTGCTACCAAAGTCAACACCATTGTTGCAAGTCAGATGCTCGATGTTGCAAGGCCGCCCACCACACCGCTTTTGTTATTTGTAAATATAGATAGTCGTGTAGCAAAGCCGCTCAACGTTGCAAGTCGGCCGCTCGAAGTTGCGATTCAGACGTGTGATGCTGCAAGCCAGTGGCCTTTGTTCTTATTGCCGTTGCAAAGACCCTCATCGATGTTGCGAGCTTCTCCGCACAACCAATCCTCCAAGCCCGAGTCGCCGATGTGAGCGAGAGATGCGACGTTACGACCAAGGTCACCCTTTGGTGCGAGTAGGGCTGGTTGCTGCAAGCTCGTCGCGTTGCTACAACCAAGGTTACGCACTGCTCCAAGCAAGACTGGATGCTGCAATCCTCTGCTGCCACTGATGGATTCATGTACCTAGGGTAGGGTCATAGGCCTGACCTAAACGTCCTACCCAAGGACACCCTTAGAAGAGATCACCTTCCAGTCGACTAACGAGGAACACACTCGACTGACTAGAAGGACTCGACCATGGAGACTCACTCGACCATGAAGATACACTCGACCACCAGAAGGTCAGAAGGCACTCCGCAACGCAACGGCCTGTAATTGAATAGACTTAATGATAGTTAAGGCACTTTATGAGGGGCGTTACTGGGCTTAATGTACTTTAACCCCTCCATTATGTGGGCTGGCTGGGGTCCTGGCGCACTCTATATAAGCCACCCCCCCTCCACAGGCAGAAGGGTTCGCACTCTTGTAACACCTATACTTATAATCCACTCGACCGCCTCAGAGCACCGAGACGTAGGGCTTTTACTTCCTCCGAGAAGGGCCTGAACTCGTACATCGCTTGTGTTTACAACCTCTCCATAGCTAGGACCTTGCCACTCCATACCTACCCCCCACTCTACTGTCAGACTTAGAACCACGACAGTTGGCGCCCACCGTGGGGCAGGTGTTTTAGCGATTTTGTGGAGAAGTTGCGGTACTTCCGAGTACTTTCATCATGATGACTGCTGGAGTTTTGGTCGGGGGGTGCGAGATCCGTCTCGGCGCTCTCACCTTTGTCGCCGACGACTCCGCGTGGCTCCAGGAGGCTCCACTCGACATCGATGCGCTCCCCGTCCGCGGTGCGACGCATTTTCGCGCATGTGTCCGCGGCGTTCTGCTGCGGCAACCGTCGACCCCATATCGGTCGACTCCTTTATCGACCACCCGCCCGGTCTCCCACCAGCGCAAGCGCTCTGGTCGGTCGAGACTCCAGCGGTGGGTGAAGCACGCGGTGGCTCGCCAGACAGCCACCGCCCAGTTCGCGGCAATTGAGCCCGACGATCCCTCTACGGCCTGTTCGATCTGTCAACTGGCTCCGTAGAGACTGCATCCGAATGCGATATCAGTGATCCAGCGGCGGAAATCCTCATGGTCGATGGCCCCCGCAGTCCTCCCGGCTTCACCCATGGGGGCGGAGCGGGCGGTGGAGGTGACCCCGCACAAGACCACGAAGAGTACCAGCCCGAGACACTCGACTCTTTGCAAAGAGAAGAGCTTCGCCGCAGGAACATGGATGCCCTGCATACTCCCATCGCGGGAGAAACCCCCGAGGCTCGCGCCTTGGAGGAGGCACATTTGGCCAATGTGGCTGAACGCGCTCGCCTGGAGAACCTTCAGCGAGCACTCAACGAGCGCGCGCGGCAACGAGTTCCCGAAGCCAGTCGACGTTGACTCTTCCCGCCGACTCAGGTATACCGCACGCCAATTCAGAATTTAGCAGCTGCTACCCGTATAGCAGAGTCCATCCAGCCTTCACAGTCGGAAGCTGGGAGAAGCTTGATGCAAATGAGAGACTTACTCCGAGCAGCAGGAGATCAGAACTCAGCCGTGTCGCAGTCGCACAACAGAATTCACAGTCGATCCGTCGTTGCGAATACAGTTCAATCTGCTCACAGCCCCAGATCGCCTCCACGGCGGGAAGGGCGCGACAACCGGCGAGATCAGTATGGAGACCGACACGACCGAGATGACAGGCGTCGAGTGCCCGTTTCCCCTCCGAGGGAAGGGTCTTACGCTCCTCGGCGACAGGATGACAGGCGTCAGTACAGTGCGGGGCGAAGAGTTCCAGTCGACCCCAGGGAACCAGGCTTCGACGCGCGATCCATTATCGTGCAAGGCTTGGTTGACCGGAACAGAGCCCAACGAGGTGGACCCGAGAGAGATGCACCCACGAGCAGTCGAGTGCATGTTTCTGGTCCAGAGTGTTTTAGCAGGGCTATCAGAGCCGCAGTGATTCCCCCCAATTTCAGGTTGGCAACAGGAGTCAGCAAATTCACTGGGGAGTCTAAGCCTGAAACTTGGCTTGAAGATTACCGAGTGGCTGTCCAGATTGGTGGTGGGAATGACGAGGTGGCCATGAAGCATTTGCCCCTCATGTTGGAAGGTTCTGCCAGAGCGTGGTTGAATCAGTTGTTGGGGAACGTAGTAATTTCAAAAAAATTCCTACGCACACGCAAGATCATGGTGATGCATAGCAACGAGAGGGAAGAGTGTTGTCTACGTACCCTCGTAGACCGAAGCGGAAGCGTTGACACAACGTATAGGAAGTAGTCGTACGTCCTCCCGGTCCAACCGATCCAAGCACCGTTACTCCGGCACCTCCGAGTTCTTGACATGCGTACAGCTTGATGACGCTCCCTCGATCTCCAATCCAGTAGAGGCTCCGAGGGGGGGTTCCATCAGCACGACGCCGTGGTGACGATCTTGATGTTCTCCTGTCGCAGGGCTTCGCCTAAGCACCGCTACAATATGACCGAGGTGTAATATCGTGGAGGGGGGCACCGCACACGGCTAAGGAACGATCTCAAGGATCAACTTGTGTGTTCTAGGGTGCCCCTCTACCCCCGTATATAAAGGAGGGAGGGGAGGAGGTGGCCGGCCAAGGGGGGCGCGCCATAGGGAAGGGGGAAACCTACTCCAAGTAGGTTTCCCCCCCCTTTTCCTTATCTTATTTGGAGGGGGAAGGAAAGAGTACTAGTAGTAGGAAATAGTACTAGTAGTAGTATTAGGAAGAGGGGGAAGGAGAAAGGAAAGGGGGGGCCGGCCCCCCTCCCCAATTCGGATTGGGCTGGGGGGGCGCGCCCCCCTCCCTTGTTCCTTCTCCCTTCCTCCTACATGGGCCCAATAAGGCCCATATACCTCCCGGGGGGTTCCGGTAACCCTCCGGAGCTCCATACTTCTCCGGAACCTTTCCGGTGTCCAAATATATCCGTCCAATATATCAATCTTTATGTCTCGACCATTTCGAGACTCCTCGTCATGTCCGTGATCATATCCGGGACTCCGAACAACCTTCGGTACATCAAAATACATAAACTCATAATATAACTGTCATCGAAACCTTAAGCGTGCGGACCCTACGGTTCGAGAACAATGTAGACATGACCGAGACATGTCTCCGGTCAATAACCAATAGCGGGACCTGGATGCCCATATTGGTTCCTACATATTCTACGAAGATCTTTATCGGTCAGACCACATAACAACATACGTTGTTCCCTTTGTCATCGGTATGTTACTTGCCCGAGATTCGATCGTCGGTATCCAATACCTAGTTCAATCTCGTTACCGGCAAGTCTCTTTACTCGTTCCGTAATACATCATCTCACAACTAACTCATTAGTTGAAATGCTTGCAAGGCTTAAGTGATGTGTATTACCGAGAGGGCCCAGAGATACCTCTCCGACATTCGGAGTGACAAATCCTAATCTCGAAATACGCCAACTCAACAAGTACCTTCGGAGACACCTGTAGAGCACCTTTATAATCACCCAGTTACGTTGTGACGTTTGGTAGCACACAAAGTGTTCCTCCGGTAAACGGGAGTTGCATAATCTCATAGTCATAGGAACATGTATAAGTCATGAAGGAAGCAATAGCAACATACTAAACGATCGTGTGCTAAGCTAACGGAATGGGTCATGTCAATCAGATCATTCAGCTAATGATGTGACCTTGTTAATCAAATAACAACTCCTTGTTCATGGTTAGGAAACATAACCATCTTTGATTAACAAGCTAGTCAAGTAGAGGCATACTAGTGACACACTGTTTGTCTATATATTCACACATGTATTATGTTTCCGGTTAATACAATTCTAGCATGAATAATAAACATTTATCATGATATAAGGAAATAAATAATAACTTTATTATTGCCTCTAGGGCATATTTCCTTCAGTCTCCCACTTGCACTAGAGTCAATAATCTAGATTACACAGTAATGATTCTAACACCCATGGAGTCTTGGTGTTGATCATGTTTTGCTCGTGGAAGAGGCTTAGTCAACGGGTCTGCAACATTCAGATCCGTATGTATTTTGCAAATCTCTATGTCTCCCACATGGACTAGATCCCGGATGGAATTGAAGCGTCTCTTGATGTGCTTGGTTCTTTTGTGAAATCTGGATTCCTTCACTAAGGCAATCGCTCCAGTATTGTCACAAAAGATTTTCATTGGACCCGATGCACTAGGTATGACACCTAGATCGGATATGAACTCCTTCATCCAGACTCCTTCATTGGCTGCTTCCGAAGCAGCTATGTATTCCGCTTCACATGTAGATCCCGCCACGACGCTTTGCTTTGAACTGCACCAACTGACAGCTCCACCGTTTAATGTAAACACGTATCCGGTTCCGGATCAGTGTCAAAGCTTGCATCAACGTAACCATTTACGATGAGCTCTTTGTCACCTCCATATACGAGAAACATATCCTTAGTCCTTTTCAGGTATTTCAGGATGTTCTTGACCGCTGTCCAGTGATCCACTCCTGGATTACTTTGGTACCTCCCTGCTAGACTTATAGCAAGGCACACATCAGGTCTGGTACACAGCATTGCATACATGATAGAGCCTATGGCTGAAGCATAGGGAACACCTTTCATTTTCTCTTTATCTTCTGCAGTGGTCGGGCTTTGAGTCTTACTCAACTTCACACCTTGCAATACAGGCAAGAACCCTTTCTTTGCTTGATCCATTTTGAACTTCTTCAAAACTTTGTCAAGGTATGTGCTTTGTGAAAGTCCAATTAAGCGTCTTGATCTATCTCTATAGATCTTAATGCCCAATATGTAAGCAGCTTCACCGAGGTCTTTCATTGAAAAACTTTTATTCAAGTATCCCTTTATGCTATCCAGAAATTCTATATCATTTCCAATCAATAATATGTCATCCACATATAATATTAGAAATGCTACAGAGCTCCCACTTACTTTCTTGTAAATACAGGCTTCTCCAAAAGTCTGTATAAATCCAAATGCTTTGATCACACTATCAAAACGTTTATTCCAACTCCGAGAGGCTTGCACCAGTCCATAAATGGAACGTTGGAGCTTGCACACTTTGTTAGCTCCCTTTGGATTGATAAAACCTTCTGGTTGCATCATATACAACTCTTCTTCCAGAAATCCATTCAGGAATGCAGTTTTTACATCCATTTGCCAAATTTCATAATCATAAAATGCGGCAATTGCTAACATGATTCGGACAGACTTAAGCATCGCTACGGGTGAGAAGGTCTCATCGTAGTCAACCCCTTGAACTTGTCCAAAACCTTTTGCAACAAGTCGAGCTTTGTAGACAGTAACATTACCGTCAGCGTCAGTCTTCTTCTTGAAGATCCATTTGTT
The DNA here is from genome assembly GCA_963921465.1 of Triticum timopheevii. Lineage (NCBI taxonomy): Eukaryota > Viridiplantae > Streptophyta > Magnoliopsida > Poales > Poaceae > Triticum > Triticum timopheevii. The sequence continues at coordinate 475,270,657 of OY997262.1, forward strand.
CTCAATTGCTTGCCGACCATCGGGCAAGTCAACCAAAGTCCATACTTTGTTATCATACATGGATCCCATCTCAGATTTCATGGCTTCAAGCCATTTTGCGGAATCTGGGCTCACCATCGCTTCTTCATAGTTCGTAGGTTCATCATGATCTAGTAGCATGACTTCCAGAACAGGATTACCGTACCACTCTGGTGCGGATCTTATTCTGTTCGACCTACGAGGTTCTGTAATAACTTGATCTGAAGTTCTATGATCATCATCATCAACTTCCTCACTAGTTGGTTTTGACGTCACAGAAACCGGTTCCTGTAATTTATTATTTTCCAACAAGGGAGTAGGTACAATTACCTCATCAAGTTCTACTTTCCTCCCACTCACTTCTTTCGAGAGAAACTCCTTCTCTAGAAAGGATCCATTCTTAGCAACGAATGTCTTGCCTTCGGATCTGTGATAGAAGGTGTACCCAACTGTCTCCTTTGGGTATCCTATGAAGACACATTTCTCCGATTTGGGTTCGAGCTTATCAGGTTGAAGCTTTTTCACATAAGCATCGCAACCCCAAACTTTAAGAAACGACAACTTTGGTTTCTTGCCAAACCATAGTTCATAAGGTGTCGTCTCAACGGATTTCGACGGTGCCCTATTTAACGTGAATGTGGCTGTCTCTAGAGCATAACCCCAAAACGATAGTGGTAAATCTGTAAGAGACATCATAGATCGCACCATATCAAGTAAAGTACGATTATGACGTTCGTACACACCATTACGCTGTGGTGTTCCGGGTGGTGTGAGTTGCGAAACTATTCCACATTGTTTTAAGTGTAGACCAAACTCGTAACTCAAATATTCTCCTCCACGATCAGATCATAGAAACTTTATTTTCTTGTTACGATGATTTTCAACTTCACTCTGAAATTCTTTGAACTTTTCAAATGTTTCAGACTTATGTTTCATTAAGTAGATATACCCATATCTGCTTAAATCATCTGTGAAGGTGAGAAAATAACGATATCCGCCACGAGCCTCAACATTCATTGGACCACATACATCTGTATGTATGATTTCCAACAAATCTGTTGCTCTCTCCATAGTACCGGAGAATGGCGTTTTGGTCATCTTGCCCATGAGGCATGGTTCGCAAGTACCAAGTGATTCATAATCAAGTGGTTCCAAAAGTCCATCAGTATGGAGTTTCTTCATGCGCTTTATACCGATATGACCCAAACGGCAGTGCCACAAATAAGTTGCACTATCATTATCAACTCTGCATCTTTTGGCTTCAACACTATGAATATGTGTATCACTACTATCGAGATTCATCAAAAATAGACCACTCTTCAGGGGAGCATGACCATAAAAGATATTACTCATATAAATAGAACAACCATTATTCTCTGATTTAAATGAATAACCATCTCGCATCAAACAAGATCCAGATATAATGTTCATGCTCAACGCTGGCACCAAATAACAATTATTTAGGTCTAATACTAATCCCGAAGGTAGATGTAGAGGTAGCGTGCCGACCGCGATCACATCGACTTTGGAACCGTTTCCCACGCGCATCGTCACCTCGTCCTTTGCCAGTGTTCGCTTAATCCGTAGTCCCTGTTTCGAGTTGCAAATATTAGCAACAAAACCAGTATCAAATACCCAGGTGCTACTGCGAGCTCTAGTAAGGTACACATCAATAACATGTATATCACATATACCTTTGTTCACTTTGCCATCCTTCTTATCCGCCAAATACTTGGGGCAGTTCCGCTTCCAGTGACCAGTCTGCTTGCAGTAGAAGCACTCAGTTTCAGGCTTAGGTCCAGACTTGGGTTTCTTCTCTTGAGCAGCAACTTGTTTGCTGTTCTTCTTGAAGTTCCCCTTCTTCTTCCCTTTGCCCTTTTTCTTGAAACTAGTGGTTTTGTTAACCATCAACACTTGATGCTCCTTCTTGATTTCTACCTCCGCAGCCTTTAGCATTGCGAAGAGCTCGGGAATCGTCTTATCCATCCCTTGCATATTATAGTTCATCACGAAGCTCTTGTAGCTTGGTGGAAGTGATTGGAGAATTCTGTCAATGACGCTATCATCCGGAAGAGTAACTCCCAGTTGAATCAAGTGATTACAATACCCAGACATCTTGAGTATGTGCTCACTGACAGAACTATTCTCCTCCATCTTGCAGCTATAGAACTTATTGGAGACTTCATATCTCTCAATCCGGGCATTCTTCTGGAATATCAACTTCAACTCCTGGAACATCTCATACGCTCCATGACGTTCAAAACGTCGTTGAAGTCCCGGTTCTAAGCCGTAAAGCATGGCACATTGAACTATCGAGTAGTCATCAGCTTTGCTCTGCCAGACGTTCTTAACGTCGTCAGTTGCATCAGCAGCAGGCCTGGCACCCAGCGGTGCTTCCAGGACGTAATTTTTCTGTGCAGCAATGAGGATAATCCTCAAGTTACGGACCCAGTCCGCGTAGTTGCTACCATCATCTTTCAACTTAGCTTTCTCAAGGAACGCATTAAAATTCAACGGAACAACAGCACGGGCCATCTATCTACAAACAACATAGACAAGCAAGATACTATCAGGTACTAAGTTCATGATAAATTTTAGTTCAATTAATCATATTACTTAAGAACTCCCACTTAGACAGACATCTCTCTAGTCATCTAAGTGATCACGTGATCCAAATCAACTAAACCATAACCGATCATCACGTGAGATGGAGTAGTTTTCAATGGTGAACATCTTATATTGATCATATCTACTATATGATTCACGCTCGAACTTTCGGTCTCCGTGTTCCGAGGCCATATCTGCATATGCTAGGCTCGTCAAGTATAACCTGAGTATTCTGCGTGTGCAAAACTAGCTTGCACCCGTTGTAGATGGACGTAGAGCTTATCACACCCGATCATCACGTGGTGTCTGGGCACGACGAACTTTGGCAACGGTGCATACTCAGGGAGAACACTACTTGATAATTTTAGTGAGAGATCATCTTAAAATGCTACCGTCAATCAAAGCAAGATAAGATGCATAAAGGATAAACATCACATGCAATCAATATAAGTGATATGATATGGCCATCATCTTCTTGTGCTTGTGATCTCCATCTCCGAAGCACCATCATGACCACCATCGTCACCGGCGCGACACCTTGATCTCCATCGTAGCATCGTTGTCGTTTACGCCATCTATTGCTTCTACGACTATCGCTACCGCTTAGTGATAAAGTAAACAATTACAGGGCGTTTGCATTTCATACAATAAAGCGACAACCATATGGCTCCTGCCAGTTGCCGATAACTTCGGTTACAAAACATGATCAGCTCATACAATAAAATATAGCATCATGTCTTGGCCATATCACATCACAACATGCCCTGCAAAAACAAGTTAGACGTCCTCTACTTTGTTGTTGCAAATTTTACGTGGCTGCTATGGGCTTAAGCAAGAACCAATCTCACCTACGCATCAAAACCACAACGATAGTTTGTCAAGTTGATGCTGTTTTAACCTTCGCAAGGACCGGGCGTAGCCATACTCGGTTCAACTAAAGTTGGAGAAACTGACACCCGCTAGTCACCTGTGTGCAAAGCACGGCGGTAAAACCAGTCTCGCGTAAGCGTACGCGTAATGTCGGTCCGGGCCGCTTCATCCAACAATACCGCCGAACCAAAGTATGACATGCTGGTAAGCAGTATGACTTATATCGCGCACAACTCATTTGTGTTCTACTCGTGCATATAACATCAAACCATAAAAACCTAGGCTCTGATACCACTGTTGGGGAATGTAGTAATTTCAAAAAATTTCCTACGCACACGCAAGATCATGGTGATGCATAGCAACGAGAGGGGAGAGTGTTGTCTACGTACCCTCGTAGACCGAAGCGGAAGCGTTGACACAACATATAGGAAGTAGTCGTACGTCCTCCCGGTCCAACCGATCCAAGCACCGTTACTCCGGCACCTCCGAGTTCTTGACACGCGTACAGCTCGATGACGCTCCCTCGAGCTCCAATCCAGTAGAGGCTCCGAGGGGGAGTTCCGTCAGCACGACGGCGTGGTGACGATCTTGATGTTCTCCTGTCGCAGGGCTTCGCCTAAGCACCGCTACAACAAGACCGAGGTGTAATATCGTGGAGGGGGGCACCGCACACGGCTAAGGAACGATCTCAAGGATCAACTTGTGTGTTCTAGGGTGCCCCTCTACCCCCGTATATAAAGGAGGGAGGGGAGGAGGTGGCCGGCCAAGGGGGGCGCGCCATAGGGGAGGGGGAAACCTACTCCAAGTAGGTTTCCCCCCTTTTCCTTATCTTATTTGGAGGGGGAAGGAAAGATACTAGTAGTAGGAAATAGTACTAGTAGTAGTATTAGGAAGAGGGGGAAGGAGAAAGGAAAGGGGGGGCCGGCCCCCCTCCCCAATTCGGATTGGGCTGGGGGGGGGGGGCGCCCCCCTCCCTTGTTCCTTCTCCCTTCCTCCTACATGGGCCCAATAAGGCCCATATACCTCCCGGGGGGTTCCGGTAACCCTCCGGAGCTCCATACTTCTCCGGAACCTTTCCGGTGTCCAAATATATCCGTCCAATATATCAATCTTTATGTCTCGACCATTTCGAGACTCCTCGTCATGTCCGTGATCATATCCGGGACTCCGAACAACCTTCGGTACATCAAAATACATAAACTCATAATATAACTGTCATCGAAACCTTAAGCGTGCGGACCCTACGGTTCGAGAACAATGTAGACATGACCGAGACACGTCTCCGGTCAATAACCAATAGCGGGACCTGGATGCCCATATTGGTTCCTACATATTCTACGAAGATCTTTATCGGTCAGACCACATAACAACATACGTTGTTCCCTTTGTCATCGGTATGTTACTTGCCCGAGATTCGATCGTCGGTATCCAATACCTAGTTCAATCTCGTTACCGGCAAGTCTCTTTACTCGTTCCGTAATACATCATCTCACAACTAACTCATTAGTTGAAATGCTTGCAAGGCTTAAGTGATGTGTATTACCGAGAGGGCCCAGAGATACCTCTCCAACATTCGGAGTGACAAATCCTAATCTCGAAATACGCCAACTCAACAAGTACCTTCGGAGACACCTGTAGAGCACCTTTATAATCACCCAGTTACGTTGTGACGTTTGGTAGCACACAAAGTGTTCCTCCGGTAAACGGGAGTTGCATAATCTCATAGTCATAGGAACATGTATAAGTCATGAAGGAAGCAATAGCAACATACTAAACGATCGTGTGCTAAGCTAACGGAATGGGTCATGTCAATCAGATCATTCAGCTAATGATGTGACCTTGTTAATCAAATAAGAACTCCTTGTTCATGGTTAGGAAACATAACCATCTTTGATTAACAAGCTAGTCAAGTAGAGGCATACTAGTGACACACTGTTTGTCTATATATTCACACATGTATTATGTTTCCTGTGAATACAATTCTAGCATGAATAATAAACATTTATCATGATATAAGGAAATAAATAATAACTTTATTATTGCCTCTAGGGCATATTTCCTTCATCAGTTACCTCCTAGCAGTATATACACTTGGGAAGATTTGTCCCGAGTGTTCGTCAGAACTTTTGAAGGAACCTGCAAGCGACCAGCTGGTTTGACAGAGCTGCAAGTCTGTGTGCAGAAGACCAATGAGACTCTCCGAGAGTACATTCAGAGATGGATCACTCTGCACCACACTGTGGAAAATGTGTCGGACCATCAGGCAGTTTGCGCCTTCAAAGATGGCGTCAAGAACAAAGAATTGAGTCTGAAGTTTGGCCGAACCGGCGACATGACCCTGAGCCGAATGATGGAGATTGCTACCAAGTATGCCAACGGCGAGGAAGAGGACCGATTCCGCAGCGGCAAGTACAAGCCAAGTCAGTCGGAGAAGGGAAATTCCAGTCGAAAACAGAAGCGGAAAGCCGAGCCAGCAGCTCCTGGAGAGGCCCTGGCTGTCACTCAGGGAAAGTTCAAGGGGAAGCCAAGAGGATCCTGGAATCCTAAGAAAGTAAAAGATAAGGAAGGAAACGACGTGATGGATATGCCATGCCATATTCACACGAAGAAAGATGAGGAGGGCAACATCATTTACCCAAAGCACACCACTCGCCAGTGTCGACTCCTGATCCAGCAATTTCAGGGAAAACAGTCCAAGGACAAGGAGAAGGAGTCAGACAAGGCCGGAGACAAAGAGGACAGTGAGGAAGAATATCCGCATGTCAACTCTACTCTGATGATCTTCGCGGATGTGGAAAGCAAGAGTCGACTGAAAGTCATTAACCATGAGGTGAACATGGTTGCCCCAGCAAAACCAAGTTATGTGAGATGGTCCCAAACACCCATCACATTTGACCAATCTGATCACCCGACTCACATTGCCACCCCTGGGAGGCAAGCTTTGGTGGTCGATCCAGTTGTCGATGGCACTCGACTGACGAAAGTGCTGATGGACGGTGGTAGTGGGCTGAACTTGTTGTATGCGGACACACTGAAAGGAATGGGCATCCCGATGTCCCGGTTGAGCACCAGCAACATGAGTTTCCACGGAGTCATACCAGGGAAGAAGGCTGAGTCACTCGGCCAAATAGCTCTGGACGTGGTTTTTGGTGATTCCAAGCATTTTCGCAAGGAAAAGTTGACCTTTGAGGTCGTGGATTTTCAGAGTGCGTATCACGCCATTTTGGGGAGGCCCGCCTATGCACGGTTCATGGCTCGACCATGTTACATGTACCTCAAACTGAAAATGCCAGGTCCCAAAGGAGTGATCACTGTCACTGGTGATCGGAAAAAGGCAGAAGAGTGCTTTCAGAAGGGCTCGAAGATTGCCGATTCCCAGGTGACAGTGGTCGAGTTCGAAGAGTACAAGCAAAACGCAGATCCGAGTGATTTGTTGCGATCCAAGAAACCCGCCACAGAATCTGCATTTCAGTCGTCTGGTGAGACGAAGCCAGTTCACATCCACCCGACCGACCCCAATGCAGCCCCGACCCACATCTCCACGACACTCGACCCGAAATAGGAAGAAGCGCTCATCCAGTTCCTCCGTGAGAACTGGGACATTTTTGCATGGAAGCCAGCTAACATGCCAGGTGTTCCCAGGGGACTGGCTGAGCATCGCCTCAGAGTCGACAAATCAGCTAAACCAGTCAAAGAGCATCTTCGGCGGTCCGCCGTTCAGAAGAGAAAAGCTATTGGTGAGGAAGTGGCTCGACTGTTGGCGGCAGGATTTATCCGAGAGATATACCACTCCGAGTGGCTCGCTAATGTCGTCATGGTTCCCAAGAAGGACAACTCACTCCGCATGTGCATTGATTTCAAGCACATCAATCGGGCCTGCCCGAAAGATCATTTTCCTCTCCCTCGCATAGATCAAATTGTTGACTCGACCGCGGGATGTGAGAGATTGTCTTTTCTAGACGCATATTCCGGGTATCATCAGATCCGTGTATGGACCCGACGAAATAAAAACAGCTTTCATCACTCCATTCGGGTGCTTCTGCTATATCACCATGCCATTCGTCCTCAAGAATGCCGGAGCCACATTTATGCGAATGATTCAGAAGTGTCTTCTCACTCAAATCAGTCGGAATGTGGAAGCGTATATGGATGATATCTTCGTTAAATCGAGAAAAGGTTCCGACCTGCTTGCTGACCTCGCCGAAACATTTGCCAACCTCCGAAGGTATGATATCAAGCTCAATCCATCCAAGTGCACATTCGGAGTTCCTGGTGGAAAGTTACTCGGTTTTCTCGTTTCCGAGCGAGGGATCGATGCTAATCCAGAGAAGATCGGCACTATTCTCCGAATGAAACGCCCTGTGCGAGTGCATGATGTCCAGAAGCTTACTGGATGCTTGGACGCTTTAAGTCGATTCATTTCATGACTCGGTGAAAAGGCATTGCCTCTTTACCGACTGATGAAGAAGGCAGACAAGTTCGAGTGGACTCCAGAAGCTGATGCAGCGTTTGCCGAGCTAAAAGCTCTGCTCTCCACCCAGCCGGTGCTTGCTGCTCCAATCAGCAAAGAGCCTCTGTTGCTTTATATTGCAGCCACAGGACAAGTCGTCAGTACAGTGCTTACGGTCGAGCGGGAAGAGGAAGGAAAGGCCTTCAAAGTTCAGTGCCCGGTGTATTATTTGTCTGAAGTCTTGACTCCATCCAAGCAGAGATATCCTCATTATCAGAAGCTTGTGTATGGCATATACATGACCACGAAGAAGGTTGCTCATTATTTCTCTAATCATTCTATCACAGTCGTCAGCAACGCTCCTTTATCAGAGATTCTGCACAACAGAGACGCAACCGGTCGAGTGGCGAAATGGGCGATTGAACTTCTTCCCCTTGATATCAAATTTGAGGCAAAGAAAGCCATTAAGTCCCAAGCAATAGCAGATTTCCTCGCCGAGTGGATTGAACAACAGCAGCCGACTGAAGTTCACTCGGAGCATTGGACCATGTTCTTCGATGGCTCTAAGATGCTGAATGGTTCTGGTGCTGGGGTTGTTCTGGTTTCCCCCAGAGGAGATAAGCTTAGATATGTGCTCCAGATTCACTTTGATTCCTCCAACAATGAGGCAGAGTATGAGGCCCTCTTATATGGATTGCGCATGGCCATCTCACTCGGCGTCCATCGCCTGATGGTTTATGGCGATTCAGATTTAGTGGTCAACCAGGTGATGAAGGAGTGGGACGTGAGAAGCCCAGCCATGACTGGATACTGCAATGCAGTGAGGAAGCTGGAAAAGAAGTTCGAGGGATTGGAGCTCCATCACATCCCCCGACTGAAAAATCAAGCAGCAGATGATCTGGCAAAGATAGGTTCCAAAAGAGAAGCCATTCTGAGTGGTGTGTTTTTGGAACATATACACACTCCATCAGTTAAAGAAGATCCCTTCACAGAGGAAGCTCCACAGCCCAAGAGTGCCACGGATCCGACTGAGGTTGAGGTCCCGGCAGTGGTCGACTTGGTCATGGAGGTTTTAGTGGTCACTCCCGATTGGACAATTCCCTATATCGCATATATCCTGAGAAAAGAGCTCCCAGAGGATGAGGAAGAGGCTCGGCAGATCGTCCGTCGATCCAAAGCCTTTACCGTTATCAAAGGACAGCTGTATAGAGAAAGCCCGACTGGAGTTGGTCAAAAATGCATAACGCCAGAAGAAGGTCGAATCATTCTCAATGATATCCACTCGGGGATCTGTGGTCACTATGCGTCCTCTCGGACCATCGTAGCCAAAGCATACCGAGCTGGATTTTATTGGCCGAGGGCGAATGAGATGGCAAAGGAAATAGTGGACAAGTGCGAAGGATGTCAGTTCTACTCCAATATGTCACACAAGCCTGCGTCAGCTCTGAAGACCATTCCGCTCGTCTGGCCGTTCGCAGTATGGGGGTTGGACATGATCGGTCCCTTGAGAACGGGTCGGAGTGGTTTCACGCATGTACTGGTAGCAGTCGACAAGTTCACCAAGTGGATTGAGGCTAAACCAATCAAGAATCTTGACGCCGGTACTGCTGTTTCCTTCATCAGAGAGCTGACGTTCAGATATGGAGTCCCGCACAGCATTATCACAGATAATGGGTCGAATTTTGACTCGGAAGAATTCAAGGATTTCTGCAACGCTCAAGGAACCAGAGTCGACTACGCTTCAGTCGCCCATCCGCAGTCAAATGGACAAGCAGAGCGAGCCAATGGCTTAATCCTCAAAGGTTTAAAACCCCGACTGATGCGTGATCTCAAGCACGCGGCTGGAGCATGGGTCGACGAACTCCCTTCAGTGCTTTGGGGATTGCGGACCACACCCAATCGGTCGACCGGAAGAACTCCATTCTTCTTGGTCTATGGAGCTGAAGCAGTCTTGCCGAGTGATCTTCACCCAGTGGGTGGCTTAGTCGCGAATCCGTTTCGCCTAAGTTTGTACAAATCCTACTGAGTGGTAAGCCAGACTTCCACTCGGGGGCTTAGCCGCGAATCCGATTCGCCTAAGTTATAAAAATCCTACCGAGTGGTAAGCCAGACTTCCACTCGGAGGCTTAGCTGCAGCCCAGTGCTCGCCTAAGTTATAAAAATCCTACCGAGTGGTAAGCCAGACTTCCACTCGGAGGCTTAGCTGCAGCCCAGTGCTCGCCTAAGTTATTAAAAATCCTACCGAGTGGTGAGCCAGACTTCCACTCGGAGGCTTAGCTGCAGCCCAGTGCTCGCCTAAGGTATTAAAAATCCTACCGAGTGGAGAGCAAACCTCTCACTCGGGGGCTTAGCTGCAGCCCAGTGCTCGCCTAAGTTATTAAAAATCCTACCGAGTGGTAAGCCAGACTTCCACTCGGAGGCTTAGCTGCAGTCCAAGTACTCGCCTAAGTACAACGTACGCTCGCAAGGAGGACGAGGCGCAGGTCGACTGCGACCCTCTCCTCCGAGCTACGCCATAAGTACAACGTACGCTCGCAAGGAGGACGAGGAGCAGGTCGACTGCGACCCTCTCCTCCGAGCTACGCCATAAGTATAATGTGTGCTCGCAAGGAAGACGAGGCGCAGGTCGACTGCGACCCTCTCCTCTGAGCTTCGCCACAAATACAACGTGAAAACCCTACCGAGTGAAGAGCAAAACCTCTCACTCGGGGGCTTAGCTGCAGCCCAGTGCTCGCCTAAGGTACTAAATATCCTACCGAGTGGAGAGCAAACCTCTCACTCGGGGGCTTAGCTGTAGCCCAGTGCTCGCCTAAGGTATAAACAAATCCTACCGAGTGGAGAGCAAACCTCTCACTCGGGGGCTTAGCTGCAGCCCAGTGCTCGCCTAAGGTATAAACAAATCCTACCGAGTGGAGAGAAAACCTCTCACTCGGGGGCTTAGCTGCAGCCCAGTGCTCGCCTAAGGTATAAAAAAATCCTGCCGAGTGAAGAGCAAACCTCTCACTCGGGGGCTTAGCTGCAGCCCAGCGCTCGCCTAAGGTATAAAAAATCCTACCGAGTGAAGATCAAACCTCTCACTCGGGGGCTTAGCTGCAGCCCAGTGCTCGCCTAAGGTATAAAAAAAATCCTACCGAGTGAAGAGCAAACCTCTCACTCGGGGGCTTAGCTGCAGCCTAGTGCTCGCCTAAGGAATAAGTCGACTGCAGTGAGCACCTTGCTGTGAACCTGCAAAGGACAATTCGAGCCAAAAGCAATCATATCCAAACATCAAATCCAAGTTTAGGTCGATACCTAAAGGAACCGAGAGTGCTCAGGCACTAAGCCTGTTAAGGTTTATCAGCTACAATTCCAGTCGGCATACCGAGGCAAATTTAAAAGTGTCGGGCTTAAAGAAAGTTTTCTACCCCTCCTGTGGAGGGCTGGAAGGAGCAACAAACTCATCGAGGTCGATCCCGTCTGCGATCCGGGTTGCAGCAGCGATGAAAGTTTCCATGAAGGACCTGAAGTCGTGTTTCTTGGTATTGGCCACTCGGAGAGCCGCCAGCTTCTCTTCTCGCGCGTCCTTGCAGTGGACTCGGGCCAGACACAGGGCAACATCAGCGCCACACCGAGCTGAGGACTTCTTCCACTCTTGCACACGGTCGGGGACCGCGTTTAGTCGAGCCATCAATGACTCGAGGTCATTCTGAAGTGTCGCCCTGGGCCAAAGCGTCGAGTCGATGCGAGAAGTGGTAGCCTTCAGTCTTGCAAGATAATCCACGACAGCTGCAACACGGGACTCCAGTCGGAAGACATTCATGGCAACTTCATCATTCACCGGAGAATTGACAGGGTCAAGGTTCGGCTCCAACTGGCTAGTTTCTTCTTCAAAGTTTCGACAGAATTCTGCAAAGAGAAAACTCCGAGTCAAGATAATGGTCGAATGTGAGCATCATAGTTGGAAATGTTGGTCGAGTGTAAAAGGTTACCTTCGAGCATAAGGAACAATTTCTTAGCAAGACCACCCAGGAAGCCTTCCAGGTCATTCTTCTTCCCAGTCAACTAGTTGATCTTCTCGGTCAGAGTGGTCTTGTCAGTTTTCAGTCGGTCGACATCCTTGGTGGCAATCGGCAGAGCAGCTTTCAGATTGGTACTTTCCTGTTCAAGCTTGGTGACTGAAGCTAACTTCTCGTCAGCAAGCTTGGTCTTCTCAGATAGCTCAAGATCCTTCTTCTTCCGGGCCTCCTTCACCTTGCCTGCAAGTTACAGCAAAGTCAGATTTTGAAACAAATGGGAGGAAAAAGGAGTCGTCGAGGTCTCACCGAACATACCTTTGGTCTCCTCCTTCGCCTTCGTCAGATTCTCCTGCACTAGCTTCAGATCCAGCTCAAGCTGAATGTGCTTCTGCTCCAGCTCAGTATAGCGAGCCGCAAGGTCACAGGATTTCTACGAAGAATCAATCGACAAAATGTCAAAGATGATTCACTTCCGAGTGAATAGGGAAAAATCATACGTTTCTAAGACTACAGCCGAATGCAAGCATTCGACCGTAGTCTCGGGGACTACACCCAGTGGGTGCACTCAGCGTGCACCCAGTGGTTCTATGCAAGACAGAGTCGACCAGTCGACCAAAAAAAATCTTCTTCAGACTGTAATCGACTGCCAGCAGTCGACCACAGTCTCGGGGACTACACCCAGTGGGTGCACTCAGCGTGCCCCCACTGGTTTCGAAAATCCATTCGCTCCAGTTGAATGATGAACAACCTTTACTTATAAAGCCTAAGGTCGACTGCCAGCAGTCGACCTTAGCCTTGGGGACTACACCCAGCGGGTGCACTCAGTGTGCCCCCGCTAACACGGAGTTTTTATCGACACACCCACTGGGTGATTGCTATGGATTTCAGAAAGTAAAAGTTTTGATAGCATATCCTAACAGAACAGGCGGTGGTCGACTGACCTGAACATTGCTTTGAAGAGCGGAGCTGGCGTCATAAGCTGCTTGGCTTGCATCCCGGATGATCTTCACCTGCTCCATCATGATCCCTGCTTGGCGTATCGCCTCCTTAGCAGCGCTAGCTTGGTCCTCCGGGACGTGGTGCGTGGTGAAGAGCGAAGGTTGCCCAGCACTCGACGAAATGGGACGAGCACTCGTCAACGGCACCGCAAAAGACACGGTGTGTCGAGTGGTGTTCTCCCCCTCCGTGGAAACAGTCTCGGGCGCCGTCACGTCTTGGGCTGCTTTGCCAGTGGACGCCTTCCTGCTCCTCCTATGCCTCAGTGGTTCTTCGTCCTCATCATCATCATCAGGAAGGGTGATAATGTCATTGGATGGAGCTTCAGAGAAGAATCAAAGTTAGAAACCATGAGTCAGTCGACTAAAGACGGAATTAAGGGTATAGTACCAGGATTTGAGGTTGCCGCGTCCTCCATCTCATGGTCCTCAGCCTTGCCTGAGGTTTCAGAAGTTGCAGCACTGAAGTTCCAAAGAATCAGTCGATTAATTCAAGTATCAACCAGAGATAAAGCTTGTACAAAACAGGAAGACTTAAGTAATATGTTTACCCTGATATGGTGGGGATGGACACCTTCATTTTCGGCAGGGGCTTGGTTGGCCTCGACGGAGCTACCTTCGACTGCTTCGGCGCCTTCTCAGTCGGCACCGGAGAAGCGGTCCGAGGGCGTTTGGTCGACTGCGAGGCAGTCGCAACCCCCTTACCGCGTTCAGTCGCAGGGTCATGAACGAGTTTCGACCGCCTTTCCGAGCGCGGTGGTGCAACCTCTTCCTCCTCCTCCTCTACTTCGTCCTCATCATCGTCGTCATCGTCATCGTCATCTTCAGCAGCATCTGAATCCCACTCATCCTGGCTCTCGCCCCCGCTGGCTTCTCCCTCCTCAGTCGGAGCCTGAGCTCCATTGGGCATTGAGTACAGCTCGGTAAGGGCCTGGAAGACGTCAAGACAGAGTTCAATCGACCAAATTGCAGAACATACAGAAACAAATTCAACAGATATACAATGGAAAGCAGAGCAAATGTACCTTATCTGGAACACTGTGATGGTCGAGTGGAGAAATCCTCCTGGATCCACGGGGATTATCCTTGTTCCCAGTGATCGCGGCCATCCACCTTTCCACTATGGCGTCGTCGACTGCTTCCGGGTGGACTCGAGTCTCATCTTCGGTCCCGCAGTACAACCACATGCAGTGGCTCCGGAACTGAAGAGGTTGGATTCGCCTCCGAAGGAAAACCTCCAGAAGGTCCATGCCAGTCACGCCGTCCCGAACCAACTGCACCACGCGATCCATCAACATCTTCACATCAGCTCTCTCCTCCGGAACCACCTTCAGAGAGGAGGGTTTGTTCACTCAACTCATGGTGAATGGAGGGAGTCCACTCGACTGTCCCGGCGTCAGCTCATTCTGGCAGTAGAACCAGGTCGACTGCCAGCCCCTGACCGACTCGGGAAAAGTCATAGCTGGGAAGGTGCTCTTATTCCTCACTTGGATTCCTAGGCCCCCGCACATCTGGACTACTTGGATTTTCTCATCGCCTGGACTCGCCTTCTTCACGGTCTGAGAACGACACGTGAAGATGTGCTTGAACAAGCCCCAGTGCGGTCGACAGCCCAGGAAGTTCTCGCACATAGATACAAACGCAGCAAGATACGCGATGGAGTTCGGAGTAAAGTGGTGGAGCTGGGCTCCAAAGAAGTTCAAAAAACCACGAAAGAAAACGCTCGGTGGCAGAGAAAATCCTTGATCGACATGAGTGGCCAGGAGCACACACTCACCCTCCTCCGGCTGAGGTTGCCACTCTTTACCAGGAAGTCTTGCGGCGCCGTGGGGGATCAGCCCGTCGTCGGCCATGTCGAGGAGATCCTTCTCCCTGATGGTCGACTGGATCCAATCTCCCTGGACCCAGCCCTTCGGCAGGCGGGATCTCGACGAAGACCCACTGCGGCTGGTGGATCTCCCCTTCGCCTTCTCCGCCGCCGACGCCTTCTCCGCCGCCGACGCCTTCTTTGTGCGCTCCAGCACCGCCGTCTTCTCCTTGCCCATGGCCGCCGGCGAAATGCGCAAGGGAGAGCGTTGTGGAGGCGACCGCGGTTGCGCTGGGCGGAGACGAGGAGAGCAGAGGAGAAAGAATGGAGTACTGTGCAGAAACCCTCGCAAGTCACATTTATAACATCCCTTCCGAGTGGATGACAGGTGGACCCGGTCAATCCAATCACATCCGGAAACAGTTGCATTGACACGATACGTGGCGGAAAAAGCGGCGCGGAGATCGAGGCATCCATGTCCTGTCCCGTCCGAGCGCCGCGGTCCGTTCCGCTTCGCGCGCTTCCCCAAATTTCGTATCCCGCGGAATCCGCGAGCGGCAGATCGGTCTGTCAAGTGCGAGATTTCCTGCGATCCGTCGCTCGGGAACCGGCAAAGTATAAAAGATCACTCGACGAAAGAACAAGAATGGATCGAGTCGACTGAAGAAAAGTTGCTCGTTATCAACAAAGAAGATCTTGGTCAAGAACGACGCATAACCAGCATGCCAAAGTTCAATCGGAAAACAACATCAACTCCTTCCTCATTCAAGCCTCGATCCATTCAGGGCTAATGATGGATTCATGTACCTAGGGTAGGGTCATAGGCCTGACCTAAACGTCCTACCCAAGGACACCCTTAGAAGAGATCACCTTCCAGTCGACCAACGAGGAACACACTCGACTGACTAGAAGGACTTGACCATGGAGACTCACTCGACCATGAAGATACACTCGACCACCAGAAGGTCAGAAGGCACTCCGCAACGCAACGGCCTGTAATTGAATAGACTTAATGATAGTTAAGGCACTTTATGAGGGGCGTTACCAGTAACGCCCCAGGCTTAATGTACTTTAACCCCTCCATTATGTGGGCTGGCTGGGGTCCTGGCGCACTCTATATAAGCCACCCCCTCCACAGGCAGAAGGGTTCGCACTCTTGTAACACCTATACTTATAATCCACTCGACCGCCTCAGAGCACCGAGACGTAGGGCTTTTACTTCCTCCGAGAAGGGCCTGAACTCGTACATCGCTTGTGTTTACAACCTCTCCATAGCTAGGACCTTGCCTCTCCATACCTACCCCCACTCTACTGTCAGACTTAGAACCACGACAGCCACCGCTGCGAGCGGAGAGACACCGTGTTGTGAAAAATTGTCGTGTGTGAGTGTTGGCAGTGATGCCGCGAGCCAATGGACGCAAAGAGGATACACAAGCATCTTAAGACTTCTCAACCGATAATTATCTCTCTCATCTATTTTTCCATAGAATTGTTTTTTGGGAAGCGATTTCCCTCGGGCAGCCGATGGCTTGTTCGCGTCAACCACCTCGACATGTCGCCACGTGCCCCTCGGGCCTACCAGCCTCTTGGTCATTCTAGAAGAAATCCCCCGATCCCCTTTCGTTTCCTCCCTTTTTATCTAGATCGAGACTGGCTAGCCTATCTCTTTCCTTTCACTTTTCTCCAATCCAAATGAAAGAACCCCGTTGTGACCATCGTGATGCCGACGCTGCTACAGGCCGAAGCACCACGTGCTACTATTTGCTGCAAGCATCAGCAACGATATTGTGCTGGTGAAAGGATCAATATGTTGAGTAGAGTGGGAGGTGAATAGAAAACTAACAAATTTCAACTTAGTTGTGAATTTTACTGGTAAAATCGATAAATAAAATTCACTACATATGCAACAAAGTGAACATCCTACATGGCAAGCAAGCAAACAATTAAAGCTAGAGCTCCTTAACAAACTACCAAGCCACAAAAAATAAAGTGCGGGAAAGGATTAACCGTAGATGAGTCGAGGACGCGAAATTTATCCCGAAGTTCATACTGGTGAGAGTGCTAATCTTTGTTGAAGTGGTGCCGATCCAAGGCTTTGGGGTGCTACCAAGTAGCTCACCGTATTACCCCCTTTCAAGTCACCTCAATCGCTTGGGGTTTGTCATGAAGGCGACCACCACATATTTACAAACTTCTCCAAAGCACACCACAAGCAAGGAAGATTATGGCTAAACCTCTACCGCTTAGGAGCCCAAGCTCCAAGAGTAACAAGTGTTGATGACGAAATCGAGTGGGGAGAATGCATCGGTTTAATCAAGTTGTAGTTCGAGTCTAGATCTCTCAACCCTCAAAGAATCAAAGAGTCTAGTAGGAGGAGTGGCGAGTTATGAGCAAAATGGAGGTTGGCAATTGCCATAGAGCAAAAGAACCAACCTTAGCTTTCTAGTTTGGACGATTCGTTTGTTAGCTCTCAGCATGTATCTTCTTTTGAGGTGTGTATCTTTATTATTATTGATTAACAAACTGATGCACACAAGACATGACAAGTTAAAAGTTTATAAGAAACCAACCAAGCCATACATCTCTTTATGTTAATAAAAATATGAAAGTAACGATCATCCATATGTGGTTCAAAACATAATTCGCGGCTTTGGCAATTTGTCAACTAGACAACTACATTGATAGCAAAAAAACCCACACGACTATATAACTGACATTGAATATGATACCTTCCGCAAACAAAAATAAAATACATTGAATATCATACCTATCTCATTTTACTTAGTTTCATGCATAAGTAGCCGTAAACAAATATGTATATCAAACTTTGATTTAGTACTTGTTTTTATCTATATTACATTTTACGACGCTTCACATTAATTATGTCCATTAAATTAATTTTGTCACATTTTTGTGTCATAAAAAGTACGAAAACAGATAAATATATACTTATAGGGTCTAACATGACATAAGAGAGAAAATAGCAGATCCTGCAAAAAGGAGAGAATAATAATAAATTATTTGAAAATTTGTATATCACATAGACCGTAAAACTCTAGTTCCCAACATACTTCAACAACAATGTGAAATTTCGAGCACTCAATTTGGAGTACCCTCAAAGCAAGGAGATTCAATGCAAATGATGCTTCAACACCACATGGTATGATTGACAACCGCGGTTGGTCGATGTCGGGGATATTTTGGAAGTAGAATTTGTACTTGGTTTTGACCAATATAGTGCCGTTTCCATCTTTATGGCGTGTATATGGAAGATTCACACACACAAGTATAAGGCATTGAAGTTGTCTTCGCTGGGAGTATTTACGCTAATTTGTATTCAACACAATAAGAGTGACAGAATATTGATAAGCATTTTAGTCGCTCATGCTTCACTCTCAATCACACTTGCAACAAAAACTTGCTAGGTATAATTTATCAGTGGCGGTGATAATTGAGTTGTTGGAGTGTTGCATGTAGCAAGTAAAGTAAGTGCCAGTTCTTTTGGGGCTTAAGTATGGGTAACTTATAGGTAGAATGTTGATAATTAGTCTGTCTTGTCATGCAGTGACACTGGTCGACATTATTTGTACGACGAAAGCCTCTCTAGATGTTGATTCTATGTATAGTACCAATGATGGGTGTTCAGCTTCTCTTCAGGCATGAGAATCAACAACGTTGGAGTTGGGTGGTGGCCATGGTTTTGGAAATTACCGGTGATCCTAGCATAACATCACTTTAGTCCATTACAGTCAACAAGTTACTCAGTTAAAAGCTAACTATATAAAAAATGTTAGAAATCCAGTGGTTCAAATAAATGTTTTCTAGTTTAGTGGTAGTTTAAATTTCAGATTATGCAATTTTTCTTGTTTGTTTGAATTTCAAAGTATCTTTGAAAAGTCTGTCTATTTTCAGAACATTTTTTCGGATTTGTGAAGTCCTGATTTCTTTGGGTAAAAAAAGAAAACAAATCCAAACCTCGTGGCATTGGCAGGATCCATGGGGTTGTTTTGTAAATTTCTATTTTTTTGGTGTCCTATCTACAATGTTTTGAGGACAACTATCCTCGCTATCTCATATATTTGTTTCTTCATGTAACGTTGTTTGTTATCAATAAGATGCGTGATTACTCTAGTACTTCCAAGTGTGCATAAAAATAAAAGTAAAGTCATATAGCATGTGTGTGATTGGTTTTAAGCTCGATCAAGTACACATTTTAATCACACAAAATATATATTGTAGACATCTCATACATTCAATATTCCCTACTGAGTTGCACCTGATCTTGATAGTTTTGTGTTGGGGAATGTAGTAATTTCAAAAAAATTCCTACGCACACGCAAGATCATGGTGATGATATAGCAACAAGAGGGGAGAGTGTATGTCCACGTACCCTCGCAGACCGTAAGCGGAAGCGTTAGCACAACGCGGTTGATGTAGTCGTACGTCTTCACGATCCGACCGATCCAAGCACCGAACGTACGGAGCCTCCGAGTTCAGCACACGTTCAGCTCGATGACGTCCCTCGAACTCCGATCCAGCCGAGTGTCGAGGGAGAGTTCCGTCAGCACGACGGCGTGGTGACGATCTTGATGTTCTACCGGCGCAGGGCTTCGCCTAAGCTTCGCGACGATATGACCGAGGTGGAATATGGTGGAAGGGGGCACCGCACACGGCTAAGGAACGATCCGTAGATCAACTTGTGTGTCCATGGGGTGCCCCCTACCCCCGTATATAAAGGAGGGAGGGGGGAGGCCGGCCGGCCCCTTTGGGCGCGCCAAGGGAGGAGGAATCCTCCTCCTAGTAGGAGTAGGATTCCTCCTTTCCTACTCCTACTAGGAGGGGGAAGGAAGGAGGAGAGGGGGGAAGGAAAGGGGGGCGCCGCCCCCCCTCCTAGTCCAATTCGGACCAGAGGGAGAGGGGGCGCGCGGCCCACCCTGGCCACCCCTCTCTCTTCCCACCTAGGCCCATGTGGCCCATTAACTCTCCCGGGGGGTTCCGGTAACCCCCCCGGCACTCCGGTTTTCTCCGAAAACTCCCGGAACCTTTCCGGTGTCCGAATATAGTCGTCCAATATATCAATCTTTATGTCTCGACCATTCCGAGACTCCTCGTCATGTCCGTGATCACATCCGGGACTCCGAACAAACTTTGGTACATCAAAACTTATAAACTCATAATAAAACTGTCATCAAAACGTTAAGCGTGCGGACCCTACGGGTTCGAGAACTATGTAGACATGACCTAAAACCATTCTCGGTCAATAACCAATAGCAGGACCTGGATGCCCATATTGGTTCCTACATATTCTACGAAGATCTTTATCGGTCAAACCGCATAACAACATACTTTGTTCCCTTTGTCATCGGTATGTTACTTGCCCGAGATTTGATCGTCGGTATCCAATACCTAGTTCAATCTCGTTACCGGCAAGTCTCTTTACTCGTTCCGTAATAAGTCATCTCATAACTAACTTCATTAGTTACATGCTTGCAAGGCTTAGGTGATGAGTATTACCGAGAGGGCCCAGAGATACCTCTCCGACAATCGGAGTGACAAATCCTAATCTCGAATTATGCCAACCCAACATGTACCTTCGGAAACACCTGTAGAGCACCTTTATAATCACCCAGTTACGTTGTGACGTTTGGTAGCACACAAAGTGTTCTTCCGGTAAACGGGAGTTGCACAATCTCATAGTTGCAGGAACTTTGTATATGTCATGAAGAAAGCAATAGCAGTATACTAAACGATCAAGTGCTAGGCTAACAGAATGGGTCATGTCAATAACATCATTCTCCTAATGATGTGATCCCACTAATCAAATGACAACACATGTCTATGGTCAGGAAACATAACCATCTTTGATTAATGAGCTAGTCAAGTAGAGGCATACTAGTGACTATAGTTTTTGTCTATGTATTCACACATGTATCATGTTTCCGGTTAATACAATTCTAGCATGAATAATAAACATTTATCATGATATGAGGAAATAAATAATAACTTTATTATTGCCTCTAGGGCATATTTCCTTCAGTCTCCCACTTGCACTAGAGTCAATAATCTAGATTACATAGTAATGATTCTAACACCCATGGAGTCTTGGTGCTGATCATGTTTTGCTCGTGAGAGAGGCTTAGTCAACGGGTCTGCAACATTCAGATCCGTATGTATCTTGCAAATCTCTATGTCTCCCACTTGGACTTGGTCCCGAATGGAATTGAAGCGTCTCTTGATGTTCTTGGTCCTCTTGTGAAATCTGGATTCCTTTGCCAAAGCAATTGCACCAGTATTGTCACAGAAGATCTTCATTGGTCCAGATGCACTAGGTATGACACCTAGATCAGAAATGAACTCCTTCATCCAGACTCCTTCATTTGCTGCTTCAGAAGCAGCTATGTACTCCGCTTCACATGTAGATCCTGCCACGACGCTTTGTTTAGAACTGCACCAACTTACAGCTCCACCGTTTAATATAAACACGTATCCGGTTTGCGATTTAGAATCGTCCGGATCAGTGTCAAAGCTTGCATCGACGTAACCATTTACAACTAGCTCTTTGTCACCTCCATATACGAGAAACATATCCTTAGTCCTTTTCAGGTATTTCAGGATGTTCTTGACCGCTGTCCAGTCATCCACTCCTGGATTACTTTGGTACCTTCCTTCCAAGCTTATTGCTAAGCATACGTCAGGTCTGGTACACAGCATTGCATACATGATAGAGCCTATGGCTGAAGCATACGGAACATTTTTCATTTTCTCTCTATCTTCTGCTGTGGTCGGGCATTGAGTTTGACTCAACTTCACACCTTGTAGCACATGCAAGAATCCTTTCTTTGCCTGATCCATTTTGAACTTTTTCAAAATCTTGTCAAGGTATGTGCTTTGTGAAAGTCCTATTAAGCGTCTTGATCTATCTCTATAGATCTTGATGCCCAATATGTAAGCAGCTTCACCGAGGTCTTTCATTGAAAAAAATTTATTCAAGTATCCCTTTATGCTGTCCAGAAATTCTATATCATTTCCAATTAATAATATGTCATTAACATATAAAACTAGAAATGCTACAGAGCTCCCACTCACTTTCTTGTAAATACAGGCTTCTCCAAAAGTCTGTATAAAACCATATGCTTTGATCACACTATCAAAGCGTTTATTCCAACTCCGAGATGCTTGCACCAGTCCATAAATGGAACGCTGGAGCTTGCACACTTTGTCAGCACCTTTTGGATCAACAAAACCTTCCGGCTGCATCATATACAACTCTTCTTCTAGAAATCCATTCAAGAATGCAGTCTTGACATCCATTTGCCAAATTTCATAATCATGAAATGCAGCAATAGCCAACATGATTCGGACAGACTTAAGCATCGCTACGGGTGAGAAAGTCTCATCGTAGTCAACCCCTTGAACTTGTCGAAAACCTTTCGCAACAAGTCGAGCTTTATAGACAGTAACATTACCATCAGCGTCAGTCTTCTTCTTAAAGATCCATTTATTCTCAATGGCTTGCCGATCATCGGGCAAGTCAACCAAAGTCCATACTTTGTTTTCATACATGGATCCCATCTCAGATTTCATGGCCTCTAGCCATTTTGCGGAATCTGGGCTCATCATCGCTTCCTCATAGTTCGTAAGTTCATCATGGTCAAGTAACATGACTTCCAGAACAGGATTACCGTACCACTCTGGTGCGGATCTTACTCTGGTAGACCTACGAGGTTCAGCAGAAACTTGATCTAAAGTTTCATGATCAATATCATTAGCTTCCTCACTAATTGGTGTAGTTGTCACGGGAACCGGTTCTCGTGATGAACTACCTTCCAATAAGGGAGTAGATACAGTTATCTCATCAAGTTCTACTTTCCTCCCACTCACTTCTTTCGAGAGAAAATCCTTCTCTAGAAAGGATCCATTCTTAGCAACGAATGTCTTGCCTTCGGATCTGTGATAGAAGGTGTACCCAACAGTCTCTTTTGGGTATCCTATGAAGACACATTTCTCCGATTTGGGTTCAAGCTTATCTGGTTGAAGTTTCTTCACATAAGCATCGCAGCCCCAAACTTTAAGAAACGACAACTTTGGTTTCTTGCCAAACCACAGTTCATAAGGCATCGTCTCAACGGATTTTGATGGTGCCCTATTTAACGTGAATGCGGCCGTCTCTAAAGCATAACCCCAAAACGATAGCGGTAAATCGGTAAGAGACATCATA
The DNA here is from genome assembly GCA_963921465.1 of Triticum timopheevii. NCBI lineage: Eukaryota > Viridiplantae > Streptophyta > Magnoliopsida > Poales > Poaceae > Triticum > Triticum timopheevii. The sequence continues at coordinate 475,293,617 of OY997262.1, forward strand.
GATCGCACCATATCAAGTAAAGTACGATTACGACGTTCGGACACACCATTTCGTTGCGGTGTTCCAGGTGGCGTAAGTTGCGAAACTATTCCGCATTGTTTCAAATGTAAACCAAACTCGTAACTCAAATATTCTCCTCCACGATCAAATCGTAGAAACTTTATTTTCTTGTTACGATGATTTTCAACTTCACTCTGAAATTCTTTGAACTTTTCAAATGTTTCAGACTTGTGCTTCATTAAGTAGATATACCCATATCTGCTTAAATCATTTGTGAAGGTGAGAAAATAACGATATCCGCCACGAGCCTCAACATTCATCGGACCACATACATCTGTATGTATGATTTCCAACAAATCTGTTGCTCTCTCCATAGTTCCGGAGAACGGTGTTTTAGTCAACTTGCCCATAAGGCACGGTTCGCAAGTACCAAGTGATTCATAATCAAGTGATTCCAGAAGTCCATCAGTATGGAGTTTCTTCATGCGTTTTACAACGATATGACCCAAACGGCAGTGCCACAAATAAGTTGCACTATCATTATCAACTCTGCATCTTTTGGCTTCAACATTATGAATATGTGTATCACTACTATCGAGATTCAATAAAAATAGACCACTCTTCAAGGGTGCATGACCATAAAAGATATTACTCATATAAATAGAACAACCATTATTCTCTGATTTAAATGAATAACCGTCTCGCATCAAACAAGATCCAGATATAATGTTCATGCTCAACGCAGGCACCAAATAACAATTATTCAGGTCTAAAACTAATCCCGATGGTAGATGGAGAGGTAGCGTGCCGACCGCGATCACATCGACTTTGGAACCGTTTCCCACGCGCATCGTCACCTCGTCCTTGGCCAGTGCTCGCTTATTCCGTAGTCCCTGTTTCGAGTTGCAAATATTAGCAACAGAACCAGTATCAAATACCCAGGTACTACTACGAGCTCTAGTTAGGTACACATCAATAACATGTATATCACATATACCTTTGTTCACTTTGCCATCCTTCTTATCCGCCAAATACTTGGGGCAGTTCCACTTCCAGTGACCAGTCTGCTTGCAGTAGAAGCACTCAGTTTCAGGCTTAGGTCCAGACTTGGGTTTCTTCTCTTGAGCAGCAACTTGCTTGCTGTTCTTTTTGAAGTTCCCCTTCTTCTTCCCTTTGCCCTTCTTCTTGAAACTAGTGGTCTTGTTGACCATCAACACTTGATGCTCCTTTTTGATTTCTACCTCCGCGGCTTTCAGCATCACGAAGAGCTCGGGAATAGTCTTGTTCATCCCTTGCATATTATAGTTCATCACGAAGCTCTTGTAGCTTGGTGGCAGTGATTGAAGAATTCTGTCAATGACACTATCATCAGGAAGATTAACTCCCAGTTGAATCAAGTGATTGTTATACCCAGACATTCTGAGTATATGTTCACTGACAGAACTATTCTCCTCCATTTTGCAGCTATAGAACTTATTGGAGACTTCATATCTCTCAATCCGGGCATTTGCTTGAAATATTAACTTCAACTCCTCGAACATCTCATATGCTCCATGACGTTCAAAATGTCGTTGAAGACCCGGTTCTAAGCCGTAAAGCATGGCACACTGAACTATAGAGTAGTCATAAGCTTTGCTCTGCCAGACGTTCTTAACGTCGTCAGTTGCATCAGCAGCAGGCCTGACACCCAGCGGTGCTTCCAGGACGTAACTCTTCTGTGCAGCAATGAGGATAATCCTCAGGTTACGGACCCAGTCCGTGTAATTGCTACCATCATCTTTCAACTTTGCTTTCTCAAGGAACGCATTAAAATTCAACGGAACAACAGCACGAGCCATCTATCTACAAACAAACATAGACAAGCAAGATACTATCAGGTACTAAGTTCATGATAAAATTAAGTTCAATTAATCATATTACTTAAGAACTCCCACTTAGACAGACATCTCTCTAGTCATCTAAGTGATCACGTGATCCAAATCAACTAAACCATAACTGATCATCACGTGAGATGGAGTAGTTTTCAATGGTGAACATCATTATGTTGATCACATCTACTATATGATTCACGCTCGACCTTTCGGTCTCCGTGTTCCGAGGCCATATCTGCATATGCTAGGCTCTTCAAGTTTAACCTGAGTGTTCTGCGTGTGCAAAACTGGCTTGCACCCGTTGTAGATGGACATAGAGCTTATCACACCCGATCATCACTTGGTGTCTCGGCACGATGAACTTTGGCAACGGTGCATACTCAGGGAGAACACTACTTGATAATTTTAGTGAGAGATCATCTTAAAATGCTACCGTCAATCAAAGCAAGATAAGATGCATAAAGGATAAACATCACATGCAATCAATATAAGTGATATGATATGGCCATCATCATCTTGTGCTTGTGATCTCCATCTTCGAAGCACCATCATGATCACCATCGTCACCGGCGCGACACCTTGATCTCCATCGTAGTATCATTGTCGTTTACGCCATCTATTGCTTCTATGACTATCGCTACCGCTTAGTGATAAAGTAAAGCAATTACAGGGCGTTTGCATTTCATACAATAAAGCGACAACCATATGGCTCCTACCAGTTGCCGATAACTTCGGTTACAAAACATGATCATCTCATACAATAAAATATAGCATCACGTCTTGACCATATCACATCACAACATGCCCTGGAAAAACAAGTTAGACGTCCTCTACTTTGTTGTTGCAAATTTTACGTGGCTGCTACGGGCTTAGCAAGAATCGTTCTTACCTACGCATCAAAACCACAACGATAGTTTGTCAAATAGACTCCGTTTTAACCTTCACAAGGACCGGGCGTAGCCACACTCGGTTCAAAGTGAGAGAGACAGACACCCGCCAGCCACCTTTAAGCACGAGTGCTCGTAACGGTGAAACCAGTCTCGCGTAAGCGTACGCGTAATGTCGGTCCGGGCCGCTTCATCTCACAATACCGCTGAACCAAAGTATGACATGCTGGTAGGCAGTATGACTTATATCGTCCACAACTCACTTGTGTTCTACTCGTGCATATAATATCAACGCATAAAACCTAGGCTCGGATGCCACTGTTGGGGAACGTAGTAATTTCAAAAAATTTCCTACGCACATGCAAGATCATGGTGATGATATAGCAATAAGAGGGGAGAGTGTATGTCCACGTACCCTCGTAGACCGTAAGCGGAAGCGTTAGCACAACGCGGTTGATGTAGTCGTACGTCTTCACGATCCGACCGATCCAAGCACCGAACGTACGGAGCCTCCGAGTTCAGCACACGTTCAGCTCGATGACGTCCCTCGAACTCCGATCCAGCCGAGTGTCGAGGGAGAGTTCCTTCAGCACGACGGCGTGGTGACAATCTTGATGTTCTACCGACGCAGGGCTTCGCCTAAGCTTCACGACGATATGACCAAGGTGGAATATGGTGGAAGAGGGCACCGCACACGGCTAAGGAACGATCCGTAGATCAACTTGTGTGTCCATGGGGTGCCCCTGCCCCCGTATATAAAGGAGGGAGAGGGGAGGCCGGCCGGCCCCTTTGGGCGCGCCAAGGGAGGAGGAATCCTCCTCCTAGTAGGAGTAGGATTCCTCCTTTCCTACTCCTACTAGGAGGGGGAAGGAAGGAGGAGAGGGGGGAAGGAAAGGGGGGCGCCGCCCCCCCTCCTAGTCCAATTCGGACCAGAGGGAGAGGGGGCGCGCGGCCCACCCTGTCCGCCCCTCTCTCTTCCCACCTAGGCCCATGTGGCCCATTAACTCTCCCGGGGGGTTCCGGTAACCCCCCCGGCACTCCGGTTTTCTCCGAAAACTCCCGGAACCTTTCCGGTGTCCGAATATAGTCGTCCAATATATCAATCTTTATGTCTCGACCATTCTGAGACTCCTCGTCATGTCCGTGATTACATCCGGGACTCCGAACAAACTTCGGTACATCAAAACTTATAAACTCATAATAAAACTGTCATCAAAACATTAAGCGTGCGGACCCTACGGGTTCGAGAACTATGTAGACATGACCTAAAACCATTCTCGGTCAATAACCAACAGCGGGACCTGGATGCCCATATTGGTTCCTACATATTCTACGAAGATCTTTATCGGTCAAACCGCATAACAACATACTTTGTTCCCTTTGTCATCGGTATGTTACTTGCCCGAGATTTGATCGTCGGTATCCAATACCTAGTTCAATATCGTTACCGGCAAGTCTCTTTACTCGTTCCGTAATACGTCATCTCATAACTAACTTCATTAGTTACATGCTTGCAAGGCTTAGATGATGAGTATTACCGAGAGGGCCCAGAGATACCTCTCCGACAATCGGAGTGACAAATCCTAATCTCGAATTATGCCAACCCAACATGTACCTTCGGAAACACCTGTAGAGCACCTTTATAATCACCCAGTTACGTTGTGACGTTTGGTAGCACACAAAGTGTTCTTCCGGTAAACGGGAGTTGCACAATCTCATAGTTGCAGGAACTTTGTATATGTCATGAAGAAAGCAATAGCAGTGTACTAAACGATCAAGTGCTAGGCTAACAGAATGGGTCATGTCAATCACATCATTCTCCTAATGATGTGATCCCACTAATCAAATGACAACACATGTCTATGGTCAGGAAACATAACCATCTTTGATTAATGAGCTAGTCAAGTAGAGGCATACTAGTGACTATAGTTTTTGTCTATGTATTCACACATGTATCATGTTTCCGGTTAATATAATTCTAGCATGAATAATAAACATTTATCATGATATGAGGAAATAAATAATAAATTTATTATTGCCTCTAGGGCATATTTCCTTCATTTTGTACTCTACAAACTTCTACCAAGAACACCCCCTCCCCCACCCTAATTATACACTTCAAAACACTATACCAAATCTTGGGTATTTAGGAATACTATCTACAAGGGAACGCATAAATACACCATAATGCATTAAGAAACATAAATCAGATACACTACATACACTAGTCTTAGCTTGCTATTGTTGAATTGTGTTATCTTGTCCATATTTTATAATCTTCTACAAAAATTTAGCCACAAAAATGTTAAAAATTCAAAAAATAGAGAAAAAAATATAGTTATGCAAGTAGGATTACCGTACTCTACTGTAACGGAAAACTCACACTAAGAATATAAAACTACTTTAGAAAATAATGTACTATTTTTGCTTGCTTAGATTTTGGTTAAATCCACTCTACAATAATAATTATAAGCACATAATTTAATAAAAATATGGCAAAATATAATGAAATGTAGCACACAAAAATGTATTTGTAGTGAGAAATATTTAAATTATACATGTGGTTAATATTGGTAGATATATTTGATAAACAAAATTTAAAATAATATATGGAAGAATGTATCATTAAGAATGGCACACACACACACACACAATAATGAGATGAGTTATGATTATGTAAAAGAGTTCAGTATAAATAAGTTAAACATTGAAAGAAATGTAAATACCCCGTGAACTGTCACATTTGGAGCACATCACCCCCTCAGACTGCAAACCGGGATCTTAATCCGCTGAACTAACTAAAACTGAACAGATCACCCCTTGAGTGTGTTTTTAGCGTTTTGGATCGTTGGTTTGTCTACGTGGTAGGGGTAATTAATCAATTAACCCGAATCTAGGGTGAGGTTGGTGTCTGATTCCAAATTACACATGCAGATTTGCACCCATTTCAGTCTACATCAATTAAAATTATCATAATATTGCCTCATGAAACTCGTGTACCAGGTGATACGGTTCCTGACCAATCCTCACGGGAGATATGTGATTGACATCTGAACCTGATTTTTCTCGATTCCACATGTGAGAACTATCGATGAGACACGGGTGAGGCTGAGGATGGATGGCCTCTGGTGCCACCTCATGTACCGCCGGAACTCGAAAAGAATATAGTTTCCCTCTCATAGCATCAAGGTCACAAGCACTCAAGTGAGTACTGCATTGTTTTATTGAGCGAAGCCACCATGTTGTAGTCCCGCTCTATTTTTGTTTTCTCATGTACAATGTTTTGCATTGTTTTTCTCTCATGTTCAGTGTTTTTGTTTCTTCTCTTTTCTTGTACCCTGTAGTCTTTGCTCCCCTCTATAAATGCAAAAGCAGAGCTCTTGCTGTTTCAGGTAAAAAATGTTGCATTGTATTTACAAAAAAATGCGGCATTTCCGACAATTAGAGAAGCAACAACCAGATCAATTAATGGTTAGATCTCTTCTGACAATATGAGGTACCTCTTGTGTGCTGGGGCCTATCATACAAGTTATAGATGTAGAGAAGGCTTGTCAAGTAAATGTAGTTCTTGGGAATTGTGTTCAAATTGTTAATCGCTAATTCTTTGTTATTGTGGTTAAGAGTTGATCACAAGAAAACCAATTCGATTGCATACTGTTGCAACTTGATGCAAGAACTACTACGACCGACAATGAGGTTACGATACGTGCTGGAAACTTTGTAAAGGTTACTGTACTTTTCATCAATGTATTATCTCTGTATTTATTTTCATAATTCATTTTAGAGTTTTGTACGCTCTAGACCATTGCATAGTTTGATGCAAGGAGGTTGTTCATAAAAGAATAATAGTTGTATGTGTTCCTCTTTCCTCCCCTAACCACTCACTTATAATCGAATCCTTGTTGAATCATGGATCCGAGTGTAATCCCCAGTGCTACCCTAAGCACTTGTTTGACACGAGTGTTTTCAGGCCCACAAGGGGCTAGAGATTATTAGGATTTGGTGAAAATAATAATTATTCTCAAACCCCCACTAATCTCCTTCTACATCCCAACCCTGTCCCATCTACCATATTTGGTTGTTTGGCACCTAGGGATAAATTTGGTTCACTTTCATTTTAACATGAACTACACACTACCCTAATAAAAATCCAATCTTTTGCGACAACATGAACCTGCCATAAAGTACATCAACTACCGCTGGAAGCAAGAAAAACATAATCTTTTAAGATCAATGGCATATCAGCCAAGATAATCAAAATGCCATACAACACAAGCATGCATCAGGATGCAACAACATCACACAGGGCAAAACACAAGCATACATCTGGATGCAGCACCACCACCCATGCAACACCTAAACATGCCAAAAGCTGCCAGTTGCAATCTACTTAATTACTAATCGAGTTCTAGAGTCTTAAAAACAATCACAAAAATGACACCATGAACCATTGGCCTAAGCTGAACGACAGTATAAGCCATGGTCACCAAAAACAAAAGGGCTTTAGTTTCACAATGATGCCGACACGCAGGCATCACTTCGTCAGTTCCATCAGATTCGTGAAAGCAACAAGAAAACGAGGTGCTACCAGTTACATTTCACCAAAACTAAAAACAACAACTTTTTAGTAAACTCAAATTACTTCATTGCATCATAAGTTGGTAGTAGCTGCATGATATTTGGTCCAGTGGGGAGAAATGACAAGTTGCAGTTGTCAGAACACATAGCTATCCAGATCACTCTAGTCTTCAATACACACCATATTCTTGACGCAAATATACAGCTCTGGGATTCAAACTGAAATGTTTGCATCTCTAACAACATGGACGTACAAATTGTAATTTTGCTAATTCAATCTTTCGAAATGAATCAATATAGGTAGCTGCATTTTCATACGAACATGGAAAAAGGATGTTCAAACAAGTTTGGTGGTTGTGTGGTTTCATGCATGCAGTTCAGTTCCATGCTTTGTAGTGTGTGTGTGTGTGTGTGTGTGTGTGTGGGTGGGTGGGGGACCCACAACGCTGGGTTGGTGCATTGAATTTCGATGCACAATGTGCGGGTGCTGATCATATCCTTGCAAAAGCATAGTGAAACGTCGGATTTGAGCATTGGTCGACACACATCAAGATCTGGCTTTTTATTTTTAGAATACAACCGTGCGGTGACATTTAGTTTCAATGTTCTATTTGTAGTGTTTTATTTGAATCCTTTGAATCAAAGAGGCCCTAAATTTGTGCCGATTCCCAACATGAACATGATCAAATATTTATTACAAAAAAAAAACATGATCAAATACCAGATCCGAATAACTTCGGTTCTCCACAATGGAGAAATATGTCATGCAAGTACAAACATCCCATCTGAAACATACGCCAAAACTCGCAGACACTGACTACAGCTACAAATATTTGCAACACTGACCGACTACTACCAGCCTGCCCGGCGGCCATTGCCCATTGCTACTCTGCTTCTGTCATGGCGCCTCCTCTGTTTTCTAGATGCAACTGGTGCCTGCTCATCTGAATCCTCTTCGGTTCATTCGGGCCTCCAAGTGCATTTGCGCGCGAATTTAAAGCATGTGAACTTCGCTTCTTACTTGTGCAGGCCGAGGGACATCGTTGTGACGAGGAGGCACGTCAGCAACGTTGTCACGGCCGTCGTGCTCTTGCTGCCCGGCATCATGGCCATGGCGGCGCTGATGCTGCCGCCGTAATCCGGGGGCGACATGGACCCGTAGAGAGGAGGGGAGTTGTAGTAGCCGCCAGGACCGGGAGGGGAGTTGTAGGAGCCGCCGGGAGGGGATCCGTACGTCGGGTTCACCGGGGTCACCGGAGACGTCGTGTTCAGGACGGAAGCACCGGTGCTGCATGCATGCCAGTCGTTTCACCGATCAGACAAAGACAATGGAAGACGGCGGCTTCGTTAGGAACTGATGATTACCTGGTGGATGGGTACTTGCAGGAGGTGGTGCTGGGGTCGGTGCTGGTGAGGATGGCGGCGCCGGCGAAGTCGCAGCTGGTCTGGACGGGGTTCTTCTGGTAGTAGGAGTTGAAGGCGTAGGAGGCGTGGTCGCGGACGGTGTCCGGGTCGGCGCAGCTCCCGCCGGGCTGGATCGGCGAGCAGTCCGCGCCCTGCCCGCACGCGTAGTCCAGCGCCACCTGCAGCGCCGCCGCGCCCGCGCTCGGGCTCGCCACGCACCAGCTCCCCGCGCCAGCCGCGGCCGTCGGGTGCGCCAGCGTCGGCGCCGCGGTCGCCTCCGGCATCGGCGTCGGGTTCGCCAGCGGCACGGTCGCGAGCGGCGTGGTGACGTCCAGCTCCGGCATGTCCCGCGCGCGCTCCAGCCTCACCGCGGCGCCGCGCGCTCTCTGCTCGACCCCTGTCACTGCAGCACAAGCCAATGAACCAAACTGAAATCAGTAAGCAAAAGCACGGTTTTGTTTGAGAGTTGAGCTGAATTTCGTCCACGAAAAGCATCCGTTTGTCCGTTGCTATGACGCGACGCTCTGGTGGTTCGTTCGTCAGCTCCAACTACGTACTGGCACTCTCTCCGTCAGCTCCAACAACCAAACAGAGCAGAGCAAATCCAACCAACTTGACAGACGAACACATATATAGACTGAGACTTGAGAGAGTAGCCGAGTTGGGAGGCTCACCGTGGCAGCAGAGGAGAGGAAGCAGGGCAAGAAGAGAGGCGAAGCAATGATGAACTGGCCCAAGACCCATGCCGCCGGCACAACCTTGCACGGCCACACCACTTGGAGACACACAGAGAGAAAAGGAGCTTATCAAGTGTGGAGTGAGCTAGCTTAGCTGCCCTGGTGCGGGCTCAGTAGCTCAAGTACAGCTCAGTCAGTGTATGCATCTGCATCTCTGCACCGTCGAGCTATGGAATGATTAAGCTCAATCAGGTCAGGAGGGGTCGGGGAATAGGAGGAAACTTTAGCTGGGAGGCCAGCGATGGAGCTTTGCAATGCAGGGTCGGGGAGACGAGACAAGGAGCAATAGATTAAGCCAAAGGTGGCGGCAAAAGGTGGGGTGAGTTGGGCCGTGAAAGATGCAAAGAAACCTGAGGAATTCTTCCTTCATGATGGCTTATAATTAGCCCTGCCCATGATGAGATTTTGAGACAGGGAAATGGATTGTTTTTCGTCTCGTGCACTTGGTTAGGCCGGCGCACCCTTCTTATTCGTCTGCTAAAGTATTTCCTTTCCCTTTGTGTTGTGACAAAGATGCTACCTACAGTTCGACGCACTGCCGGGAGAATATGTACTCCCTCATTTTCAAAATAGATGACTCAACTTTGTACTAACTTTACTACCATCGATGATGGATCGACGTACGTGTTGTGTTGTGAGCGTCTGCACCACTGCTCTCTTCTTATTCTCAGCTCACAATCCTTCTAAAATAAACCACACTCATTTTGCCGCCACTTCTTTGGATATCATCGACTACTCGAGTTGGTGGTAAAGTTGAGAACCTCGTCTTCTTTTTACTGTACCCACTCAACTAGTTGATCACTGGGGAAAGAAGAAGGGTGGTATATATGGTATAAACGGAAGCTCGATCAACGTGATGCTTCGTCCATCCATCTAATCCCCAAACCTTTGCATCTGCTTTTGGGAGACCTTTCTTTTCATCTTCTTGGGCAGCTGCACGGATCATAGAAAAAACCCCGGAGATTTGCTTTTTGTCCCCCTGATTTGCTCGGTCGATGTTGTCTCCATTACAGGTCCGCGGCTAGCTAGGCGCCGCCTACTGGAAGAACGTGCGTGCCATTCCGGTTTCTACTGGACGAACATCACCCCATGCTGTTATTTAGTTGAACTGAACACGTGTAACCGTGGTGTGTATGCAGTATTACTAGTCGTTGTAACTTGTAAGTGCCTCTGTCTACGCACTTTCCGAGTTTCAGTTCAGGGTCAATTCGTCCCTCAATTCTTCGGTCTGCTCACTTTTGGTCCCTCAACTTTAAAACCGGACAGATTGCACCACCAACTCTCGAAATCAGATATTTTTTTTCCCTGCAGGGTTTCGCTGCCGAGTCAACCCGGTTTTGACCATGATGTGAACAGTGCTCCGATGAATACTAAATTTGAAAAAATATAAAAAATAAATTTGAAAATTTATGACATCGAAGATACTCAGATGCGCAAGGTGCGTGCCAATTTTCGTCATGTTTGGATGTTCAAGAAGCTCGCGAAAAAAAACAAAAGTAAAACTACTCTATGATGAACAGTAAATTAAAAAAAATGACATCGATGCTCAGGTGGGCAAGGTGCATGCTAATTTTCGTGCTAAAATGACATCCGAGGGTTTGGAAACCACCCGAAGCAGCACACACGTGTACGCTATTTAATTTTTTTTCCACGAGCTCCTCGGATGTCATTTTCACACGAAATTTTGCACGCACCTGAGCATCTTTTATGCCAAAAAAATCAGATTCTTTTTGCTAATTTTTTAATTTACTGTACATCATAGAGTATATTTACTTTTGTTTCTTTGCCGCGAGCTTCTCGAACGTCCAAACATGACGAAAATTGCCATGCACCTTGCGCATCTGAGTATCTTCGATGTCATAAAATTTCAGTTTTTTTGGATTTTTTTGCTATTTTTTTGAATTTACTGTTCATCAGATTACTGTTCGCGTCATGGTCAAAACCGGGTTGACTCGGCAGCGAAACCCCACAGGGACAAAAAATGGCTGGTTTTGAGAGTTTGTGGTGCAATCTGTCCAGTTTTAGAGTTGAGGGACCAAAAGTGAGCAGACCGAAGAATTGAGGGACGAGAAGTGCACTTTTCTCTAAAGTTTTGTATAAAAGTTTTATTGTCTAGCACCTGCCAAAAAAAGTTTATTGTCCTGGCTAAAAAACATTTATCCCGGCATTTAAATTTGTTGCAAGTAAAAACATTCTAATGGAATTAAAAAAAACATGCATCAGGCGGCCAACAGTGTTGTTCAAAAATTATGTGGAATTGCAAAAGTTAATCTGGCCCTGCAATTTTGTTCATGTACAAAATTTTATAATGAAATTATAAAACACATGCATTAGGGAGCCCTAAAGTTCAGCCTAGATTAATGTGACCCTGAAATTTACTTCTTGTACAAAATTTATATACAATAGGGAGGTCTATATAGTTAGCCTAAAAAAATTACATGGCCCTAAAAACTTCCTCACAACATACTATTACAAAATTACAAAAAAGGTATGCAGTACAGAGGTCTACTGTTCAACAATTTGTTTTTAACCTGGTCGTGAAATTTCGGTCTTATACAATTTTTTAATGAAATTACAAAATAATATGCAATAGGAAGACCTACAGTTCAGCCTAAAAAGATTAACCTAGTCGTGATTTTTTTCTTCTACAAATTTATAATGGAGTTGCAAAAGACTATGCAGTAGGGAGGCCTACTGTTCAGCCTTAAAAAGTTAACTGGCCCTCAAATTTTCTCTTTGTTCAAAATTTTATCAGGAATTTACAAACAAAATGTTGTAGGGAGGCCTTGTGTCCACCATGAAAAAAATAACTTGGCTTGATATTTTATCTTGTATACAAACTTGTAGTGAAATTACAAAAAATGCAGTGGAGATGCCTACCGTACAACATAAATTAATTAAGTTAGCCCTGCAATTCTCTTCTTGTTTAATTTTATTATGACATTACAATATACATGCAGTAGTGAGGCCTATTATTTCGACTCAGAAAATAACTTGACCCTGATTCTTCCTTCTTGTATAAAAATTCATTATGAAATTACAAAAATTATGTAGTAGCAAGGCATACTGTTCAGCCTCAAGAAATTTACGCTAGCCCTGAAATGTGCATCCAATGGCTTGCCCTCAAACATGCATGACCCTGACATTTTATTCTTGTACGAAATTTATATGCATTAGGGAGGCCTACTGTTCAGCGTAAACAATGGCATGGCCCTAAAATGATATTCATGCACAAAATGTTATTAGAAATTACCAAAAAAAAGGTAAGCAATGGGGAGGCCTACTATTTAGCATAATAGAATACCCCGACCTGTAATTTTCTTCATATATTTTTTTTATAATGAGAAAAATATGCCATCGGAAGGCCTATTGTTCAGTCTAAAAAGATGAACTTGGCCTGAAAAATTCTTCTTGTACAAAATTTCTTAACGGAGTTGCATAAAATTTGCAGTATCAAGGCTTACTATTCAGCCTTAAAAAAATTAACCACCCCTATTCTGTTTGTACAAAAAATTATTATGAACTTACAAGCAAATGATGATCTATTCAGCCTTAAAAGATCAACCTTACAAATTTTATAATGAAATAACAAAAGAAATTTGCAGTAGGGTGGCCTCAAAAACATTAACATGACCTTGAAATTTTCTTGTAAATATTTTTACAAACAAAATGTTATAGGGAGGTGTACTGTTCAAACTCATAAAATTAACTTGGCCATAATTGTTTTTCTCTTGTACAAAATTTATAATGAAATTACAAAAATATGCAGTAGGGATGCCTACTTTTCAACCTAAACAAATCAATTTGGCATTGCAATTGTCTTCTTGTACCTGACCCTCAAATTTTCTTCGTGTACATACATTTATTATGGAATTATAAAAACTTGGTAGTGTGAAGGCCTACTATTCAGCCTCGGTTTTTTTCATTGACCCTCAAATGTGTATGCAATGCTAACTGATCCACCTAAGTTTTTACCTGGCCCTCAAATATGCATGGCCTGATATTATAAAAGCTCTGTTACACACTCCATTAGTCATCTTTCTTTTTGAAGATTCTCGTAAGAAAAAAAAGATCCAACCCGGGGCAAATAAGTACCAATATTGGAAATGGCCAAGTGTGGCCCTGGTTGTGTATGTGTGTGTGTGGGGGATGGGGGCTCCCCACGCGCCCTGGTTGTGTGTGTGTGTGTGTGTGTGTGTGTGTGTGTGTGTGTGAGGGAGGTGTGCTCCCCATGTGCCCTGTTTGTGTGTGTCTGTGTGTGGGGGGGGGGGGGAGGGGGGGTATCTTCTTTGCTCTGTGCAAACCTAACTTTGTACTAGAAATACCGGTCTGTCATCCTTGGCCAAAGCTTGAAATAGCATCACACATGCTGGGTAGGTAGGAGGTGAAATGTTCCCACATAGGTGTGGGAGCAGTGGACCCTCTCAAAGATCACCCCATGCAAAAATGACAGTGTGAATTTTTATCCCATGTCCATATGCGCATCTTTGTCTCGCTATTCCCTTGGTTAGAGTCGAGTTGCAGAGCCAAACTACTGGAGCGGGGGTTACCCATCATTTCCCCCACCACCCCAGATATCCACATGGAGGGATGAGACCACACCGCATGCACCATCCACCACGATGATGCTTCTTTAGATGGTATGTCTCTATTCTCTGATTGATATATCTAGGCAGCCTATGCCCTATGGGATTTCTCCATCAGGATTAATAAAGATTTATAAATCATGCATGTATCATTCAAACAAGGTTAGAGATCACCCTATCATTTGAGTGCACCATTGTAAGATGTTTTTTTATGAAGACATGGTGTTTGATCTTGTAAAAATACTAAAATAATTATTTGAAGACATGTACTTCAGTTTGTGAAAGTTAATGGTGCTAGACTTCATGAGGCTCTAGAAGAAGTTAGGCGACATTTACGAAGTTTAGTTGAGATTGGCTTGCCAGGAACCATTTCCTGTACACCGAGTTTAGCATAAAGATTTAATTTTTGGTGCTTATTTTTATGCAAACCATTTTGATAGATAACTTTGGCATAACATGCATGTATTGATAACTTGTGATTCCATTCTCATTTGAAATAATATTTGACCAAACTTAATGGCCCTTGGTGCAATATTGAGGGGGAAATGGCAAAATCTAGTTTGGATAAATTGTTCTTTGAAATTCACAACAAGTGTGCAAACTTTAAATTTGAGCAATAAATTGTTCTTGTGATTTTAAAAATAAGAAATTTATGCTATTTTGGATTTTTTTTAGGTTTGTTGTCAGACATACATTGCATGTACACGCTTACTAGTATGAAGAAAACTGAAATATTGTGACCTGTGTTAAAAAGATGAGTTGGCTGCCAAAATTGTTGCTTGTTTTAAGCATTTAACTTTGTCCATTTTATTGGGGAAACATGTATGGCACGAGTACATACCATAGTAACAAAAACAAGTACACATATTTTTCAAAATAATAATTTCATTTCTAATCATTTTGAATTTTCTGCCAAACTCCTTGCCCAGATAATATTGAGTGCCTTAGTTTTACTTACTAGTAGATGTTTTTTTGTGACTATATGGTGTGCCGACCACCAACGAAGCAAAAAAAGTAACTCAACCAAGACGTTATATACTCAAGGATGGATTTGTACATAAGTATATAGACATTTGTGCATCTTCCTACCCCACACGCCCCTCTCAATCCAACCCCCATATGCTCCGCTTGGTTGTTTCCTAGGGTTACTCTGCCGTCGTCGCATCCAACTCTGCCGCCAGCCAGCTTCGCCACACCTTACCGTTCGCCCTTAGTTTCTTACCCCCATTTCCCCCTCCTTCATGAACTCATGAAGATGCCAGAGCTAGAATCTGGTATATTCAATTTGAAGTTGTGTAGTCAAATATAAGGAATTGTATTATTTTGTGGTATGATTTCTAGATGTGTATGCTCATTTTACCAAAAAGTTGGGTAGTCAATTGACTACCCAACTTGTACGTGGCTTCGCCACTGCATGAGCTCCGCTTCCCATCGGCCCGTCCACCTTGAATCACCCGTCATCGACCGCATAAAGCTGCCCACCGCCTGGAGTCTTGTCGGTCAATGGATCCACCTACCTCAGCCTCTGACGATCTACTCACCTAGGAACTTGGTTGAGGACCGGCACCTCCTCTTGATCTAGTCATCGTCGATCTCGTCAACTACCTCATCTAGGAGTTCTGTCGGTGTCCTACATCTTGGTCGCGATGATAAGCTCCTCCCAAGCCCGGTGACCTTGTTGTCGAGCCATCAAGATACTATTTTGTGAGAAGTTTGTAGCGCTTGTACATGATTTGTTCCTATATCGATGTGCATGGCCTTAAATGACTTACTGGTCGTAGTGGATCTATGATAAATTTTGCATGATTGTACAAATCTGATTTCATTCATAGACGATTGTACTGGATCTGTAATGAATTATGTAAATGTATGTCAACTGATGAATGATATAAAAGTGAGCGTATTTTTAATAACAATGTCATGCATATAGATTCTGCGGCAATATTTGGTAATGTGGTTTTCCCCTAGTTCCATCGCCGATCCCGAATAGGACCACCATGAAGGGAAAGCGGCAGGAGAAATGGTAGGGGCAGGGAGTTGCAACATCAGGGAAACATGAGGGGTAGTTATTATTGCAGGGGGCGCAGAAGTGACAGCAGCAGAGGCAACATGAATGTCAGGAGCCGTGGCTGGAATAACATGAGTGACAATAGCAATGGCTATAGTGGTAGAGGCAATTCCAGGAGTTATGGTTGAAGTGGCAATAGTTGTAGTTGACGTTGTACCAGTGATAGGAGCACAGACATTTACAATGGCAGCAACACTGGGAGGAGTGGCAATAGCAGTATCAGGGGCAACAACATCAGCAGTGGCTCCAATGGCAACTATTTATACTGAACTTTTTAACTATATGTGTGTGTGTGTGTGCGTGTGCACGCGCGCGTGTGTATATATCAAGAAATTACATGGTTTCAATCATTATATACATCCTTCTATGTGTTATTTGTAATTCCTTTTCAAGTATGACTAGGATATTAATAATGTAAGCTATTAAGAGAAATATTTGTATACATCTTGAATATTTGTCATTGCAACCACATTTTGTTGTGTTCAAATGTCAATGTATTTTTATGTAGTTTTTATTTTCTTTATTTTCATAGGTAGGCTTGTTTTTTTTTTCATTTTTTTACCTTAGATCCAAGGAAACCAAAATCACCACATTATTATGGGTATTGATGTATTATAATGGATTTATATGCGTCTTTGTTCATAGTATCCTTCAATATTCACAAACTCTTGGTAATATTGTTCCGATCTTTATGAACCTAACAAATAATTTGGTCGAAACTACTAGAGTATAAGTCTAAGAAGTTTAGGGTCTAACCAAATAAAGATAGTAAACTGTATGAGATATCAACCAGTAGATTTTTCTTAAATCCTCTCATCTGATATCATTGTTGCTTGTATCTTGGCCAAAGTTGTCCTCAATTAGGGGAGGGGGTATAAGTGTGGTATATACTTGGTAATATCGAGGGGAAATGGTCTTGCTATATATCTATTCGCATATATACCATAGTTTGACCATATTAGCTCGTATGTGAAGTCAACTTTGATGGACGTACCATCTCATATCTACGAAACTTGGAGGAGTCCAAGTTGTCTTGTGCAAGAAGATTAGGACGAAGGGATGGTAACATCGATGTACACCACCCCTATATAAGGGCACCCGACGCCAAGACGAAGGATACATTGATCATCTCCCGAAGACCTGAATTTGCTAGATAGCCAACCCATTCTAGAAATCGTGCCAAGATCATCCGGAACTCACCAGGTTAACCTTATACTCGTCGAGACCCTCATTGTACTATCCCATTATATAATCGCATATAAGTAGGATTAGTGCTATTACTCGCATAAAGGGGGCATAACCTAGCTAAAATGTGTGCCCCATGTCCATTCGGTAACCTAAGGTTATGCCCCACTACCAAATGAATTACGTGTGAATATAGTATTGTTATTAGATATTTTGTGGAACACTTTCAACACATACCTTGATCATGGCGTTTTGATTCAAATTTATACATGTTATGATGTATTATTTCAAGTTTTATATTCGTTATTTTCTCAGAAAATAAAGATTCCGCCTTCCTTTATTTTTGAGCAATTTTTTTGCATTTATCTAACCCATTCAAAAACAATGCATACCTCACTGAACCAATCTAATATGTCAAGATTTGTGCACTGTCATGCTTATATGGGAAACTGTACACTTTCTCCATCACAAATGTATTTGTTTCCTCATATTTATTTTTAAATTTGATCGTCAATTGGAGGACTATCATAGAAACTATACAATTAAAAACTATATCGACTATGAGATCAACATTATATTTTTTTTATGATGCATAACTAATATTTTATCATTGGTCAAACTCCATCATTCAAATCTGTAGTGTTGTATAAAGTCTTGTACATGTACGGGCTGGCTCTGCGAATAAAGAAGAAATAACCTGCATCATAATAGAAATTTGAAGTAAATTACGACTTTGAGAAAAGTTCATGAACTCAAAACACAATCATGAATACAGATAAATTTCAAAAGTAAAAAAAAGTCACGGAGTTCATGAATTTGAAAAAATACAGCGTAATTGAAAAAATTTCACAAATTTGAAAATGTTTGTTAATTTGATAAAATGTTTGTGAAATTGAAAAAATTCAAGAATGTTAAAATGTTCACAAAGTTCTCGAATTAAGAAAAAAAATATTTGAACAAATATTTATGAAAATAAAAAAATTAAAAACAAAAAGATAAAATAAAATGAAAAACAAACAAAATCTGAGATAAACCAAAGAAAACTGCCCCGGAAAAACTGGGTAACCTTCTAGTTCCAAAAACCGGTGGAAACAATGTCACCTGGGCCGGCCATAGTAGGGAATTGACAAGAATGGTTGAGCACACCTATTTCTTGCACCATACGCATTGAATAGAGTTTGCTGTTCGTTCTTCAGTTAGCTCTTTTTTCTTTCTTTCGTTTGTACGTTTCATTTTTTTTTTCATTTCTTTTTTGCACCATACGCATTGAATAGTAATTCTGGCCGGCCGGCCACGTTGATCCGGTCCATCTACTAGCTCGGGGAGCAGGACACCACGACCACTCGTTTCGTATCACCATGCATGATTCCTTCCGGAGTTTTCACCATTGCTGCTGTGCCAATCAGTAGTCTCTGCAGCTACGAACCTCGTCCATGAGTCCATCTAATTCCAAGTTTCCAACACATATCAGCGACAGAGAGTCGATCGATCGATGTCGATGAAAGCAACCGATCACTGATACAAACGGGTCACCGGCTGGGTAGGGCCATCGTGTTTGTTTCGTCGCAGATTACTAGCCACTGGAAGACTCTATGGTGTCCCTCGAATCATTACACACCACCACATTCTTCCACGTACACCCAAAAAAATCTTGTCATCGAATCAACGACCACAAGCGTTTCACTCTTGTTAATGGCATGGAGAGCTACCGGTTGCTCGTCTCACACCATGATTCAGGTGTTGTTTATGTCGCCCACACAAGCACACCATTACTTACTTAATTTTCCCCAATGACAAAATATGTATAATCCGGAAAGCGACACTCATGCCTGGACAAATTGGACATGTATATGTGCCCTGGCGGTATACTCAGCGTTCACGTTATTAGAGCATCTACAGCCGGACTCCTCCAAATTAATCGGACGGACGCAAGACCACTGACCGGACATGAAAGAGAAGGAAAAAAATTTGATGTAACTGGTTCCTTCAAAGCCTTCTTAAATGTTCGGGCTGCCAGGTACTCCTCATATTGCCCTCATTTATTAGATGAGTATGAGGAATGTCCAGACGTGTCTGGTCAGTGGTCCTGCGCCCGTCACATAGGATTTGGTCCATCACATAACATCTTTTTTATCTTTATTATTTTTTTCTTTCTCTCTCTTTCTCCTCCTTCATCATTCACATGCATGTGACCGGACGTATATGGAGTAAAGTGAGGGACATGGTTGTGTGGACGAATAAATGGGGAGTCAAAATGGTCATACCCGGATACTGATTGGGCGGGTCGGCGAAAGTTCGAGGGGCTAAATTTGCCTAGTCCGGCTGTAAATGCCTTACCACCCTAGACCCATAGGCATACGATGTGGAGTCTACAATCACGTTATTGTTTGGAGAGTACAGTATCAATATCCTACCAGACAATCAATTTTTAAAAAATTTGAACGGTAGCAGCGGTCTAGAAAGTTCATTGCTTTATTGCAATTGTTGGATGTGAAACTCCCAAGGCACAAATCTAAATCCAAATTTATCTCCAATAAATTTCACGGCTTTATGGAAATTGTTGGATGTGAAACTCACAAGCCACAAATCCCAATATCTAATTTATCTCCAATACAATTCACAAATTTATTGAAATTGTCAGATGTGAAACCCCCAAGTGACAATTCCCTATCCTAATTCATCTCCAGGACTTCAGCAAACAATTAGTGCAGATGAAAATAACAATTGTAATATGCCATGTCACTTGGAGAGTAGGGCCCAACTTGATTTCTTGGTACACTACGGGCCTCTAGAACCATCCTAGTTCCATAAATCATTATCAACCATCATATCCTTCCGCAGAAATAAAACTATTAGTAACACCCAACGTTGAGGAAATCGTTAACTGGTAGCTGCTCAGTTGGCTAGAGAGTAGGGGATTAATAGACTAATCGGCAAGTTAATCAATTAATTGGATGATTTATCATTTTATCGGCTATTCAGTGACCCTACGAGTACGGATTAATCGGCAAGATAATTGGTTAATAGGAAGAGTTCTCGAACAGAGGTAACACCAAAACCCAGGCAAGTGCTTAACTACCAATAATGACATTTTAAAAGTAGTAGAGTGTGACCTTTGATTCGCCTACCACCATAGTTAGATGTTTGATTATTCCACGCACATTACATATCACACTCATAACAAATAGCAATACACCATCAATGCCACATGCATGGATCACATAGATATTACTCAAAGCATCCTTGATGTGTTCTCGGCCTGACATTGCCAACATGGACCCGCAACGTATGTTGTGGAGTCAATACAAAGTCATGGCAGATTGGTGGCCCATGTTTGACATTATTGTTGTTGTGTGCCAGGCCACTCGTTCCTGGGAGCAAAGTGTGTCACTGTTGGATGGTGAACGTGAATGAGTAGGAGCCAGAGAGGGTGGAGACAAAGGATGGATGGCCCCAACATACATGTCACGATGGTCGATTCTTGGGCCAAACTAGGGCAGATTTGGCTTGGCTCTCAGGCTAAGTCATTCTAAACTCCAGCTAGATCAGCATCAGGGAAGCCGAATTCTTTGATGACCTCGCTCCTTTGCAGGTTGAAATATGTGATATTCTTTGTTGTGTCTGTGACATTCTTTAGGAGAGCGGCTCATACATTCAGGGATAGTATTGTAGTATTTGTGATATTCTTTGTTGTGTTTGGTATAGCAATTTATACGCAACCTTCCCCTCGCAAAATACATTGAACCATTAAAGGCATGTACAATTGTGTTATCCTAGAGACACCATGTAGGATAATTTGTGAGGTGGAAGATGGAAATGAAAAAAAAGGTATTACCTTCTCTTACCTAAGAGATGGTCGCACTTATAAAGAAAGATAAGACATTTGTGTCCATTGCACGAGATGTCTTCTCTTATTCACAATATTTCTAGTTTTCATTTTCATCACCCCAAAAATTTAAGACCTCATAACATTACATACTAGAGGTAACACTAAGAGATAATTAATTATTTAACCTTTTTATTGCCTTCCCTAAATGGTGTGGAATGCACAAAAAGTCCACCTTATCACATGGGTGGCTCAATTACCATGTATCCTTTTTTAGATTATATTTTATTAGAAATATTTTCTTTAAAAATATTGCGTTTACGAATAGAAAATGTGCAGTATATTCTAATAATTTGAAACAATGTTATTCATGCGTTTGGAAAAATTTCTTCATATGTTAACAACTATTTGTCGTGTATTTGACAAATGTTAACCATGTGTTAAAATAATTCAAGTGTCTTTCAATGAAATGTTTGACATGTGTTGCAAAAAAAATCTTCATGCTTTAAAAAATGATCATCTGTTAAAATTTATTTTATAATTAAAAATGAAATAAAAAGGAGAAATAAAAATATAAAAATTGAGAAAAATGCGAAAGAAGAAGAAAAACTGCTGCAAAAAATGTGTTGGCCCATGGGCGCATATTCAATGTGCGTCGAGCCGCCGAGAAAGCCCACCCAACCCAAGCCCATACGCAGTCAGTCACGGTGGTCATTTTCTGGAGATTCCACATCGCCGACGTGACCGCGCCTGCTGCCGGCCGGTCACACTCCGGCTGGTCCGTGGACACATACCTGCCGGACTGCCGGCAGATGGAGTACTGATCGGGCGTCACTCCTTCGTTCCACCAGATAAATTCCTTCTGGAGGCTTCGGTGGAATCACATTAATCATCTCATTTGTGCAACACTCTCAGCGGATGGCGATGGATAGAACGTGGTGTCACCGGAATGTTATGAGGCCGCTTGTTTTGTTTGGTCGCGTGTTACGAGCCACACTTCCAGATCCATGGTGTCACCGGAATCGTTACAGACCACTACATTCTTGCACGTACCCCCCAAAAAATCTACTCATGGAACCCACATATAATGGCATGTAATTTTTTTAAGGATAACAATGACATGTACTAATTGAAATGGCGTGGAGAGTGACCACTTGCTCGCCTCACACCACGATTAGGGTGCGATCATGTAACCCACACGCACAATCCCATTAGTTGCTTATTAATCTTAACAAATTATATATGAACTGTTGCCCAAACTGTCCTTGGTGTATACTCCCTCCGTTCCGTATTATAAGTCGTTTTGGCCTTTTCACGCAAGCTCCAAAAATCAGCAAAATGACATGTTTACCCATGTACTCTTATATTATGGAACAGAGGGAGTAATTAATAAAACGAACTTTTTTAATAATACAGGCAAGCGATGTAGTGGATCGCTGCCGCCGCTTTCCAGGAGATCGCCTCCCCCAGCAGCTCCTCGCCTCTACCAGGTCATCTCCCCCTCCCCTTCAAGTCTCCAGCAGATCGCAGGCGTCACCCCCAGGTCGTTTCCCTAGGTCGCCCAAGCTTAGCCCAGGTTGTCCTCCTTTCAGGTTGCCGGCGCCGCCAATCGCCTCGCTTCAGGTCGCCCAAGCTAGCCAACGCCGCCCCCCAGATCAAGGTCATTGGCAGCCAATCGCCTCGCTTCAGGTCGCCCAAAGCACGCTGCCATGGTGGGCGCTCCGAGAGGATGACGACGGCGTCTTCAGGTACCACTCTCCGACCGGGGATCGACTTATAAAATAGAATAGAGGGAGTATACTTCTATTATAGTACGTGTAGAAGTGCATGTTCTAGTCAATGCAACCAAAAAACCAATATGCCTAAACGTGGACCGAAAGTGGGCTACAATTTAATTACGCCAACCGGGTCTTGAACTCAAGACCTCTTGACTCCAATACCATGTAGAAGTGCATGCTCTAACCAATACAACCAAAATACTGATCTGATTGAAAAGACTAGGCAATACATTTATATGTCAACAATACGCTTTCCGTGTCGTCACTGGTTGCCACCATGGACGTTCGACGTGGAGTCAACAACCACCAGCTCGGTTGCCCCTTGCCACGGATCTTTCGTTCATGATTGTGGAAATGAAGCCAAAACCATTCGCACAGCTTCCCTGGATGATTCTCGGCCACCAAATGCGTACTTCCATATTGTAAAAGAACTACTCCCTTCATCCGGAAATACTTGTCATCATAATGGATAAAAGGGGATGTATCTAGACATATTTTCGTTCTAGATACATCTCCTTTTATTCATTTTGATGACAAGTATTTTCGGACGGAGGGAGTACTCAACATGATCCTCTTTGGTTATGGAGTACAAGCAATCGTTTAACTTACCAATAATGGCACAAGGAAAGGTTGCGGGAGTGACCGCCTTATGGAGGTTTGATAAGGGCATCTTCAAAGTGGATCCTTAAATCGCCCGTACCCGTCCGGACTGGTCTGGACGTGTTTAGACATAGAACGCGGGTCTATATCACTCGTCCGAGCAGTCCGAACATACTTTCCTCGCAAACTCGAGACAAACTTGTGGTTGAGGGTGTGTGTGTGTGTGTGTGGGGGGGGGGGGGGGGGGGGGCTTTGCAGGAGACCGGACAACAGTCACGTAGGACTCCGACACCTCCGACCCACCCAAAACCCTCCCAGACCCAAGCCTCCATCCTCCTATTTTCTGTCCTTCGATTTTTCTCTCTTGCCTTCGTCACAAGCGGCTCGCAATGGCAGGCCCCAACCACTAGTATATATGTGCTCTGGCTATATGTTGTGCGCTCACGTTATTACCAGTGCCCCGCGTGGAGTCTATAACCACGTTATTGCTTCGAGAGTATAGTACCAGAATCTACCACACAATTCTTTTTTCCTAAATATCACATGGCAGATGTGGTAAGCAATTCAAACTATTTATAAAATAATATTTAAAAAAAATTAAACTGCGGTCTAGAAAGTTCACTGATTTATTACAATTGTTGGATGTGAAACTCCCAAGCCACTAATCTCAATCCTATTTACTGCAATAAATTTCACGGTTTTATTGAAATTGCTGGATGTGAAACTCACTAGCCACAAATCCCAATCTCTAATTTATCTCCAATTCACAGTTTTATTGAAGTTGTTGGATGTGAAACTCCCAAGCCACAAGTCCCAAATCGTAATTTATCTGTAAGACTTCAGCAAACAATCAGTGTGGATGAAAATCACCATTATAATATGTCATGTCACTCAGAGGGTAGGGCCCTTCTTGATTTCTTTGTACATTACGGCCCTCTAGAAGCATCCTAATTCCATGATCATTATCGACCAACATATCCTTCCACGGAAACAAAAACTATTATTAACACCAACATCATCCTTCCGGATTTAAATGCCCAAGCAAGAGCTTAACTACTGATAATGATATTTTGAAAGTAGATGAGTGCGACCTTTGATTCGCCTACCACCATAGTTAGATGTTTGAATATTCCACATGCATTACATAATCACACTCATAATGAATAGTATATAACAATAAACTATCCGTGCCACATGCATGGACATGTAGATATTACCCAAAGTATCCTTGATGGTTCTCTACCTCACATTGCCAACGTGGATCCGACAACATCTGTTGCGGAGTCAATACAAAGTCATGGCAGATTAGTGGTCCATGTTAGGTGTTGTTGTTGCATCCCAGGCCACTCGTGCCTGGGACAAAGTGTGTCACCGTTGGACGATGAACCTCCAATGAGTAGGAGCAAGAGATGGTGGACCCATAGGATGGATCACCCCAAGATGCATGCCCTAATGGTCAATTCTTGTGCCAAACCAGGGTAGATTTGGCTTGGCTCTGGAGCTCTGTCATTCTAAACTCTAGCTAGATCTATTTCAGGGAAGCCGGATTCTTCGAAGACCTTGCTTGTCCGTAGTTCGAATAAATGGCCCATAAATGGAAAAAAAGGACCACTCAAGATTTCATCTCAGGCAACACGGAAGGGTGTGCAGCCAAATTCCAGACAAGCTCGCGGGGCTACTTATCATGTACGACACCGGAGGTGACCTATCGGTGGGAAAGCCGGTAGGCAGGACGGCCTCGGGGCCCAATAGGTCAAGGAGTAGCCTAGACTCCTCGCACTGCCAAGAGTTCACTTTCTAGGAAAACCATCGTCTTGGCATACAGGTCGAGGACTCTTAGTCTGATTGTAGCTCTAGGTCAGTGGCAACCCGTGTAACCCTAGGCCTTGTCCCCCTTTATAATGCGAGGCCTAGGGAGCACTCAAGGCAACGAATAATCCTCACCTTAGTCACGATAGAATCATCTCCACAACCATTGTAACAATCTCATATGGGGTGTTCTATACATCAATCAAAACCAAGCAGGAGTAGGCTATTACCTCCACAATGAGGCCCCAACCTGGGTACATGCTTCGTGTACTATCCCCTCTAGTACTTCCGATCCGATCTCACACGGCACCCTATCTCGGGACTACTGACGTTTTCCAGTACTGTTATGTCCCTCCCCTAGTCCATGGAGAGCAGCTCATGCATAGAACAAGTTTTAGAATATTGTCAACAAGTTTTAGAATTGAAAATGTGCAACATTCTTTAAAAATTCCAAAACAATGTTATTCATGTGTTTGGAATATTTTAATTGTATGTTGAAAACTACTCATCATGTATTTGACAAATGTTAACCGTGTGTTAAAATGATTCAAGTGTGTTTCAAAAAATATTTGTCATGTGTTGAAAAAGATTCATCGTGCTTTAAAAATGTTCAGATTTTAAAATGTACTATTTTATAATGAAAACTGGCATAAAAAGGAGAAATAAAAATAAAAAATCGAGAAAATCAAGAAAACAACCAAAAGAAGAAGAGAAACTGCTGCAAAATGGATGGTTGCATATCCTGTGCGTCAAGCTGCCGAGAAAGCCCACCCAGCCCAAGCCGTACGCAGTCAGTCACGGTGGTCATTTTCTGGTGATTCCACGTCGCCCGACGTGATCGCGGCTGCTGCCGGCCGGTCACATTCAGGCCGCCGGGTCCGTGGACAGGACTGCCGGCAGATAATTTCTTCTCGAGGCTTCGGTGGAATCATCTCACATATGCAACACTCTCATCGGATGGCGATGGATAGAACGGGTCACCAGTGGCACGGTGGTGGGGCAGTTTGTTTGTTTGGTCGCGTGTTACGAGCCACACTTTTAGATCGATGGTGTCACCAGAATCGTTACAGACCACCACATTCTTACACGTACACCCGAAAAAATCTACCCATGGAACCCACTGATTAATTAACCAACATATAGTGACATGTAATTAAA
Organism: Triticum timopheevii; assembly: GCA_963921465.1. Classification (NCBI taxonomy): domain Eukaryota; kingdom Viridiplantae; phylum Streptophyta; class Magnoliopsida; order Poales; family Poaceae; genus Triticum; species Triticum timopheevii. The sequence goes on from OY997262.1 coordinate 475,320,104, forward strand.
ATGGCGTGGAGAGCGTCCACTTGCTCACCTCACACCACGATTAGGGTACGGTAATGACACCCACACATCATCACTTGCTTAATCTTCACATATTATATGAACTGTTACCCAAGCTGCCTTTGGTATATGTTATAAGTATAGTACGCCCCCGCGTCGCCACGTGGTTGGCACCCTGGGCACATTGGCATCCCGACGTGGAGTCAAGAACCACTAGCTACGAGCGTCGATAATTGTGGAAATGAAGCCAAAAATATGTGGTGATGTGCATTGCTTCTCTGAATGATTATCGGCCACCATCTAAACTGGAGTATATAATTAGGCCAGAAGGAAATAGTATAAAAGAACTAGTATTAGTAACGTCAACAACTCAACATGATCCTCTTAGGTTGACACATAAAAGTAAGCATGTAGCCTACCAATGATGAAATCTTATAAACCCAAGAGAGTCATCCTTACTAGCTTATTTATCTCAATATGCAAGCATACGGTCTCATCTAACAATTGTGAATAGAATAAGGCCCATCTCAACATGCAATCATGTATGAGAAAAGATCTACCACAATATTAAACATGGAAATATTTTTCATTCAATTATTCTATTTGTATTTAATAATATTGATACAACTATACATAGACATCTATAATAAGCCGTATGTACTATTATTTTTTCTCAAATTATCAATCCAAATTTTCATCTACCAATTCCCGCAGCTACGTGATTGGCAACCGCCTTCCATTGCTGCAAGAGGTTTGATTATGCCAAACGCGTTACTTAATCACACCCTTAGATCACGTATGAATAATATAAAATACTTACCATGCCACTCACATGGGCACGTAAATATTAGCCAACTAGATGATTCCCCTCACGGCGCGGCAGGGACCTCTAGTTGCAAATTGATGTAACATATTATGAAGAGATACCCGCAATTTTCTTTAATGAAGAGCCAAATTTCAGGTTTCTGATTAAAAGTTGGACTCAACTAAACCCGATAGTCACAGATGTTGTATTCATCGAGACAATATACAATGGTGGGTGCCAAACAAAAATTGACCAATAGCAAAAATGCGAACAAAATTATAATATTTGCAAGGTTTTGCTCATTCATATTCTATTTCATACCTTTTTTCGAACACAGTACACTCTCAATACTCAGATACACACACATACACCTACCCCTATGAACCCATATAGGCACACCATATTCCTATGACACCTCCGAGATACAATGCTGACAAAACATTTTGAGATTGACAAATTCACCACAAACACCTTCTAATTGATGAAAACGTCTCTCTCGCTGAACGAACATCGTCAAAAAGGCTGAACAGGTCACCGGCATGGTGGGCCCACTTGTTTGTTTGGTCGCGTGTTACCAGCCACACTTCTAGATCGAGGGTGTCCCCAGAATCGTTACAGACCACCACAACCTTACACGTACGCCCAAACAAATCTACTCATGGGACCCACCGATTAACCCAAATATAATGGCATGAAACTAGAGTGGCGTGGAGAGCGACCGCTTGCTCGCCTCACGCCACGATTAGGACACGGTAATGTCACCCACACGCACACACCATCACTTGCTTAATCTTCACAAATTATATGAACTGTTGACCAAACTGCACTTGACCAAATTACACGTCGTCGTGTGGTTGCCACCCTGTACCATGCGTCGATACGTCCGACGTGGCGTCAACAACCACTAGCTAGGTTGCCACTTGCCACGGATGTTTCGTTCATGATTGTGGAAATGAAGCCAAAACCATTTGCATAGCTTGATCTGAACGATTCTAGGTCACCGTACACATACTTCCGTATTCTAGACGAACTACTAGTAACGTCAAACAACTCAACATGATCCTTTTTGGTTATGGAGTACAAGCAATCGTTTGACTACCAATAATGGCATAAAAAAGGTGGTGAGAGCGACCGCCTCCCATTACGGCTAGAGGTTTGATTATGGCACACGCTCCATGAATGATATACGCTGCCCATGCCACACTCATGGACATGTAGATATTACCCAAAGTGCCCTAGTTGTGTTCTCTACCTCACATTGCTACCGTGGACCTCACAACATCCAGCGTGGAGTCAATAAGAAGTCGTGACTTGTGGTAGGGTATTGGCCCAAACACTGCATTATTTCTACGTGATTCATAGGACTATGGGAGCGAAGTGTGACACTAACTGGCGGAGGTGTGTCTGCGACGCTTAGGAGCAGGAAATGGAAGGATACATGTCCACAAAGACATGAGCTCATAGAATTAGGGTTAGTCCCGGGGAGCACTTATAGCCTTTCCTATAAAATATCCATATCTCAACACCATTACTTTATTTGACTCCAAAACTAACTTAAATTCATCTCGACATAGACGGGGAGCCGGTAACTAGTTTCTAGTTCATAGAAGAGACATGTTGCATGTTCCTTAGTTGCACGATCTTTCCCGAGGTGAACTTTAGATCCACCGGGACAATGCAAGCATCCGACCCATTCCTCATTAGGACGGAAGAATCCCGTGCGACCTGATAAGAAGTGAACAAAGATAAGTCAGCACACATGTGGTCGTTAGCACCAATCAAGCCACTAAGATGATGATTGAAATACTGAAAAAACAATAGGTAAATTACCATACCCATCAGTATTGCTAGCGGTCACCATGTTGACATTCTTGGAGCATGTTTTCCCTCTACGGTCTGCACGTTCTAGGCGGAAAAGTGTCCAGACTTCCCACAAACGTAGCACTCTAGATCAGGCTTATTCAACTTCTTCTCAAAGGTAGTAGTCTTAACAGGCTTGTTGAAAATAGGCTTGTTCTTTCCTTTGTTCTTGTTCTGTGGGTACCTCTACACCATATTAGCGGTACGTTGAACCTGGTTTCCTTTCTAAGTGATGTCTTATGTTTTAGAGTAGTGGCGAAATTCCTCCATGAAGGAGGCAACTTTGCAATCATGCACGCAGCCACGAATTTATCGGGTAAGGCACACTTAAGGGGTTTCAACTCCTTCACAATGTACTTTATATCATGAGCTTGTTCAACCACAAAACCGTTATTCACCATCTTGTAATAGTGGAAACTCTCCATGACGTATAGTTCACTGCCACTACTAGAAAAAGGGCCTATTGTCCCGGTTGGTGAGGGCCTTTAGTCCCGGTTAATGAACCGGGACTAATGGGTCGGTACTAATGCCCTGGCCCTTTAGTCCCGGTTCAATCCAGAACCGGGACTAAAGGGTCGGTACTAATGCCCTGGCCCTTTAGTCCCGGTTCAATCCAGAACCGGGACAGATGGGCCTCCACGTGGCCTGTGCGCTGAGCCCAGGCAGGAGGGCCTTTGGTCCCGGTTGGTGGCACCAACCGGGACCAATAGGCATCCACGCGTCAGCATTTCTGTGGCTGGGTTTTTTGTTTTTTTAAGGGAGGGGGGGGGGGGTTGGGGGGTTAATTTAGGTGTTTCATATATTGTGTTAGCTAGCTAATTAATAGAGAGAAGTGTCCTCTCTTTTGTCCGTGCTTGGTCGACGCTACGTACTATACATACGTATAGAGAGGACTAGCTAGACACGTTAGCTAGCTAGTAAGCAAACGAAGGAAACAGAAGATCGTCATGAACATATATGCATACAGAGAGAAGTGATATCGACCACCTCTCCTTCTCCAAGAGATTGGTCGAACAACAAGTTCTCGTATATCTATCTGACACTACCGGCTACATATATACAATAATTATCTTTTACAAATATAATATCCTAACATACAGACACGTGGTCCACATAGTATTCTCCGTCTTCAGCGATCACGTGGTCAAGAAAGAATGCCGCCAATTCCTCTTGAATTGCTCGCAGGCGATCTGGTGCTAGGAGTTCATCCCACATCCGAAACATCTAATTTTAAGAAGGGGGTCAATACATATATATATGAATGAATGAAACTCAACACAAATGATGGTAATAAAATAAAATTGTGAATATTGTTATTTACACACTTCATATTGTTTGTCAGAGTAGCCCCAGGTCGTGTGGCGGATGGACTCGCAAATGTAGTATCCACAGAAATCATTCCCTTGTTCCTGCCACAACCACTTTACAAGAAATAGAGGTCAATCAAACTGATAATTAGCAAGCATGCTAAATGGTATTGATCAAACTAGCGCTTGAATCACTAGGAGATGCGTGGAATATGCTACTATAGTACTTACTTTCGGGTGTCTAAATTGCAGCTTCTTCTGCAGTCCCGGAGCTTTTTTGGTGAATTTTCTCCAAACCCTGCCATACAAAGAAAACAATTACTTGATATCAGAAATGAACAAAGTTGCTGATATGGTGGATAATGATCGATTTAACTTACTTCTCGAGCATTTCAGTCATGTCCGCATACTCCTTGGGATCTTTTCGTTTGGAGTCTAAGACAGTTACTACTCCCTGCTCAAGCTTAATCTCTAGGAGAATATAGTGGTACCTACGCACGCATGCATAACTCAGCAATATTACATTACTATAACCTGGACTAATAAGGGAAACCGAATATGCCACAAGACAGTAACAACTCACTTGAAGTTGTAAGGAAAGAGTATTATATCTTTGTGTTCATTTATTACCAACGATTGTAGCAAGTTGGGCTCGGTATTTTCGGCATGAAACTCAACCTCAGTTGCATCTATGAGATATGTGTTAATGAACCCAATATCACCCACTTGTCTTTTCTTCAATTCGACGATCTTCAATCTGCATAATATAGTGAGGATAATTATAAATACATGCAATGAAAGAGCTGAGTTATATAGAGAGACTTAATGACAGAAGTAGTACTACTTACAGACAGTAGCAGGTGACCATTGCTTTATCGAGGGCCAATTGATTGAAAAACTGATAGAACTCCTCAAATGGAATAGGCAACTGTTCAATTCCAACAAGGTCATGCTCCTTTTTAACTCTCACATACAAAGTACTCCTCCCCTCAGACTCTCTGCAGGTTTTCATGTACCAATCATGCAATCTTTGCATCATCGTTGATAGAGATCTTTCATCTTTGACGAGGGGCTTCCCGTACTCGTATCTTTGTATCTGCACCTCCAAGAAATCATAATGTACATCGTCGGGCAGGTAATCTTCAGGATTGCCATAACCTGGCACCATCCTCGGATCGACGATGTCGCTGGCAGGCACCTTGAGCGGGGGGCACGATTGCTTCGCTTGTTCGCCGAGCTGGGCAATTTGTTTCCCAGCTCGTCGTTCTTTCATCCTTTGATCACTTTTAGTACTTCCCGACCTCTCCTCTTCGGCAAATGCCTTTCCAATAATGCGCTCATAGTTGCCTTTCGGTGGAGACTTGGGTGGTTTTGTTAGGGAAGCCAGAGTGCGCTTCGCTTTCACCGGATCTACCTTCTCCTCCGGAGGTGGATGTCTCTTTGCTTTCAACCCTTCAAACCAGTCATTCAATTCGGTCTGCGCGATCTTCGCGTTTTCCTTCTCGGTCCTCTCGTACGGTAACTTCTCTGGAGTCTTCAGAGAAGGACCGAATCTGTATCTCCTCCCGCCTTTGGCTGTACTGCTAGACGCCGGCAGAGCAGACGGAGCGGATGTCTTCTTTCCTTGCTTACGAGGCGGAGGAGAAGGACTACGACGCACCGGAGCAGCCGGAGCGGCGGCGGGTCTCTTCCGCCCTTGCTGACGAGGCGGAGAAGGAGGAGGCTAGCTGCTCGGGCGCGCTGGCGCAGGCGGAGAAGGAGGCGGAGTGCCGCCACGCGCCGGAGAAGGAGCGGCCGAGTGCCCTGATCGTCACTCGCCGGAGGAGGAGGCGGTGGAGGAGGCGGAGTGTCCTGACTGGCCGGAGGAGGAGGAGGAGGCGGAGGCGTCCAGTTCGGAAGGTTGATGAGATCCTTCCGCCATAGGCATGGAGTCTTCAGAGCAGAACCCAGCCGATACTCCCCTTCACCGGTAGGGTGGTCAAGCCGGAGGTCCTCAAATCCCTCCGTTGTTTCATCCACCATCACCTTAGCATATCCTTCTGGAATCGGCCGGCAGTGAAAAGTTGAGTCGGGTTTAGTAGGATAAACAGAGCCAACAGTCGCCTTGACCTTCAAATTGCTCCATTCCGCCATAAGGTGGCAATTTTGAGACTCCGTGATAGCATCCACGGGATAGCTGGCAGGAGCCGTCAAGGCATGCTCCGGCTGAAGCAGCTCGGTGGAAGCCACGCTGCTTCTCCGCTGAGATGGTGGGGTAGCTTCAGGGGAAGCTTAGGCAGGTCGTTTGCTCCGTTCTGCTTCTCGTTCCTCTAGCCCCATTACCCTTTCGTGCAGCGCCTGCAGTTGGCTCTGCTCCAGTTTCTTCCTCCTCTCCTGGGTTTTGTAACCCCCTGCGTCCGGAAATCTAGCCTTCCATGAAACGGAGCCTGGCGTGCCTCGTGTCCGTCCAGGGTGCTCAGGATTCCCGAGGGCCATTGTGAGCTCGTCCTTCTCCCTGTTTGGAACGAACGTCCCTTGCTGCGCTGCTTTGATATATTGCTGAAGCCTCTTGACTGGTATGTCCAATTGATCGTCCATCCAAATGCACTTCCTTGATACAGGGTCCAAGGTTCCGCCAGCCCCGAAGAACCAAGTCCGGCAACGGTCTGGCCAGTTCATTGTCTCTGGTTCGATCCCTTTATCAAGCAGATCATTCTCAGCCTTGGCCCACTTAGTCCGGGCTATGAGGTAGCCACCTGACCCCGTGCGATGGTGAAGCTTCTTCTTCGCAGCATTTTGCTTGTTTGTCGCCGACATCTTTTTACTCTTTTCCGATGTCTTGTGGGACACAAATGCGGGCCAGTCATCTCTGATCTTCTCATATTTGCCCTTGAATTCTGGTGTCTTTTTTTATTGACAAACTTATTCAGGTCTTTCTTCCAATTCCTGAATAGGTGTGCCATCTTCTTAAGTGCAAAAGACTTGATTAATGACTCTATAACTGGCTTCTCCGGATCATCCTCTGGCGGTAGGGTGAAATTTGACTTCAGCTCAGTCCAAAGATAATTTTTCTGCAGATCATTGACATAAGACACCTCAGGGTCTTCGTTCTTAGGCTTATACCATTGCTGGATGCTGATCGGGATCTTGTTGTCGGGGAACGTAGTAATTTCAAAAAAAATCCTACGCACACGCAAGATCATGGTGATGCATACCAACGAGAGGGGAGAGTATTGTCCACGTACCCTCGTAGACCGTAAGCGGAAGCATTATGACAACGCGGTTGATGTAGTCGTACGTCTTCACAATCCGACCGATCCAAGTACCGAACGTACGGCACCTCCGAGTTCAGCACACGATCAGCTCGATGATGATCCCCGGACTCCGATCCAGCTAAGTATCGGGGATGAGTTCCATCAGCATGACGGCGTGGTGACGATGATGATGCTCCACCGGCGCAGGGCTTCGCCTAAACTCCGCGACGATATGATCGAGGTGGAATATGGTGGAGGGGGGCACCGCACACGGCTAAGGAACGATCCGTAGATCAAATTGTGTGTTTATGGGGTGCCCCCTGCCCCTGTATATAAAGGAGTGGAGGAGGGGGAGGGCCGGCCCTCTCTATGGCGCGCCCTAGGGGAGTCCTACTCCCACCGGGAGTAGGATTCCCCTTTTCCTAGTAGAACTAGGAACCCTTCCATGTAGTAGGAGTAGGAGAGAAGGAAAGGGAAGAGAGAAGGAGAAGGAAGGAAGGGGGTGCCCCCCCTCCCTAGTCCAATTCGGACTAGTCCAAGGGGAGGGGTGCGGCCACCCTTTTGGCCCTTTCTCTTCTTTCCCGTATGGCCCATTGAGGCCCAATACGAATTCTCGTAACTCTCCGATACTCCGAAAAATACCCGAATCACTCGGAACCTTTCCGAACTCCGAATATAGTCGTCCAATATATCGATCTTTACGTATCGATCATTTTGAGACTCCTCGTCATGTCCCCAATCTCATCCGGGACTCCGAACTCCTTCGATACATCAAAACTTATAAACTCGTAATAAAACTGTCATCGTAATGTTAAGCGTGCGGACCCTACGGGTTCGAGACTATGTAGACATGACCTAGAACTATTCTCGGTCAATAACCAATAGCGGAACCTGGATGCCCATATTGGCTCCTACATATTCTACGAAGATCTTTATCGGTCAAACCGCATAACAACATACGTTGTTCCCTTTGTCATCGGTATGTTACTTGCCCGAGATTCGATCGCCGGTATCCAATACCTAGTTCAATCTCGTTACCGGCAAGTCTCTTTACTCGTTACGTAATGCATCATTCCGTAACTAAATCATTAGCCACATTGCTTGCAAGGCTTATAGTGATGTGCATTACCGAGAGGGCCCAGAGATACCTCTCCGACAATCGGAGTGACAAAACCTAATCTCGAAATACGCCAACCCAACATGTACCTTTGGAGACACCTGTAGTACTCCTTTATAATCACCCAGTTATGTTGTGACGTTTGGTAGCACCCAAAGTGTTCCTCCGGTAAACGGGAGTTGCATAATCTCATAGTTACAGGAACATGTATAAGTCATGAAGAAAGCAATAGCAACATACTAAACGATCAAGTGCTAGGCTAACGGAATGGGTCATGTCAATCACATCATTCTCCTAATGATGTGATCCCGTTAATCAAATGACAACACATGTCTATGGCTAGGAAACTTAACCATCTTTGATTCACGAGCTAGTCAAGTAGAGGCATACTAGTGACACTATGTTTGTCTATGTATTCACACATGTATTATGTTTCCGGTTAATACAATTATAGCATGAATAATAAACATTTATCATGAAATAAGGAAATAAATAATAACTTTATTATTGCCTCTAGGGCATATTTCCTTCACTTGTCCCTAATCAGAACCCCGCACTGAGCAACGAATGCCTTCTTTGTCCGGATCGGTTCAATCGGTTGGCCGTCGCGCGCGATTTCTATGATCTCAAACCTTTCATCCGAGCTCAACTTTTTCTTTGGGCCTCGTCTCTTTACTGAAGTTGTGCTCGATCCGGAGGGCTAGAAAAAAGAAACAAAGACGAGAGTTAATTAATATGTGTACATACCAAAACAATGAATGCATCAATTAGCTAGTCAGCACATGCTTAACTAATATATATACCTGGCCGGACTCAGTTCGGTGATCACCGGAGCTGTCCTCACGGTCTACTTCTTCACCCTCTCCTTCTTGCACCGGCATTGGGTCATCGGAGCCATCATAATCATAGCCAGCTGCTTCTTCACCCTCTCCTTGCAGACCATCGGTCGGTGCCGTTGAGAAACATCAACGAGCAGATGGCATCACTTCCTTCTGCGATTATGTCCCTCAACAACGCTTCTTGTGCTTCGTCTCGGGGCGGGGTGTCCATAGTTTCTACAAATATTTACAACATGGCAATTATTATTCAAACATGACAGATATGGATATATTAGTGGCAAACGTAGAACTAGCTAGCTAATCACAATAAGGAATCATATTAATTAGTGGCCTCGACGCTGCTTCTCTAGGGTTTCGGGTGGCCTCGACAACGCTTCAAGGGTTAGGGGTGGCCTCGAGAACGCTTCAAGGAGGGGGTAATATCGACCCCCCCCCCACGTGTTGAAGCTATCGGGAGGGGGTATATCGACAACAACAACGACGACACTACATCTATGTCCCACAAGTGACGTGGGCATCGACGCCCGCGTCACTTGTGGGACGTGGATGTAGTGTCCGACACCGACGGCCACATGTATCTCACACCGACGATACTTGCTATTTAATTAGGGTTTCCTCTCTACCGCTCGGCGACCCTCGACGACCCTTGTTCCCGATAAAAAAAAAGAGGAAGAAGAAGAAAAAAAAGAGGAGAAGAAGGAATAGAGGAGAAGAACTCCTCTATTCTTTCTTCTCCTCTTTTTTTTTCTTCTTCCTCTTCTTTTTCTATCCTCTTCTTCCTCTCATGTTCGACGACCCTCGACCCCGATAACATACATCCATCGATATCATTCCATACATACATAGACATCTACATTATATATGAACAAACATCTATGTCCCACAAGTGATGTGGGCATCGACGCCCGCGGTAGGGTAGAGGGTCGTGGATCGCCGAGCGGTCGAGGGTCAAGGGGTCGAGGATCGCCGAGGGGTCGGGAGGTTGCCTAGTGTCAAAGGATTCAACAAAACCATGTCTTCATCATTAGGCAAAAGTAACAGGTGCATGATGGTACGAAGCTCTCCAAAGTTATTTTGGAACGGAGTCCCGGATAGGATAATTCGCTTTTTGGTACAAAGTTCAGCAAGAACCTTCCAAATATTGTAATTTGGAAGGCCTTTGCTGAAATTCGTACAAAAAGGCAAATTATCCTATCCGGGACTCCATTCCAGAATAACTTTGGAGGACTTCGTACCATCATGCCCTGGTTACTTCCGGCTAATGATGAAGCCATGGATTTCTTCAATACTTTGACACTATGAAACCTCTCTCGACCCCTCGGCGATCCTCGACCCCTCGAACCCTCGACGACCCTGGAACCGTCGACCCCTAGACGACCCTGGAACCCTCAACCCTCGATCCCTCGACTCTATAGAACCCTCGAACCCTCGACCCTTGACCCCTCAACGACCCTCGACCCTCTACCCTAGTTCCCAACCCTCGACCCCTCGGCGATCCTCGACATCCTCGTTCCCGATAAAAATTAAGAAGAAGAAGAAGAAGAAGAAGAAGAAAGAGGAGAAGAAGAAAGGAATAGCTAGAGGAGAAGATCGAAGAAAAAAAAGAAGAAAAAAAAGAGGAGAAGAAGAAAGGAATAGTGGAGAAGAAGAGAAAATAGAATATTCTATTTTCTCTTCCTCTCCACTATTTCTTTCTTCTTCTCCTCTTCTTTTTCTTATTTTTTCTTCTTCTTGTTTATTTCTCCTTTTCTTCCTCTCCTCTTGTTCTTTCTTTCCTCTTCTTATTTTCTTCTTTCCTATCCTTCTTTTCCTTCCTTTCTTAATATCACTTAGCAAATTCATCTATGCACGATAGAAAATTCTGAAAAAATACATCTATGATCCCTCAACGTCCCCGCCTCTCTCATGAACAAAAAAAATCTGTGAATTAAAAAAACATCATGTTCTATGAACAAAAAAACATTATATTGCATCCACATTCGTGCATACATCATATATGTGATCATCTATGAAAAAAACATCATATTCTATAAACAAATCATTACATATATAAAAAAACAAGCATATATATATAAACAAGCATATATATATAACAAGCATATATATGAAAAAAATGCAAAGGGGGAGGGCGCCGGCGGCCGGACCAAGCTGAGGAGAGGATGGCGGGGTCGGCGGCGAGGATGGCGTCGGGGCAGAGGCGCGGGCGACGGCGAGGGCGGGCCGGGGCGGCGCGCGTCGGGGCAGGGGCGCGGGCGACAGCGACGGGGGTGGGCCGAGGCGGAGCGCGTCGGGGCAGGGGCGGGCCGGGGCGGCGCGCGTCGGGGCAGGGGCGCGGGCGACAGCGAGGGCGCGGGCGACGGCGACGACGGGCACGGGCGAGGCGACGACGACGGCAGGGGCGACGGGCGGCGTCGGGGCAGCCTGGCGACGTCGATGTGCTCGGCGTCGTCGGGGGGAAACTGGCGAGGGAAATCTGAAATTTCCTAAGTGCTGGCTTATATAGCAAGGCCATTGGTCCCGGTTCGTGGCACAAATCGGGACCAATGCCCCCCTTTAGTCCTGGTTGGTGCCACCAACCGGGACCAATCCCGACCAAAGGGCGGGAAGCGGCGGCCTTTGGTCCCGGTTGGTGGCACCAACCGGGACTAAAGGGGGGCATTAGTCCCGGTTTGTGCCACGAACCGGGACCAATGCCCCCTTTAGTCCCGGTTGGTGCCACCAACTGGGACCAAAGGCCTTGTGCTGCCCCGCGCCCAAATGTTTAGTCCCACCTCGCTAGTTGAGAGGGAGCCGCACATGTTTATAAGGTGCGGTGCGCCTTCCCTCTCGAGCTCCTCTCTAAAGCAGGCTTTCGGGCCTAACCGTGCAATCTGTGCCTGTGGGCCTACTGGGCCTCCCGCGGGCCTGAATCCTAGCACATGGTAGGGTTTCTAGTCGTATTCAGGCCGTGGGGGCCCAGTAGGTGGCACTTTTTTTGTTTTTGTTTTATTTGTTGCTTTATTTAGTTTATTTTGTTTCTATTTACAACAAAATACTTATTGTTGCTATATATTTTTTCCAGTTTATTTGTTTTGTTTTCGGCATTATTTATTTTCTTTTGTTTTTTGCTTTATTTTTTAATTCTTTTTGCTTTTAGTTTTAGAAAAATTATAAACTTTCTGTTAGTGCCATTAGTTTTCAAATTTGAAAACACTTTTTTTGTTTTTTTTGTTGCTTTATTCATTTTATTTTGTTTCTACTTACAACAAAATACTTATTGTTGCTATTTTTATTCTTTTTCCAGTTTTTTGTTTTGTTTTCTGCATTATTTATTTGCTTTTGGTTTTTTGCTTTATTTTTTAATTCTTTTTGCTTTTAGTTTTAGAAAAAATATAAACTTTCTGTTTGTACCATTAGTTTTCAAATTTGAAAATATTTTTTGTTTTTTTTGTTGCTTTATTTATTTTATTTTGTTTCTAGTTACAACAAAATACTTATTGTTGCTATTTTTATTTTTTCCAGTTTTTGTGTTTGTTTTCTGCATTATTTATTTTGTTTTGGTTTTTTGCTTTATTTTTTAATTCTTTTTGCTTTTAGGTCAGCAAAATTATAAACTTTCTGTTATTTCCATTAGTTTTAGAAAAATTATAAACTTTCTGTTTGTGCCATTACTTGTCAAATTTGAATAGTTAAAATTTGAATTCTTTGAAATTTGTGTGAATCACAAGTTTGTGATTAACTTTACTAAAAAAATGAACATATATGCACCTATAGAGAAAATTCGACCTAAATTCATAGTTTTCAAATGAACTATGAAAAAGTTGGCATAGCCTGTGCATGTACAAAACGGACAATGGTATCATACTCGTCTGTTACAAAGTTGGCATGGTATCATCATAATAGTTGCGGGAGAAAGTCTTCACTTTTTCTTCGCTTGTGCCATTTGCTTATTGCACCGTAACTATGGATAATCTTCATCGTTTATCAGGATGCTTGGGTCAGCCTTGACTTTGAAGGGAGGAATTTCATAAAACTTTTCATACTCTTCAGACATGTCTGTCTTGCCCTCCACTCCCAAGATGTCCCTTTTTCCTGAAAGAACTATGTGCCGCTTTGGCTCATTGTATGATGTATTCGCTTCTTTATCTTTTCTTTTCCTCGGTCTGGTAGACATGTCCTTCACATAGATAACCTGTGACACATCATTGGCTAGGACGAACGGTTCGTCAGTGTACCCAAGATTTTTCAGATCCACTGTTGTCATTCCATACTATGGGTCTACCTGTACCCCGCCTCCTGACAGATTGACCCACTTGCACTTAAACAAAGGGACCTTAAAATCTACTCCGTAGTCAAGTTCCCATATGTCTACTATGTAACCATAATATGTGTCCTTTCCCCTGTCGGTTGCTGCATCAAAGCGGACACCGCTGTTTTGGTTGGTGCTCTTTTGATCTTGGTCAATCGTGTAAAATGTATTCCCATTTATCTCGTATCATTTCCAAATCATTACAGTCGAAGATGGTCCCCTGGACAACAAGTACAGCTCATCACAAATAGTGATGTCACCTCTGACACGTGTTTCCAACCAACTGCTGAAAGTCCTGATGTGTTCACATGTAATCCAGTCGTCGCACTGCTCCGGGTGTTTGGAGCGCAGACTGTTCTTGTGTTCATCGACATACGGGTCACCAAGGTAGAGTTCTGTAAAACTGTGTAGTGTGCTTGAGACCAAGAATATCCGTCCCTGCATATTATTGAGTCCCTTCCAAGCGTGCCTTTTCCAGTCAGTCTCCCCTCATACCGCGATTTAGGAAGACCTATCTCCTTAAGGCCAGGAATGAAGTCAACACAAAACCCGATGACATCCTCTGTTTGATGGCCCATGGAGATGCTTCCTTCTGGCCTAGCGCGGTTACTGACATATTTCTTTAGGACTCCCATGAACCTCTCAAAGGGGTACATATTGTGTAGAAATACGGGCCCCAGAATGACAATCTCGTCGACTAGATGAACTAGGACGTGCGTCATGATATTGAAGAAGGATGGTGGGAACACCAGCTCAAAACTAACAAGACATTGCGCCACATCACTCCTTAGCGTTGGTATGATTTCTGGATCGATCACCTTCTGAGATATTGCATTGAGGAATGCACATAGCTTGATAATGGCTAATCGGACGTTTTCCGGTAGAAGCCCCCTCAATGCAACCGGAAGCAGTTGCGTCATAATCACGTGGCAGTCATCAGACTTTAGGTTCTGGAACTTTTTCTCTGGCATATTTATTATTCCCTTTATATTCGACGAGAAGCCAGTCGGGACCTTCATACTGAGCAGGCATTCAAAGAAGATTTCTTTCTCTTCTTTCGTAAGAGCGTAGCTGGCAGGACCTTTATACTGCTTTGGAGGCATGCCCTCTTTTTCGTGCAAGCGTTGCAGGTTCGCCCGTGCCTCAGGTATATCTTTTGTCTTCCATACACGCCCAAGAAGCCTAGCAGGTTCACGCAAAGGTTCTTCCTCACGTGCATCACGTCGATCGAAGAGCGGACCTCTAGGTCTTTCCAGTAGGGTAGGTCCCAAAATATAGATTTCTTCTTCCACATGGGTGCGTGATTCTCAGCGTCATTCGGAACAGCTAGTCCGCCGAGACCCTTTCCAAAGATTACGTGTAAATAATTGACCATAGCAAGTACATGATTACCGGTACGCATGGCGGGCTTCTTCCGGTGATCTGCCTCGCCTTTGAAATGCTTGCCTATCTTTCGACATTGATGGTTGGTCGGAAGAAATCGACGATGGCCCAGGTACACATTCTTCCTGCAGCTTCCCAGGTATATACTATCGGTGTCAAGTAAACAGTGCGTGCATGCGTTGTATCCCTTGTTTGTCTGTCCTGAAAGGTTACTGAGAGCGGGCCAATCATTGATGGTCACGAACAGCAACGCCTTTAGGTCAAATTCCTCCTTTTTGTGCTCATCCCACATACGTACACCGTTTCCATTCCACACCTGTAAAAGTTCTTCAACTAATGGCCTTAGGTACACATCAATGTCGTTGCCGGGTTGCTTAGGGCCTTGGATGAGAACTGGCATCATAATGAACTTCTGCTTCATGCACATCCAAGGAGGAAGGTTATACATACATAGAGTCACGGGCCAGGTGCTGTGATTGCTACTCTGCTCCCCGAAAGGATTAATGCCATCCGCGTTTAAAGCAAACCATACGTTCCTTGGGTCCTTTGCAAACTCATCCCAGTACTTTCTCTCGATTTTTCTCCACTGCGACCCGTCAGCGGGTGCTCTCAACTTCCCGTCTTTCTTACGGTCCTCACTGTGCCATCGCATCAACTTGGCATGCTCTCAGTCTCTGAACAAACGTTCAACCGTGGTATTATAGGAGCATACCACATCACCTTCGCAGGAACCCTCTTCCTAGGAGGCTCGCCGTCAACATCACCAGGGTCATCTCGTCTGATCTTATACCGCAATGCACCGCATACCGGGCATGCGTTCAGATCCTTGTATGCACCGCGGTAGAGGATGCAGTCATTAGGGCATGCATGTATCTTCTCCACCTCCAATCCTAGAGGGCATACGACCTTCTTTACTGCTTATGTACTGTTGGGCAATTCGTTATCCTTTGAAAGCTTCTTCTTCATTATTTTCAGTAGCTTCTCAAATCCTTTATCAGGCACAGCATTCTCTGCCTTCCACTGCAGCAATTCCAGTACGGTACCGAGCTTTGTGTTGCCATCTTCGCAATTGGGGTACAACCCTTTTTTGTGATCCTCTAACATGGGATCGAACTTCAGCTTCTCCTTTTGACTTTCGGATTGCGTCCTTGCATCGACAATGACCCGGCGGAGATCATCATCATCGGGCACATCGTCTGGTTCCTCTTGATCTTCAGCAGCTTCGCCCGTTGCAGCACCATCGTGCACATCGTCTGGTTCCTCTTGATGTTCAGTAGCATCACCGTATTCAGGGGGCACATAGTTGTCATCGTACTCTTCTTCTTCGTCGTCTTCCATCATAACCCCTATTTCTCCGTGCCTCGTCCAAACATTATAGTGTGGCATGAAACCCTTGTAAAGTAGGTGGGTGTGAAGGATTTTCCGGTCAGAGTAAGACTTCGTATTCCCACATATAGGGCATGGACAACACATAAAACCATTCTGCTTGTTTGCCTCAGCCACTTCAAGAAAATCATGCACGCCCTTAGTGTACTCGGAGGTGTGTTTGTCACCGTACATCCATTGCCGGTTCATCTACGTGCATTATATATAATTAAGTGTGTCAAAAATCATTACAGAACATCATGAATAGATAATTAAGTGACCAAATTAATAGAAGTTTATCATCACATAAAAACCAAAGTACATACATAGTTCTCATCTAATAACATAAAGCTCTGCAGAGCATCTAAATTAATTAAACCATACATTGAAACTATGTAAAACATTTCAATGCGAAAACAAATGCGATCATAATCGCAACCAAGGTAACAACTGATCCAACGGCATAATGATACCAAGCCTCGGTATGAATGGCATATTTTCTAATCTTTCTAATCTTCAAGCGCATTGCATCCATCTTGATCTTGTGATCATCGACGACATCCGCAACATGCAACTCCAATATCATCTTCTCCTCCTCAAGTTTTTTTTATTTTTTCTTTCAAGAAATTGTTTTCTTCTTCAACTAAATTTAACCTCTCGACAATAGGGTCGGTTGGAATTTCCGGTTCAACAACCTCCTAGATAAATAAAATCTATGTCACGTTGGTCGGCATAATTTTCATAAATAATAAATGAACCAATAGTTATGAAAAGATAATATATACCACATCCGAATCATAGACAGGACGAGGGCCGACGAGGGCGGATACCAAAACCATCGCACTATACAAGATGCAATAATAAAAGTAAGAAAATAATACAAGTATCTATCTAAACATACAAGTAAGAATATTTTTCCTTTCAGAAAGAAGATAAGAACAAGAGGCTCACCACGGTGGTGTCGGCGATGAGATCGGCGCGGGTGATCGACGGCGGTGAAGACGGGGACGGGGCGTGACGGACCGCTAAACCTAGACAAATATTGAGGAAAATGGAGCTTGGCGGTCGAGCATGGAGAGGAGAAACCTTAAGTAGTGTGGCTCGAGCATTCCATCGAACACCTTGTGTGCATAGGAGGTGAGCTAGAGCACCACCAAGCCCTCTCCCCCTCGGCCAGAAAAAACAGAGCAGTGTGCTCTGCTCTTGCGCGAGGGGGTATATATAGGCACCACCATTGGTCCCGGTTGGTGGCATGAACCGGGACTAAAGGGAAGCCTTTGGTCCCGGTTCAAGCCACCAACCAGGACCAATAGTGGTGGGCCAGGAGCCAGGCCCATTGGTCCGGGTTCGTCCCACCAACCGGGACCAAAAGGTCCGGACGAACCGGGACCAATGGCCCACGTGGCCCGGCCGGCCCCCTAGGCTCACGAACCGGGACAAATACCTCCATTGGTCCCGGTTCATGGCAGAACCGGAACTAATGGGCTGAACCAGCCTGGGCCATTGCCCCCTTTTCTACTAGTGTGCCTACATCTGTTGCACCGAATTTAGCATTCAGTGCATCCCATAGTGTATTTCCATCTTATATGTGCATATACACATCACACAAACGGTCAGTAAGAACACTCAGAGTGCATGCCACAAACATAGTATTGGATTCATGGAACTTTCTCTGATCTTCGTCAGAAGTTCCCTCTGGCAAGCTAGCATTAACATCGAAAAATTTCAGGACTGTAAGCTAGAGCGTGGACTTCACCTACCACCTATTAAAGTGCACACTGGTAAACTTACCCGGCCTTAGTGCGTCAGTGAATCTAACCATAGTTAACTCGGAAAATTGCCTACAATTAGGTCTTTGGAATGTTGAAATATTAGACAAATTCATGATTAATTCTAGTAAATAATTCATGACTAGAGCATAAATAGCATGCAACAGTATAGCATATTAAACAAACGGAAAAACATGCACAACAACATCGCACATGTAACAACAACTACAAGCCGAGACATGAACAGGTCACGGTGGACGTATTGTTCATCAGTTGCTGCGAGATCGACATTGTTGATGACAATGTTCGGGTTGGAGTAGACTAAAGGTGGCAGCACAAGTTGCGAGATGAGTCAAAACCTAGGTGTTTCGATGTGTGTTTAGCCGCGGCTAGTGGTAGTATATCCACATTCCCAAACTAACTCGGTTTCCAAGTCGTATACTTACCGGACAAGAAATAATAACTCGTCTGCCAGGACATCAAAAAATTAAATGGCAAAAGGAGGCTGCGCCCTTGCAAGATCAGGGACCGGATTTCGGCAGACCATTCACACGCAAGTCGCGTGACCCCGGGCCATGCCCGGCTAGGTGAGGCTAGCACTCACGTATGGTCTTCTCTTTCTCTTCTTAACACATCACTTAGTGTGGTTAAGAGAACCCACTATATAAAGTGGCGAAACACTTCCTCCAGTAGCAATATGGGACTAAATTTTAGCACCACCACTTGCCATTTATTCATGGGGATTCAAGATTTCAGAAATTGTACATGGGTGAGGCCCATTAATTCTAAAATTTTCTGTAGGGAAAAGAGAGTATATCAGCTAGATGAAAAGAGTACTTCTCAAAAAACAAAGCTAGATGAAAGAGTACAATTATTGTCCATGGTGTCGATAATTTTGGAGAGGAAATTAAAGGGACCCTGATAAGTGCCACATGTGTGGCATGAACACATGACAAACATTTTTTATGATAAGTTTAGTGACGCGAGAATGACAACTTTTAGTTATCAGGCATGGGAATTTTCTTTTCGGATGGCCAGTTTTAGTTTATTCTTTGGTTTATTTTTTATTAGTTGCAAAAAACGTTAGGCCCGGAGTGCTTCGTGCCACATGTGTGGCACTTATCATTTGCGAAATTAAAACACTGCAGTAGATTAGGTGTCATGCAATTGTCCACTCCAATCCTACAAGGCTAAATTTGTAGCAAATTTTAGTGAAAAGATTCTTCGCAAGAGATTTGAGAGCATGGGAAGTTTTTTTTCTTTTTCGGAATGGGAATTTCCGTGTAATATAATGTACAAAAACCATTAGGATTCAACACTACAAATCAACTTGAATATGAAATTTTTCGTACATTTAAGCCTCTACTTTTTCCGTAGAAAAGGTTGCAAAGACATTCTACTTTTTTTTGTTAATTGTTTTGAGATAGCTCACTATTCATGCCGAATGGTTGAAAAGGTGTTCTACTTTTTTTGCAAGATCAATTGTAGTTTATTCCATTAGGATAGTGTTACAATCTTTCAGCAATAAATCCTCCTCTGCCGAGCCACACAATCGTAGCTCACTCAGAGGGACCTTACCAAACGAGGGACCTTACCAGACAATCTGCAACGTTATTCTGATATCTAAGTTTCTGCGGAATAAATGCTCTGTCGATCATAAGGGACTTGACTTCAACTACTAAGTGACAAAACCGATTTATCTAAAGTAGAACTAGAAAGACCATAAATCAAAGTGATCGATAGAACGGTCGTCTTGTTTTCTCTTGAGCTTTCTAGAATTATTTGAGATCGCCATATATTCCACCACACAAACATAAAAAACTACTGTGGATTTACAAAGAAGGCGTGTGTTTAACTACATTTGTAGTAGCAGTAGCGGCCGCTGACTCGTCTCATCCCATTACTTAATTAACCACTCACCGATAATGGCGGATCAATTACATTTACGTACAAGGGACTGACCGACTGAGTCACGTGCCAAGCACGGCGTGCATGTGCGATCTCTCGCAAACCGCCCTTCGTGCGCTGTTCCGGGACCTTGCTGGCTCAAACCGCCACCGCGGAGCCAACCACCGGTCGTTGGCCGCCGGTTTCCGTCGCCGCCGCCAGGTAGGCGGCGCAGACGGGCCGTGCCGGCGCCCCGAGGGCCGCGTCCACCGCGGCGTCGCTCCACCGGTCCCTCATTGCCCTGTTCAGCCGCGCCACAAACCCCGCGCGCCGCCGCTCCAGGTGCTTCAGGAACCGCGGCGAGATGCAGTGCGTGTTCGACGCCGACGCGTGCTCCTCCGCCGGCGACGACGACTTGTCCGGGACGGCGGTGGCGAGGTACTCCACCATGGACTCCGTGACGCGCGCCGGCGCGGCGCCGCGGCCGTCCCACCGCCACATGCGCGCCACGGCGCGGCGCACCGCGGCGGCGACGGCGTCGGCGGCCCCGGCGCTGCCGCCGCCGGAGGACGGCGACAGCAGGCGTGGGCTCAGCGAGATGACGTACTCCCCGTCCGTGACAGCGTCGACGGTCGCGTCGGCCGCGGTGAGGTTGCCGCCGGCCATCAGCCGCACGGTGACGCGCGCGACCCGGCGGCGCGGGAACGAGGGGTCCGGGAAGAGCGCCTCCTCGACGCGGCGGCTGGCGCGGTGGAGCACGCGCTCGGCGCGGCCGTTGGCGACGAAGAGGAGGTCGAAGCGCTTGCCGACGGCATCGGCCGTGCCGCCGCCCCGGACGACGTGGATGCGGAAGCCCTTGGACGCCTCGTGCTGCGCGAAGAGCGAGACGGCGGCGACGAGGGCCACGGCCAGGTAGCGCGCGGCGATGCTCCGGCCGGAAGGCGAGGCGCGGGACAGGGAGACGTTGTGGGCCGCGCCGTGGCTGTCATCGTCGACGGTGATGGACGTGGAGGAGGAGGCGGCGGTGGAGACGGGGAGGAGCAGCGGGGCTTCCATCGGTGACCGGGCGGCGGAGACAGCAGAGCAGAGCAGGAGCTAAGCCAGCTATGGAGGCAGTGGAGGTTGGGATAGATTATTGGGCCGTGGCAATAATGCGAGCTTTGGCGCGCTATTTAAAGGCGAATTTTTTCAGCAAACGTCCCAACGGATCGGCCTAAATGATTTTTTTACTGTAATTTATTTATTTTGTGGAAAGGCCTAAATGATTGACGTGACTCGGCTATGTGTCAGGTTCTTCTTCTCTCGAACCTGCTCTGCTCGTCAGATTTTTCTGCTGGTGTGCATCCGGCAGCCGATCGATGTCAGAATCTCTCCATGGCTTCGTGGCAAAAATCATGGTCTTGTTATTATACATGTATGTGTCCAGGCTAAATTGACGGTGGGCCTCTGGTTTACATCGTGAAGACAAATAAGTAGTTCAGTCGAGTGGAGTATCTGGACCGGTGGCTGCGGCATCACAGAAACTACCGGCCATTGCATCACGCCTAAGCTCGACCACTAACTTATTTGTCAGGTGACTAGTCCTCAGCGAGCGCCTCAATAAGATTCTTGGCTCATCCTCGTAAATCGTACTCCCTCCGTAAAGAAATATAAAAGCGTTTAGATCACTCGAAAAAAGTAATTAGGAGACACCGTCAAACAAAGAGCCGTCAAGCCTGATCGCCCGCAAGGTTTCTTTAATTAAGTTTGCTCAAGCAAAGCTTGTTTTCTTTTCGGGTCTTTTACATCTGTGTCCCTAACTCGAACCCACTACTCACATTTGCCCCTAATTCGAAAGCCTGCTCAAAAATGCCCCTCCGCCGTTAGGTGCCCTTACAGAAATGCCCTTCCGTCCCGTTTCCGTCTGGTCAAAGGGGTTTGACCGTCTACCAGGCGTTTGTTGGACATTTTGCCCCTGCCTTCATGTGCCACTTACACGTGGGACCCAGTCAAAACATAAATAAAAAGAAAAAACTCTCTCTCTCTCACCCTCTCTCTGACACACTTACTTGTGGGCCCCCCAAAAAAATAGAGAAATAAAAAAATCCCTCCTACCTCTCTCCCCTACCTCGCGACTTCTCTGTCTCACCTCCGGCGAGCGCCGACAGCCCTGGATGTGCGTCGTCGGCAACAGCTCCCCACACGCCGCAGCCCTCCCTCCATTCTATCCTCCCTCTCCCTTCCTCTCCCTCCCTCTCCCTAGACTGCGCCCTGGACTGGCGGCGAGCTCCAGTGACCAAAGCCACGGCGACGATGGACGAAGTCGCAACTCCGGCGACCAACTTGTTGGCGGAGAGTATAGTTCGGACGAGTGCGATGATACGCATCCAGTGGTACCAACAGAGCATGCTGGGGTGGTCGGAATCGACCGCAGCGACGAGCTAGGCGGCGGCCGACGGCGGTGCTCGACGGACTCGAGAAGGCGGCCATGGATCCAGTGGTTTAGGGGCTGGGCGACATCTTAGGGGTACCACGAACATTACTGAGACATTAATTTCTGGTTTAGCAACACAGGGCTGGCGAATCGACGATGGCGCTCCGGTGATCCGCAGACGAGGAAGACGGTCGATCCGGCCGCGGGGGAAGGGAGGGAAAGTTAGTTAGGGTTGTTAGGGGCCTGCATGCGTTGTTAAGTAACCTACCCGAGCTACTATGACAGAAAGCTGTTGAATAGCGGCGACGGCGGCGCGCGCCGGCGCGCGCAGTCGATGAGGAAGACGATGACTGGGGGAGATGGGTGGGCCTGGCGCTATGCACATGGGCCAAAGTGCACATTGAACTTGGGCCAAAAGGTAAGCACTCTCTTTCTTCTCTTTAATTTCTGTTTTATTTTTTTCAGGGGTAAAAATGTCAAACAAATGTCTTATAGACGGTCAAACCCCTTTGACCGGACGGAAACGGAACGGAAGAGCATTTTTGTAAGGTCACTTAACGGCGGAGGGGCAAATTTGAGCAGGCTTCGAAGTTAGGGGCATATCTGAGTAGGTGGTTCGAGTTAGGGACAGAAATGCAAATGGCCCTTTCTTTTCTATTTGGGAGAATTACGGGGGCCTCCTCCAATTTCAGTTGATACTAGAAACCAACGAGAGCATCATTTGACAGGCGCATACTGGCTAATGAAAAGCATATACCAAACTTAAGATCTTCAAAGGAGCTGGAGTAGAGCTTCAGACAAAGCTTGTGATATACTGATATAGGAGTATGCATGTATATCCAGTTGATTAGCACGACATGATTGCATGGGCTCCATTCCGTCATTTTGGTGCCCAGCCTAATACTACTCCTCCCATGTGTCTCGGTCGGTACCCGAACCGCGGATGCATGCCAGCACGCACCACCACCCTCCACTTGCCACATGCATCGACTCATCGACTAAGTATATTGTAGTCTAAATATTTTCGATAATTTTGACAACTGGTTGAGGGTGTTGACAAAAAACAATTCTTCACAAATCCTCATGCGGCCGTAAAATTTCAGGAATGATTTGTTTTATATTTTTAAATGACTTTAAATCTACGTGTATGCTATTCATGCATGTAGCCATTGGCTCCGTACTTAGGATTTACTGCAAAGGCCGGAGGACAGGAAACTTTTTATGAAGGCGTTTACCCGGTACGAGCATACGGACCGGGAGTTTTCTTCCATCATGAATGACGGTGCATGTTTTTGTATAGGACATTGTATGCCATATGGCACTTTATTTTCTATTGCTGTAAAATGATGTTTACTTTTATGTTTTTTTTTTTGAACTTGTTGGTTGTAAGCATCTTGTTATGCATAGATCGGGTATTCACTCATTGTGGTTGTATCAACTTGATGTAACATTTGATCTTCAGTGCTCGAATAAGCACTTGATGGCGTCGGATAGGGATCCCATGATTGGCAAGGGAAATTCATGTTCTCGGGCTACGTCTCATCAGTGCTTGCTTATCCGCGATCTCTACATTTGCGATGGGCCTCTTCATTCTCGGGGATGGGGTCCATGCGCAATTTTAAAAAGTTGTCGCTCAATTCTTTTGGGAGGCCGACGCAGCTAAGTGCAAATATCACATCGTCAGATGGACTGTCATTTGTAACCAAAAAAGAGGGGTTCCACGCTTGACAAAGTTAGAGATCGGTTCTTATGGAGATAGATGCAGCTACGTGTAAATATCACATGGTCAAATTGACTGACATTTGTAAACCCAAAACCTAGGTAGGTCTGGGCATCACCAACTCCAAGAAAATGAATTTAGCGCTAGTGACCAAGTGGATTTGGAAATTTGCACAAGGCGACGAAAACCTTTGGGCTCGTCTTCTTAAAGCCAAACATTTTCCGAATGGCTCATTCTTTGAGTCTAAAGCCAAGCGCTCCCAAGTTTGAAATGAGATTTAGAAATGCATTCAAATTTTCAACTTGGATGCTCTTTTGCCATATGGAATGGGAAGGATACGAAATTCTAGTTGTCTAGGTGGATCGATGACAAACCTCTATGCGCTAGATTCCCTGAGCTCTTTGTCATTGCTTACGTGCCTAAGATGATCCTTGTCAATGAAGTTTCCGTCAACGGTCAGACCAACTTGGCATTTATGTGCAACCTATCCACTTCTGAGCTTGCTGCATGGGAAGCTTTGCAAACGTTGGTTGCAGGAGCTTCACCTTTTGCGGAAAGGGGTTGTGCTAGGAGGGACCTAGAGGCATCGGGTGTGTTCTCCCTCAAATCTCTCTATGCCAGGTACAGGGCCCTAGGGTGAGATATGCCGTATGGGCGATGAGAGTTCCGCTTAAAGTTTGTATTTTCCTATGCCAAGCTTCGCTTGACCGCCTCCCATCTATGTTTAATCCTCAGAAATCATCGTGGTCCAAGGAATGGTGTTTGTGCCCTGTGCGGTAGCCCAAAAGATGCCAACCACATTCTTTTCAATGCACTCCTGCAATATTTCTCTAGACTTGCATCAAGGAGCCCTTTGGTGCCTCTTGGGCACCGAATTCCATGGTTGGACAGTTATCTTTCTTGTGCTCCATGAGAGGCCAATAACATAGGTTGGCTTGGCGCTCGTTTGCGGCCTTAGCTTGGATGCTTTTGGACGACTGCAAATGAAATAGCTATTGAAGGACAATTGCCTACTCACCCAACCAATTATATTCCAAATGGTATTGTTTTTCTTTTAGTCGTGGTGCCCTCTAGGGAAGAGGAAGGACTATGAACCAGCATCCAGAGTTCTGCTCGAGATCAAACGCCTCCACTATACATAGGAGCGACTCCTCATGAAGTCTAGTTTCCATTTATGTTGACATCTTGTACTTTTGGGATTCGCCTTTTGTTCGGTAGAATTGGTTCCATGTCAGTCCAGTGGAAGCTTTAGTTATGTTAAACTTTATGTAAGACCTTGTTATCGTTGGCCTGTATTGACTTTGACTTGCGCTTTCTATCTAAAAAAACATTTGATTGAAAATGCCCTTAATCGATGAAAAGAAATTCAATGAGCTACAACTGCTCTGTACCAGCTCTTCTGGCTCCAGTTAACTTTGTACCAGCTACAAATGCCCTTAATGTTTTGTATGCAATTGTATATCTTTTGGGACTAACCTATTAACTTAGTGCCCAGTGCTAGTTGCTTTTCTTTGCTTGTTTTTGACTTTTCAGGAAATCAATATCAAACAGAGTCCAAACGGAGAAAAACTTTGGATTATTTTTTTCTGAACCAGAAGAGACCCTATAAGGTTTGGGAGAAGACCTGAAAAGTCACGAGGGAGCGACAAGCTTAGGAGGCACGCCCCCAGGCTTGTGGGCCCTTCATGGCACCTCTTGACTTAATTCTGCCTCTATAAATACTCAAATATTCCCCTGACATCAGAGAGCCACCCGAAATACTTTTTTCGCCACCGCAAGTTTCTGTTCTCGTGAGATCCCATCTGGAGGCCTTCTCGAGTACTCTGCCAGAGAGGGAATTGATCACGGAGGGGCTCTACATCAACCATGCTACCCTTCCGATGATGTGTGAGTTGTTTACCACAGACCTACGGGTCCATAGCTAGTAGCTAGATGGCTTCTTCTCTCTCTTTGATCTTCACTACAGTTTTCTCCTTGATGTTCTTGGAGATCTATTTGATGTAATCACCTTTTGCGGTGTGTTTGTTGGGATTCAATGAATTGTGAGTTTCTGATCAGATTATCTATGAAAACTATTTGAGTCTTCAATGAACTCTTTTATGCATGATTATTATAGCTTTGTATTTCTCTGCGATCTACCGATTTGGTTTGGCCAACTAGATTGATTTTTCTTGCAATGGGAGAGGTGTTTTGTGATGAGTTCGATCGTGCGGTGCTCAATCTCAGTGATAGAAAGGGACATGACATGTACTTGTATCGTTGCCATTAAGGATAAAAAGATGGGGTTTATTCATGCGTCAATTTACTTTGTCTACATCATGTCATCTTGCTTAAGGCGTTACTCCGTTCTTTATGAACTTAATACTCTAGATGCATGCTGGTTAGCGGTCAATGTGTGGAGTAATAGTAGTAGATGCAGGCAGGAGTCAGTCTAGTTGTCTCGGACGTGATGCCTATATATATGATCATTGCCTTGGATATCATCATGATTATTCGCTTTTCTATCAATTGCCCAACAGTAATTTGTTTACCCACTGTATGCTAAGTCTCTAGCAAAAACTGTGGCCCACAAGTCTATTTTCATCTTATATCAAAAATCAAAAATACCTTGCCGCAATTTTATTTACTTTACTTTATTTGGTGTTTTATTTATCTATCTACCTATAGAAGATTTGATCCTTGCAATTAATTACCGAGGGATTGACAACCCCTTGGAAGCAAGTATTTGTTATTTTGTGTGCAGGTGCTATTAACAAGGTGTTGCGCGATTCTCCTACTGGATTGATAACCTTGGTTCTTAATTGAGGGAAATAATTATCACTACTATATTGCATCATCCTCTCCCCTTCGAGGAAATCACAACGCAGTTCACAAGTAGCAGCGCCCCAGCAGGGGCGTGCCCCCCAGGCTTGTGAGGCCCTCGTGGCACCTCTTGACCTAATTCCAGTTCTATAAATTTCCAAGTATTCCAAATACATTAGAGAGCCACCCGAAACACTTTTTCTGCCGCCGCAAGTTTCTGTTCCTTTGAGATCCCATCTGAAGGCCTTCTCCGATACTCTGTGGAAGGGGGAGACGACCAAGGAGGCCTTCCACGGAGGCCTTCCACACCATCCTTGCTGCCCCTAACGATGATGCATGAGTAGTTTACCACAAACCTACGGGTCCATAGCTAGTAGCTAGATGGCTTCTTCTCTCTCTTTGATCTTCAATACAATGTTCTCCTCGATGTTCTTGGATTTCTATTCGACGTAATCTTCTTTTGCGATGTTTTTGTTGGGATCCGATGAATTGTGGGTTTATCAGATTATTCATGAATATTATTTGTGTCTTCTCTGAACTATTTTATGCATGATTGCTATATCTTTGTATTTCTCTCTAACCTATCTATTTCGTTTGACCAACTAGATTGTTTTATATTGCAATGGGAGAGGTGCTTAGTGATGAGTTCGATCTTGCGGTGCTCGATCCCAGTGACAGAAAGGGACATGACACGTATTTGTATCGTTTCCATTAAGGATAAAAAGATGGGGTTCATTCATAATGATTGGGTTTACTTTGTCTACATCATGTCATCTTGATTAAGGCATTACTCCTTCTTTATGGACTTAATACTCTAGATGCATGGTGGATAGCGATCGACGTGTGGAGTAATAGTAGTAGATGCATGCAGGAGTCGGTCTACTTGTCTCGGACATGAAGGCTATATGCATGATCATTGATACGTCCATTTTGCATCATGCTTTTATATCTATATTTATTGCATTATGGGCCGTTATTACACGTTATGTCACAATACTTATGCCTATTCTCTCTTATTTTATAAGGTTTACTTGAAGAGAGAGAATGCCGGCAGCTGGGATTCTGGGCTGGAAAAGGAGCAAATATTAGAGACCTATTCTGCACAACTCCAGAAGTCTTGAAACTCCATGAAAGTCATTTTTGGATTTAATAAAAAATACTGAGTGGAAGAAATACCAGAGGGGGCCCACACCCTGGCCACGAGGGTGGGGGGCGCGCCCCCCTGCCTCATGGGCCCCCTGGCATCCCTCCGGTGGCCATTTTCTGCTATATGAAGTCTTTTACCCTGGAAAAAATCATAAGCAAGCTTACGGGACGAAACTCCGCCTCCACGAGGCGGAACCTTGGCGGAACCAATCTAGGGCTCCAGTGGAGCTGTTCTGCCGGGGAAACTTCCCTCCGGGAGGGGGAAATCATCACCATCGTCATCACCATCGATCCTCTCATCAGGAGGGGGTCAATCTCCATCAACATCTTCACCAGCACCATCTCCTCTCAAATCCTAGTTCATCTCTTGTATCCAATCTTTGTAACAAAACCTCAGATTGGTACCTGTGGGTTGCTAGTAGTGTTGATTACTCCTTGTAGTTGATGCTAGTTGGTTTATTCGGTGGAAGATCATATGTTCAGATCCCTAATGCATATTAATACCCCTCTGATTATGAACATGAATATGCTTTGTGAGTAGTTACGTTCGCTCCTGAGGACATGGGAGAAGTCTTGCTATTAGTAGTCATGTGAATTTGGTATTCGTTTGATATTTTGATGAGATGTATGTTGTCTGTCCTCTAGTGGTGTTATGTGAATGTCCACTACATGACACTTCACCATTATTTGGGCCTAGAGGACGGCATTGGGAAGTAATAAGTAGATGATGGGTTGCTAGAGTGACAGAAGCTTAAACCCTAGTTTATGCGTTGCTTCGTAAGGGGCTGATTTGGATCCATATGTTTCATGCTATGGTTAGGTTTACCTTAATACTTCTTTTGTAGTTGTGGATGCTTGCAATAGGGGTTAATCATAAGTGGGATGCTTGTCCAAGAAAGGGTAGTACCCAAGCACCGGTCCACCCACATATCAAATTATCAAAGTAACGAACGCGAATCATATGAGCGTGATGAAAACTAGCTTGACGATAATTCCCATGTGTCCTCGGGAGCGTTTTCCTTCATATAAGAACTTGTCCAGGCTTTCCCTTTGCTACAAAAAGGATTGGGCCATCTTGCTGCATCTTATTTACTTTCATTGCTTGTTACCATTTACGAATTATCTTATCACAAAACTATCTGTTACCGATAATTTCAGTGCTCGCAGAGAAAACCTTACTGAAAACCGCTTGTCATTTACTTCTGCTCCCCGTTGGGTTCGACACTCTTACTTATCGAAAGGACTACGATAGATCCCCTACACTTGTGGGTCATCAATCATTGCCTTGAATATCGTCATAACTATGCACTTTTCTATCAATTGCCCAACAGTAATTTGTTTACCCACTGTATGCTATGTTCAAGAGAGAAGCTTCTAGTGAAAACTATGGCCCCGGGTCTATCTTTATTATATATTAAAATCCAAAAATACCTTGATGCAATTTATTTACCATTATTTTATTTTATGATTTTGCTTATCAATCTATGATTATCAGACTTGATCCTTGCAATTAACCGCCAAGGGGATTGACAACTCCCTTGTTTGTGTTGGGTGCAAGTATTTGTTCTTTCGTGAGTAGGTGTTGTTCACGAGGTCTTGCATGGTTCTGCTAGTGGATTGGTAACCTTGGTTTCTAACTAAGGGAAATACTTATCTCTACTGTATAGACACAGCTCACAAGTAGCAAGTATCTTTTAATGGTGAATACTCAAGCCATGTAAAAGACCCAAACCAATGATACTGAAATCTCCGCTTGTGACCCTCTTCACTAGAAGGTGAATAGACTTCTTTTTTTGGGTTGATATGCCCCACGTTGTATATAAACTTTTCTGATTTCATCTTGTTTATCAGCAGGACAAGCCAAAATTTGACGGCGTAATGATGGATCACCCTTTATAAAATCCTTAATTTCAGAACCAATTGATGCATCTTCAGGTTGTGTTGCATTTTGTGGATGGGTAGTAGGAATTGGATTGTCCAAGATCAATTCTAGTACATCTTCGCAATTAGAAACATGAATCACATCATCAACAACTTGTTCTTTTTTCTTGAAAAAAAGAGCACTGTCTTCCTCTTAACCATGATTATCCTAGAAAAATATTACATAAATGAAACAGGTGACCAAAAGTTTCACAAAAATGGAGTTAGCACAACTCTAACTTATACAGGATCTATCTAACTCAGTTCTAAAAATTTAGCAACCAAAAATGGAGGTAGTACAGCTATAACTTGTACCCAAATGATGTTGAGGGTACATAATCTATCTAATTCAGTTCTAAAAATTTAAAAGCAAAAGGTCAAGATTTGAATCTATACCTAGAGAATTAGCGGAAGGGGATCCGATAAATGATTTGTTAATTCCTAAAACGACCAGTCCACTACAAGTACTTCACGATTCACCGTCTGGATCTTGCAATATTCTGAGCGTCATTGTGCTGTCATGTTGGGGATCATCGGAGATTCACAGGGGTTTGGGAGAGACGAAAAGGGATAGGAAAGGGCAAGACAGCAACAGAAGAGAGCTGGAGTCAAGAGTGGCACTGTAGCCTTTTTGCTTTTGGGAAGAGATGGTGCGGTGAGAACGGGATATAGACACCAAAGTTAAAAAGTTTCTACTGCTCCATGCCTCCTTGAGAATACAAGGATCTTCTATGCTTAGATATATGATATATCTATCTCACATAGGCATATTTTATGCATGTTGTATCATTGGACCAGGCCACACATACAAATCAAAGACCACTCCACATAATATCTAGTAGTAGTAGTTGGAAATTTCAGAGCATGGGGGGAGCCATGGCCCCGGCTCGCCCGCTGCCAGCTCCGTCATTGCTACCAATCTAACACTCTGCTTAGATATGAGGATTGGAGTCTTGGGCTCCAAGTGATTGATGCTACCGGAAGAAGGTTAGACGAGAGGCATGGGTTCTAGATGGGCCCCGAGGCCGGCTTGATGTGTCGACTTCCTGCGAGGTTGGAGTACCATCACTATTTATACTAAACTTTTTAACTTTAGCATAGCTAATATAGTCACAAAATGTATGTCATTTTGTTGATGCATCTTTCAACTTAGTAGAACTGCCAAATATAACTACCCTTCTATCCATATTACTTGTTGCTAATTTAGTACAACTATGTACTAAATCATCGACAATTAATATGGATCTGAGGGAGTAGCATAATTGATAAGTAATCACGTCCGTATATAATAAAATGTTTATTTGTTATGCATTTTTGTCATGCTAGATAAAATGGCATTTTCTTGCATTTTTGTTTCATTGATTTAATTTGGATATAATATTTCTTTTCTTTAAGTGGCTCCACCGTAGGTCCAAGAAACGGTTGCATTACTTAAGACTCTTGAAGTATTTTGGTGCATTTATATGTGTCCTTGTTCATAGTATCCATAAATATCAATAATATTGGATATAGTCTTTTAATTTCATAATCTACGAGATAACTTGGTAGACGTTTCTAGAGTACAAGACTATCAAATTGTAGGTGTGAGTAAATATAAATTGAAGAATGTATGACTTACACCTATTAACAAGTAGCTTCTTCTCAGTAGGGCCCAAGACAGGGTGGACGACGAGGGACATACCCAAAAAGTAGAAAACAAAAAAACCAGACCAAAAAACCCAAAAACTTGAGATAAAAAATGTAGTTGAAAACATCGGAAACCGGAAATAAAAAAGAAAGTAAACAAAAAGGAAATAAAAAACAACAAATTTGTGCTTCATTTATCTACTACCACTATAAAAGCACAAGAGGGCGGAAAACCAAATCATCCTATCCATCGAAACCTGCAATATGATGGTCTACGTCCCTCCAGCATACTAAACGCGTTTTATGCTTTAATTATCCCTCATGTCATTGGGTTAACCTCCTCACGAACATGTCGCTGCCTCTGCCCTCTCGAGACCACGCCACTAGGGCAGTTTTGTCCACCGCCTCACCTCCAAGCGCCCGGGGAGCCCCGTCCACGCGTCGCCCGGACCGCCGCTGCACATGCCCACGCTCCAGGCGCCTGGGGAGCCCCGTCCACACGCCGCCCGGGCCGCCCCGTCCCCGCGCCGCTCGGACCGCCGCCGCCGCGCCCACGCTCTAGCCGCCCACACGGGCACGAGCGTGGGTCGGCTCCTGCGGTGCTTCCCCACGGATGCAAGAGCAGGCCGCCACCACCGCCACATTGGGGCCCTCACCACCAAGTCGGCCCTCCACCGCACGGGTCGCCGGCTGCCGTATTTCATACCTGCAGCCATCGCTTGATGTCTACTATGCAACCTTCTTCTTGTAGACGTTGTTGGGCCTCCAAGTGCAGAGGTTTTTGGTGGCTATAGAGGCTTGCGGCGGCGGAACTCCCGATCTATTGTGTTCCCCGAAGGTTTTAGGGTATATGGACTTATATATGTGAAAGAAGTCGGTCGGGGGAGCCACGAGGGGCCCACGAGGGTGGAGGGCGCGCCTAGGGGGTGGGCGCGCCCTCCTGCCTCGTGGCCTCCTCGAAGCTTCCCTGACTTGCACTCCAAGTCCCCTGGATCGCTTTCATTCCAAAAATAATTTTCCCGAAGGTTTCATTCCGTTTGAACTCCGTTTGATATTCATTTTCTGCGAAACACTGAAATAGGCAAGAAAACAGCAATATGGGCTGGGACTCCAGTTAGTAGGTTAGTCCCAAAAATGATATAAAAGTGTAAAGTAAAGCCCATAAACATCCTAAACAAGTAATATAATAGCATGGAACAGTCAAAATTATAGATACGTTGGAGACGTATCAAGCATCCCCAAGCTTAATTCCTACTCGCCCTCGAGTAGGTAAATGATAAAAACAGAATTTTTGATGTGGAATGCTACCTAGCATAAATCTCAATATAATTTTCTTTATTGTGGCATCAATGTTCAGATTCAAATGATTCAAAATAAAATCTCATATTGACATAAGAAATAGTAATACTTCAAGCATACTAATCAAACAATCATGTCTTCTCAAAATAACATGGCTAAAGAAATTTATCCCTATAAAATCATATAGTCTGGCTGTTGCTCTATCTTCATCACACAAAGTATTTAATCATGCACAAACCCGATGACAAGCCAAGCAATTTTTTTGTACTTTAGTAATCTCAAACTTTTTCAACTTTCACGCAATACATGAGTGTGAGCCATGGACATAGCACTATATGTGGAATACAATGGTGGTTGTGGTATGTGAGTGAGTAGGGATTGCCATGCAACAAATGCACTAGAGCTATAAATGTATGAAAGCTCAACAAAAGAAACTAAGTGGGTGTGCATCCAACTCGCTTGCTCACGAAGACCTAGGGCATTTTGAGGAAGCCCATCATTGGAATATACAAGCCAAGTTCTATAATAAAAATTCCCACTAGTATATGAAAGTGACAACATAGGAGACTCTCTATCATGAAGATCATAGTACTACTTTGAAGCACAAGTGCGGTAAAAAAGTATAGTAGCATTGTCCCTTCTCTCTTTTTCTCTCATTTCATTTTTTTCTTTTTCTTTTTTTATTTTTTTCTCTTTTTGGGCCTTTTCCCTTTTTTTATTTGGCCTTTCTTTTTTTCCTTTTTTTTGTGGGCTCTTTGGCCTCTTTTTTTTATAAAGTCCGAAGTCTCATCCCGACTTGTGGGGGAATCATAGTCTCCATCATCCTTTCCTCACTTGGACAATGCTCTAATAATGAAGATCATCACACTTTTATTGATTTACAACTCAATACTTAGAACAATATATGACTCTATATGAATGCCTCCGGCGGTGTACCGGGATATGCAATGAATCAAGAGTGACATGTATGAAAATTATGAAGGTGGCCTTGCCACAAATACGATGTCAACTACATAATCACGCAAAGAGCAATATGACAATGATGATGCATGTCATATAAACGGAACGGTGGAAAGTTGCATGGCATCCCCAAGCTTAGGCTCTTGGTTGTCCTTGAATATTACGTTGGGGTGCCTTGGGCTCCCCAAGCTTAGGCTCTTGCCACTCCTTATTCCGTAGTCCATCGAAACTTCACCCAAAACTTAAAAACTTCATAACACAAAACTCAACAGAAAACTCGTAAGCTCCGTTAGTATAAGAAAATAAAACCACCACTTAGGTACTGTCATGAACTCATTCTAAATTCATATTGGTGAAATATCTACTGTATTCCAACTTCTCTATGGTTCATACCCTCCGATACTACTCATAGATTCATCAAAATAAGCAATCAACACATAGAAAACAGAATCTGTCAAAAACAGAACAGTCTGTAGTAATTTGTATCAAACGTATACTTCTGGGACTCTAAAAATACTACCAAATTAGGAAGTCCTAATAAATTTGTGTACCAATCCAGAGGGAAAAGAATCAGATCAAAATCACGTTTCTGTGAATTATCAAAACTAATTTACTGGGTGCAAAAGTTTTTGATTTTTAGTAGGATCAACACAACTATCACCGTAAGCTATCCTAAAGGTCTTACTTGGCACTTTATTGGAACAAAAGCTATAAAATATGATTACTAGAGTAGCATAATCATGTGGACACACCAAAACAGTAAGGATAAATATTGGGTTGTCTCCCAACAAGCGCTTTTCTTTAATGCCTTTCTAGCTAGGCATGACGATGACAATGATGCTCACACAAAAGATAAGAATTGAAACATAAAGAGAGCATCATGAAACATATGACTAGCACATTTAAGTCTAACCCACTTCCTATGCATAGGGATTTTGTGAGCAAACGACTTATGGGAACAATAATCAACTAGCATAGGAAGGCAAAACAAGCATAACTTCAAGATTTTAAGCACATAGAGAGGAAACTTGATATTATTGAAATTCCTAAAAGCATATGTTCCTCCCTCATAATAAGAATGAATTCAACAATATAACCAGCACATAAAGCATTCTTTTCATGATCTACTTGCATAGAAAATTACTACTCTCCACATAAGCAAAATTCTTCTCATTCGGAATAGTGGGAGTATCATAAGAGACTCGAATACTAAAAATTGTTTCCACATTAAAAGAGTAATGTTCAGAAAAAGGTAATCATAATCATGACAAGTTTTATAAATATAATCATCACTACTTTTTATAGCATAAGTTTCATCACAATGATCATCATAAGTAGCAACTTGGTTCTCATCATAATCAATTGAAACCTCTTCCAAGATAGTGGAATTATCACTAAATAAAGTTGACACTCTTCCAAACCCATTTTCATATTCATCACAATAAGATTCAACATCCTCCAAAATAGTGGGATCATTACTTCCTAAAGTTGACACTCTTCCAAACCCACTTTCATCAATATAATCATCATAGGTAAGAGGCATGCTATCATCATAATAAATATTCTCATCAAAACTTGGGGGATTAAACATATCATCTTCATCAAACATAGCATCCCCAAGCTTGTGGCTTTGCATATCATTAGCATCATGGGTATTCAAAGAATTCATACTAACAACATTGCAATCATGCTCATTATACAAAGATTTAGTGCAAAACATTTTATAGATTTCTTCTTCTAGCACTTGAGTACAATTTCCCTTCCCATCATTCTCACGAAAGATATTAAAAAGATGAACCGTATGAGGCAAACTCAATTCCATTTTTTTGTAGTTTATTTTTATAAACTAAACTAGTGGTAAAACAAGAAACAAAAAGATTCGATTGCAAGATCTAAAGATATACCTTCAAGCACTCACCTCCCCGGCAACGGCGCCAGAAAAGAGCTTGATGTCTACTACGCAACCTTCTTCTTGTAGACGTTATTGGGCCTCCAAGTGCAGAGGTTTTTGGTGGCTACAGAGGCTTGCGGCGGCGGAACTCCCGATCTATTGTGTTCCCCGAAGGTTTTAGGGTATATGGACTTATATATGCGAAAGAAGTCGGTCGGGGGAGCCACGAGGGGCCCACGAGGGTGGAGGGCGCGCCCAGGGGGTGGGCACGCCCCCTGCCTCGTGGCCTCCTCGAAGCTTCCCTGACTTGCACTCCAAGTCCCCTGGATCGCTTCCGTTCCAAAAATAACTTTCCCGAAGGTTTCATTCTGTTTGGACTCCGTTTGATATTCCTTTTCTTTGAAACACTGAAATAGGCAAGAAAACAACAATATGGGTTGGGCCTCCGGTTAGTAGGTTAGTCCCAAAAATGATATAAAAGTGTAAAGTAAAGCCCATAAACATCCAAAACGGGTACATAATAGCATGGAACAATCAAAAATTATAGATACGTTGGAGACGTATCATCGCTCGCTCTTGCCTTCCCGCAGAATGCTTGACGTCGCCGCCACACGAAGCAGCGAGGGTGTCCCTGCAGCTGCCGTTCGCTCTTGCGCTCCCGCCTGACGCTTGACGTCGCAGCCACACGAAGCAGCAAGGGTTCAGCGGCAAGGAAGTGGAAGAAGGATGACAGGGTGGGGCCGTTGCCCAATACGACCGCTACTCCAAGCAGGCTCCTTCCGCCACCGGTACCACTCCTCTGTCTCTGCTCCTTCTTCCCTCTCTACTCTCCCATCTCTCTCAATCTGCAGCAAAGGCATGTGGTGGTGCGGGGGTAAGGGGATGTGGCGGGGGCATTACCCATCGCGCCCTCTGCACCCAATCGTTGTATCTAATCTCCATGTGCATCAGCGGGTTTGAGCCGGTGATGTAGATCAAGCAGGTCGCAGGAGCTTGCTGCAACACCTGATCTTTCATCTGGTTTTTCGTTCATCTCAGGTGATTTCTTCTCTAAAAAATAATTTGGAACATCAAAAAATGCTTTTAAAATGGTTCATGCAAACTGAATTTGACCGATCCTGCATTCATGAAAATTTATGAATAGGGGAATCATTCGTGTTTGCTTCCACACGTCTGGGTGTATAAAATATCCATCCATACACTGAGATTGAAACGAGGCCATGATAATTGGTGTTCACGCTTCAGGTATAAGCCCAACTCAACCATCTCCAATAGTCCAATTAGTCTTATTTCTTGCTATCAAGGTCTTAAAAGAGTGCACAGAATGAAACAGTTTTTCTGATACATAGTTCGCAATTTTCAGAACTCAAACACACGTGGCTTCCAGTTGCGATTCCAATTAGTATTTTCTCATGTTGCTTCATCATCCCCTTTTGTTTGTGGGTCTCCTTCTCCGTACAGAGTTGTTACTGTTAGAAAACACAAGGATCAGCTTTTCTTCCCTTCTGGCGAACAGAAAAGAGAGTTACGAAGGAATAATAACGAAAGGTTGATTGTTTGTATATATGTTCAGTGATGGCGAGCCTTCAACCAATAAAAATTACCTTAGA
The DNA here is from genome assembly GCA_963921465.1 of Triticum timopheevii. Classification (NCBI taxonomy): domain Eukaryota; kingdom Viridiplantae; phylum Streptophyta; class Magnoliopsida; order Poales; family Poaceae; genus Triticum; species Triticum timopheevii. Next base: position 475,357,341 of record OY997262.1, read on the forward strand.
CTTGGAACATTTATTCCCACTGGTTGTATATACTGATATAGTGAACATACCTATTTTGTAAAATTTTGATATAATTTGTAATGCATGGCCTATCATCTTATATTGTCTATCTTGTTCATTTGTTATCCCAGTTAAACTAATACTACCAGTTGTGTTTGACTGAAAATAGCATGAGCTTCCAATTTTGCGTATTTATTTGACAAGTTCGGTTGAATTAGGTAACCCATATTTTAATTTTCAGTTTCTTTTTGGGGAGCGGCCTATTGTTTAGTATGTCTTATATCCTAGGCAATTTGTACCGGGAACAAAGGATAATCCAAGATCCCCATAAAGAGAAAATAGCATAGAGAGGAAGAGCTGCACATAGATAGATCGGCCGATGTGATAACAACACATTCGAATGTTCAATTTCAGAATAATCTTGATGCAGTACACGTCAGAAGTTTAATTTGATGAAAAAAAAAAGAAATATTGAGCCCAAAGAAATTTTTGTTCTTTTAGCTTTGGAGTTTATGGTGTGAAGCAACAACTTCATATAAAATATTCTTGAAGTTGGTTGTTTTACTTTGAAGTTATTAGATAACACACTTAATGTTATATGAGGTCCTGGATTAGGACTATCGGAACTTCTCCAACACTTGCATGGCATCTGATGTTGTTGGCGCATGTTGACTGCACTGATCCGAGGCAAGGTGCAAGATGTTCGCTCTGTAGGAATTGTTCCCAGAGTTTGATATATCCCTATCACAGGACATGACTAAACGCTCCACTTTGATATATCCATATCATTGTTGTGTATAACGTTTGTTAATGCTTACTGTATGTGGAATTAAAATGTCTTTGTGGTGATGTGAATCAGGCTGTCACAGCTAAATCTCCTTCCAGTAGTGATTTGCGGTCAATAACAACGTGTGCCATACATCAAAGGATGTGAGAGCATCTTCAACAGCCGCGCTAAACTAGCGCCGTGCCGCAAATTAGTCTGTTTTAGCGCGCGCGCAACGCGGCGGGTCGCTCCAGCGGGCGCGCAAAAACGGCGCGCGCGCTATAACGAGTTGGGCGCGCTGTCGGAAACACTGTCCCGCGCGGTGTATTTCGGGCGCCCGCTACAGCGCGCGGCACACTCGAGCGCTCGCGCCCACACTTCCTCTCCCGCTTCCACCCCCATCCGGCCGCGCCGCCGCCGCCCGCGCCCCCCGGCGATCGTTCAGGCGCTTCCCGGCCTATCCCCGCGCCGCCGCGCTTCTGCCCAATCCCCTCCTAGTCCTGCCGGCGCTCGCGCGCCTCTGTCGTCCGAGGAACAGCGCCCGAGCGCTCGCTGCCGCGCCGCGCCCGCAAGGTGTTTGACAACGCCTACAAGGTATGTATTGCTCAAACTTCATGAATTTGGTGCATGTTTTGAATTGTAGTTTTTATAGTATAGTATTGAACATTGTAGATGAGTTCGTCGTATGATTCTTCCGAAGAAGAATTTGATATGGAAGAGGAGGAGGATCTTGCAATGATCCTAGCTATGCATATCAATAAAAAACCGAAGCACAGTGGTTCGGTCATGGGTCGGGAGAAAATTTGGAGAGATAGGATTGATGCCCATAACAAATTGATGAAGAACTATTTCGTGGAGAATCCCACATACCCGGAGTCGTATTTTCGTCGCCGGTTTAGGATGAGCACCGACTTGTTCAGGCGCATTGCAGAGAAACTAGCAAGCCATGACCGGTTTTTCCAGCAAAGGAGGAATGCCGCCGGAGAGCTCGGGCATAGCACCTTTCTAAAGGTGGCAGCCGCTTTGCGTATGTTGGCATACGGTATCCCGACTGATCTAGTTGATGATCACTTGGCTATGGGTGAGAGCCAAGCCATCATGTGTGTCAAGCGCTTTGCAGTGGGAATTGTGCAAGTGTTTGGCAAGGAGTATTTGAGATCTCCCACTGCTGAAGACGCCGCAAGGCTATTGGCGATGAACAAAGCGCGAGGCTTTCCTGGCATGCTTGGCTCAATAGATTGCATGCATTGGAGTTGGAAGAATTGTCCAAAGGCATGGCATGGGCAATTCCACGGCCAAAAAAAGGGTTCCACTATAATCCTTGAAGCGGTGGCCGATCAGGAGACTTGGATTTGGCATGCATTCTTTGGAATGTCTGGATCTTTGAATGACATCAATGTTGTCAACCGGTCACCACTGATGAATAAGATTGCAAACAGTGAGTTGCCACCGGTGCAGTTTGTAGCAAATGGCCGTACGTACAAGTATGGCTATTATCTAGCGGATGGCATCTATCCAAAGTGGCAAACCTTCGTGAAGCCGTTGAAAAAGCCGGAAGGTAAGAAAAATCTTGATTTCCACAATGCTCAGGCGGCGGCTAGAAAAGATGTGGAGAGAGCATTTGGGATTTTGCAAGCCCAATTTGCTATTGTGAGAGGACCGGCTAGATTTTGGGATCAAAAAATGCTTTGGTACATCATGCACGCTTGTGTGATCATGTACAACATGATCATCGAGAATGAGCGTGGCCAAGATTTAGACTACTCACAGTATGAGCTCTTGGGACATCCCGTGCAAGTGCGACGGAGGGCTGAAAGGGTAGCCCGTTTTATTGCCTCCTATCATGCCATTCGGCGTCCCGCAACGCACAATGAACTTCAGAATGATCTAATTGAAGAGTGGTGGGCATGGCATGGACGACAAAGAGCGTGATGATTTCTGCGTTCGACATTGTATTGTTCATGAACAATTTGTTGTGTTTATTGCATTACTTGTTGTACTGAACGATAAACTATTTGTTTGAGTTGTAATGATAACGAAATTGAACTATTTATTGTTGATTTATTTTGTTTTTTTGATCATTTTTGCTCCTCTTCTTTGAAATGTATATGTGGTTTGTGCGGCGCGCGCACGCTGTATTTTTGTGCTCTGCTGGAGCGGCGCGCGCGCGCTGCATTATAGCGCGGCTGCTGGAGCCAGCGCTAGCGGCCGCGCTAAACCAGCCGAAGCGCGCGCGGCAAACAGGTTGCGCGCGGCGCTTAGTGCGGCTGTTGGAGATGCTCTGAGATTGGAACATGTTGTCAAAGATTATGCCCAACAACCATGGGTTTGCATTTGTTCAAAGGATGTGAGATTGGAAGATGTTGTCAAAGAGTGTGCCCAACAACCATGGGTTTGCATTTGTTGCTAGAGCCATGGATGACCCTGAAGCTATTGATTGAGACAACAGTTGTCATGTGATGATCAGTTACTGAACCCAATGCAAAGTTTCATCACTATATTTGTATGTGAGCTCTAAGATAGACGGATGCACTGCTGTCAATAAATGTGAGGTAAGATTTGTGATACAAGATTTAGAGGAGTTCTGTCAAATGCCACAACATGCTTATCGTCTCATAGGTTGGTTCCTTCCCACCATTGCGTTTGTCCCGGTTTCTTATATGGAAGATGATTTGGAAGCTCGACGTAGAAAATTAATTAATGTAATGCAGATTACATATTAAGCAACTTCTGAAAGTAAGGAACAAGAGAAATGTGGTGAGCTCTGTACGAGTGAAGTGATGTAAGAGTCTCTTTGATTCAAAGGAATTTTCGTACAATTTTCCTTCTTCATGAAATTTGAGGGCATCAGCTTGGAAAAAAAAATATTGCTCTTGTTTTTTTCTATATTCTTAATTTTATTTAATATGTGCATTGCACGTACATGATTACTAGTTCTTGAAAAGCACATAAGTAAATATTGTGTTTTATGCTGAAGCATAACTATGCTTCACGCAGAAGCACTTTTTCCTGAAGCAGAGAAGCACAATTTTTATGCTTCACGTGAAAACACAATTGTGCTTCACTTTATGTGGAAGAAAGAAGAAATAGAAAAAAACAAAAAATAAGGGGAAATATTACCTGGCGACCGTTCGCTGGGGGCCAACCCCAGCAAACGGTCTCCCAGTCGTCGCACGAATCTAAGCGCAGAGAAAACACCACGTAGGATCGCTAGAGTGGTTCGTTGTTCAGCTGCTTCTGGTGAACCCGTGGTTTTTTTTTTAAAAAAACGCAATGCGAGGGGCCAGAACCCACGACCTCCTGTATGTGCGCGAGCGCCCAACACACTGGACTGAGAGGGGATTTTATGAATGTTTTGTGTTCTAAGTGCCACATATATTTTTCAGTCACAAAAATATCGATTTTTTTTTCATTTTCTCACATGGCAGTTTTACTTTTTATAGCATGGTATTTTTTAAGAGGATGTTATTTTTATTATTAAGAGATGACATTTTTATGTTTAATAGCATGAAAATTTTATTACTAAGTGCATGTCTTTTTTATTGACGATATGATGGCATTTTCATCAATAATAGAATGGCATTTTTATTATTGAGATATGAGAAAAAAATACTGGCATGACAATTTTATTATTTAGCTCACGACATTTGTATTAACAATAGGATGGTTGTTTTTATCAATAATAGAATGGCATTTTCATTATTGAGAGAATGGTACTTTACTATAAATAGGAGGGCATTTTTTAATGTTTGAGATGGCATTTTTGAATGACATGATAGTTTATAGTTTTGGGGTGTTTCCATATAAAAATGTATCTAGAGGATGGTAGTTTTATAAAGTAGCACAACAATTGTTTTTCAAAGCATGACATTCTCTCAATTTATAATTATTATTTTTCATGGCATTTTTATCCCGAGGATGGTAGTTCTAAAGTTTTACCATGGTATTTTTTTAATAACTTTTTGTGTTTTTTTTATTCATGACATTTTTATCCCGAGGATGGCAGTTTGATACCTAATTTATAGGGTGGCAGTTTTTAAGTTTAGCATGGCAAAAAAAAACTAAATCACTCACAAAATTTAGCATGGCAACTTAAGGAAAAAAAACACTTTAGCTGGGCCTTTTGGGTTTGGGGGTCGCGTTGGGCTTGCCTACTGATAAACGAGGGGGAGGGGGGCAATTCCCTTCCAACACTAGATAGTAGGGCAGACTAAAAAATATAGATATTAGGGTTAAAAAGGCCAGAACAGAAAAACAAAGAAAAAAAACCAAAGGAAACCTTTCAAATGGAAAAGGCGGCCAACAACGATGCTGGAGCGCTCCACGCCAGTAAAACATTTGCTGCTGCGGAAGGCCCCCAAGGGCCTCGGCGCACTTCCGTTAATTCTCCCATTGTTCGGGACTCTCATTGTTCTGTTCAGAAAGTAGTCGGCATCTTCCTTTATTCAATTAGCAAGGCAGTGCTGGTTGATTTCATCATTTCTAGGTATACCTTCGCCCTTTTCTACGAAGGTTTGTTGCTCCGCCTGCACCTGCACCTGCACCAGTGAATTATTCTATTCTTTTTTTTTTTGAAACGAGGCAAAAGACTTGCCATTCTTCTCCTTTGGTGTTGCTCTCGTCTTTGTCGTCAACCAGCACCGCTCCAGCCCATCTGTTTAAGCAAAACCCACACCAGAAAGTCCAAAATAAACCGCCCCATTCCCAAGTTTACTTTCTGTTACAAACACTTGCTTCGTACATGGCTGTCAGCTGTTACAACTCCCAGAGCACAGGATCGCTAATTGTGTGTACTCCCTCTATCTATACATATAGGGTCTAATGCCATTTTTAGGCTAAATTTCACCACAAGTTAGAACAATAATATATGACATGCAAGTTACACAAAACACACCATGAAATTCATGCGTGAAAGGAGATTCCAATAATAAAATTTTCATATTATACATCTCACATACTATAAATCTTATAGTTAAAGACAGTCTCGAAAAACGCATTAGGCCCTATATATATATATGGATGAAGGGAGTACAAATTTTCAAAAGAAAAAATATGAAAAAAAAAACTAGACCGTACGGTGATTCGCTTTCCAACATAGCAGCAGCTTCTTTGAGGAGTGCATTTTACCTGGAGCCCCTAGATGCAAATGGAACAGAGCAACCCTACCAAACAAACTTCCTTTTTGTTTGTGGATCCCGCGTGCGGATTGTTTTAGCTTTAGGTTTTAGGGTCCTAATAACTTAGATTTTTGGATCGTTTGACGTCCCGGCTTCGGTGGCGGCGACAACGACGCTGAATAAAGAAGCTTTGAATTCTTCTCCGGCGGGACGATCGTCTCTATGGTCGGTGATCGATTTGGGAACCATTCTATTCAAGCGGGGATGTCGTGGTGGCAGGGGCATCCTTGTGGTGGACATGTGTCCTCGGGTTCCGCCGTTCCGACGCCGTCTACTCCAACGTCGACACAGAGCTTGGGAGGTAGTCTGTTGGATTCGTGGTTGATGGATGACAGGTATGGTTTCCTCCTTCGGCATCTTACTAGTGGTGGGGTGCCAGATCTGGAGTTTGATGGTGTGTCCGGGGCATCGTCCCGGTCTGATTCCTACAACAGCAATGGCTTCACTTTTGATGAGCCGGTTTGGAGGTCCGCAAAGCTGTATATCAGCGAGGAGCCACGTCGAGCTCGGGAGAAGAGGTGATCGGTCTTTTTTTCCTTCGATGGCTACTGTGATGGTCCAGAAGGCAGATGACGAGCGTTGGTGTCAAGCTCAGAGACGTTGTGCTGTATTACCATGCAAAAGAACACACACAAAAAAAACCAATCCCGTATTCATGTACATATTGGTCATTTTTGTACGTCACATATGAAAATATATTACTACGTACTAGAAAAGGGCCTGTGCGTTGCAACGGAGGAAGAATACCACATGCTCTTAATTTACAAAAAATGGTCTATAATCTAAGTATTTGTAGCTACGGCCCAAACAAATATGGTCTTTGCCTACAAAAGCACAAGTCCAAGATTTCACATGTCTACTATTTAAACATGACTTGCATGTAGATTTAATACGTTCAAAGAAACGGGCAAGTGATCTTCAATTTTGTCTTCAATTCGGATTTTGCTGAGATGTTCATCCACAATCCGGATCAGTACCGATATAAAAGAAAGACGGATAATGCACTGTTGATTAAGATTGCACCCTAGATAGTAATTTTTTAAGTAGTTAACAGGTAAAATAACATCATATTCAAATTCTATATATTTTTCTAATCAAATTCCATATATAACATGTTAAAATTGGAGTTACGGTTTAGAAGATATAAGTATTTTAAAAAAAATGATATATGTTGCGGGTTTAAGGTCAAAAACATCAAGGTTTAATACACATTTCTTTTATTAGTATACATATTTCTGCACACACATATTTCTGCACACACATTTTAAAATAGCATGACAAACTAAGAATACATATTTCTTTTATTAGTATAGGTATAGGTATAGAGGCATAGATTATAAGAATCCGCACACACATAGTAACAAGTATAGTAACAAGTATATGTGTATGGACACTTTTTCAGTTATTTAATTATTTTTTCAAGGCATAAAGATGGTATTTGACTATTTGAGTGTCAAGCTCCATGGAGCCCTACCCCCATTTGCCCTTCTCAAAATAACTAAGAAATAATTCGGAGCACGACAAGGTATGCTTCACAGTTCAACTCACTATTTCTTTTTTACAAGAGGGAAACGCTTTCCTTGTATGTATAGAAGAATATCTAAGACATGTTACAAAACAACAATGCGCACACCAAAGTTCACGGCTGACAGCTGTTACAACTCCCAGAAGAATGGGTTGGCTTTTACAACAAGGAAAAAATGATCAAAAATTTGCATCTCCCTCCAGCGGCGATCAAGTTCCCAGGGGCAGCTTCTTAGGGGAGCCCCTAGATGCAAATGGAACCGAGCATCCCCGCCAAGCGAACCTCTTTTGTGCGTGTGGAAGAAGCAAAGCAGCCTTCCACCGGTATCATTTACTTGGCAATTCTACATCCATACGAACTATTCATCTGCAATTACATGAACAAGTAAGTAAAAATGCTCGATGATAAGCGAGTGGTGATTTCTGAAAACTGTTGGGTATATAGAGTAGGGTCCTGCGCTTTACCTATACAGCCGGAATTTTTAGAAGAACGAGGGAGCAGCAATACAGACATACGGAGATGGCAACCCCTGCAACGAAATTCTGGTACAGGCGGTTGTTGTCTCTGCTAGGAATGAAGGCTGCCCTCAGCACGTTTGTGATCTCAAATACTCGGTATGACAGCTGCAGCATTGAGTGAGCATGGAATTAGTATGTTTGATGATTAGGTTTTGTGAAATGCATCCGAGATTGGTAGGCTTACCAAAAGATAGATTGATGTCGTTAGCATGAAGTTAAGCATCGGGTAGCCCGGTATGAAAGACAGAAGCCATTTGGGCTGCCCGTTTGGTACGCTAGACCTGCAAAATGAAAAGAACCAGCTCTGAAAACAGATCCCACGTCTAGAAACGAGAGGCATGAGGCGCAAAAAATAGAAACAGAATGATAACAAATGCAACATGCACTTCAGTCAAAAGATATTCCTCTGCTTTCAAAAAACTCTGTTGTCAGCCAAGGACATTAGTGCTACATCGAGTAGGGATAGACACAAGTTCAACTGTGATAGTTACCATTTTGTCTAGTGCTTAGTGGAACTACCGCATCCAGACCAACAGAATAACTACTAATGGTTTATCAGGCAGGAACAGCTGGATGCCTACTCGAGCTACATAAAAAGGCTTAAGGTCTTCCAGACAGAGTTGAATGACCCTTTGATTTTTGTTCTCGAGTCTTGAGCTAGCATACTTATCACTGGACTACTTAACTGAGTCAACATTCATTAACTAAAAGTAGAATCAGCATATGCAGAAACAGCTTAGTTCCATACCTGAGCCAAATGTGGATCTGGGAAATATAAGTCTCCAGGGTAACCTTGCCAAGCCAACTGTCAAATAATATCTCAGCCTTAGTAATGGAGAAAGCAAAGGAATGGGGAAGGCAAAATGCCTGAACAATCCATATAAGGTGCTACAAACTTAGATGCTTACGCGAAAAGAGCCAAAGAAGCGCCCCTCAACTGTTGGGTGCAATTGCGTAGGCAAATATATACACTGTAAGAAATAAGGCACTGTGTCAACTGCATGAAACAAATGTCGGCCACGTGTCATATTGGTTATGATATCTTCTTTTTTATACGTACGTGATAGGAATCCATGACGTGTACGGATGGTACTTGTTGTACGTAATTTTGTCAAGCCTGTAGATATATTCATACCACAGATAGCCAGCCTAAAAGAACAGAAGTCCTAGTTAGTATAGCAATTGAGGTTAACGCAGCAATGTTGACTAGTTGGTAACGTCCAAGCTAGCTGACATAAATAACAAGACAGTGCATTTGTATGAGATGGTCATGTGACTTACCAGGACCGAAAGAGTCACAATGGTACCCTTGATCGACAACCTAACCTTAGTCTCAGATTCTTCCAGCTTCTCCATCCATCTTTCCACCTGTTCAGTATTTAAGGTTATATACTAGATTAGTTTGGGATAAACAAAAGGAACAAATACAGAAGACAATAACATCTAAGTCTATCATCATTACTGTTTATATCAGGAGAGACTCCACAGAGGAAGTTTGTGGAAAGAACTTAACAATATTGACTGTGTGCATGCATGACGGAAGGAGAGAAATACATATACAATCTGAAAACTTACATTAGGGTGGAAGTAAGCATAAATCATTCCAATAATCCATATGTACCGATCAAGCCCAGATCGGAAATGCCACTCATGCAATAAGGGTAAGTGTGACTTAGAAGGCTCTGGATCCTTATAGCCTACATTGGACAGAAAAAATAAAGATTAATACTCTGATCCATGACTGAGAAAAATATCCACAGAAAAACATGTGGACAACTCACCAAGCAGGAACGTAAAGGGGGCCCACAAAATTTCGAATACCCCAGGAACTTCCCATATCAAAATGACAGCCAAGAAGCAGCCAGCAATCTTAATAGCCATAACTGATGGTATCTCATTATACTTGTTAAACAGGCCAAGTGATGCGTACACCATAAGTGTAAATAGGGTGTGCATTGGGCAGATATAGTACAACATAAAATCATTGTCAAGGACAATGCAACAGAAAGCCACAAAGAAATTTAGCCTCCACATCATCTGCGTTAAAAGTGTATTTGTTGCCCATTAGTGTCTGACAGATGGTCCAAAAATCAAGAGAGTTAAATTTATCATACGCAGAAGCGATAAAGGTTGAGGTAGACTCGGCACCTGTGCAAATCTTGCAATGCTAAAATCTTTCTTGATATAATAGTACGAGAAATTCCCAAATCCAGTCATCCAAACATAGCAAGCAATGAAAACACGAATTGCATTGTATATTTCTGACGCGCCGAAATAGTGGTACATCAGAAATAGGACCTGGAAAGGAAGATTGAATGATTATAAGTTTATAACATACTTACAGCCAGAATACAGCTACAAAAAACTTACAAAGGACAACAAGTCAACAACAGAAACGGTACGGAAATAATAGTATATATCTCCGTGGTATAAATTGCTGTAACATAAATGAGAAGACTATCCCGGAACTAGTTTGAATATGGAGTAGCAGACTGAGACAATAATGCGAACACTCTCTTGACTTTTATGCATAGTAAAACTTGGTCTTGCAATATAAGAGAAGTAGACTAGAAACAGTGAAGGCACTAATGAGCGCACTATGTACACAGCACATGGTGGAAATTTCACTAAATGAGCATCAAAGACATGCTTTGTGTTTCGTGATGCAAACTGAAAGGATGAATGACGAAAAGGTGCATCGAAAATGCCATCACATGCAGAATCTCTCAATATCTCCAACTATAGATATGACTAAAATCGCATTTACCAGAAGAACTAAAGCAATGAAGTAAAATCACTAACCTGCATCCACCCTTTCCATTCCTCAGTTTGGTGGCGATTAAGATAGAGTATGGACTTTCCAGAAAATGCTGATTTCTCCTGGTGCTTCTTAAGTGAAGTAAGTGCTGATGCTATGATGAGAAGAATGTACAGAAACAGAAACAGATCTCTGTTGTAGTTCTGTCAAAAAAAAGGAACAAAGATTACGATACGAGCAAAAAAGAAGCATACAGGCGTACACATAACAAGCATATATGGTTTTGTTTCGTATAATTCAGGTTTATCCCTACATAGTTGCTTATTACATGAGCACAATCTTTAGTTTGGCAGAGTCAGCTTGCAAAATGTTGCAAGTACAAGCCACCATCTATTTGCAACAGGTTCCCGGATGATGGAAAGCTTAAAGTTGTTAGATACGAAAGCAAATATGTCACCTGCTTTGCTCTATCTCACAGTATCTAACTTATTAGTCATATCTAAACTAAAGCTAGGCCAGACAAACCATTACAGCTTGCAGGTATTAATTGCTGAAGGATGAATGCGGAAACAAGTAATGGCGGATCATGAAACCAGAAGTAACAATGACACTCCTCGGAGATACGAATAATGTCCATACACTATTTTACACCTGCTACAGTTTATACCTACTCTACTGTATGATACAACATTCAAAATGCGTTAACAAGAGCAACACAGTTACCTTCTTGCTTTCTGGAAATATGTTTGTCCGGTCACAAATGTAAAAGTAAACCAGCACAATGCCAAATTCAGCCCTGCAAGATGGTTCATGGACACATAAGTTTCAATAGCTGATCTCTTAGCTGGAAACTCTAAACTGGGCGCAATTAATTCTGTAGGGTCTTACATGGCTCTCAGTACAGCACGGTTTTCTAGCAGAAAAGGCTCATCCATTGTTATAAACCTGGAAATCACAATCACATCATGACATAAGCAATCATCATTTGCATGTGTTATGAGAACTTGTAACCCAATAATATGCATCGTATTGTTTATTCATATGATACCGTATTAGATTGGCTTTGGTAGACATGTTCCGGAACTTCGCCGATGGTGATTTCAACTGGCCTCCTTCAATTAATATAGCCTTCTCATCTTCCTTGGAAGTTTCATTTTCCAAAGTAGCATCTGAGTGACTGCAGATGACAAAATAATGGATGATTAGGGCAAAGTTAGGATAGTAGTTGTTCAGCTTCTGATTAACAAAGTAACTGTTGAATTATTTGAAGCAGCAGTATGCGGCTGGCAGTGGATATGTATATTTAATGACAGTTGCTTGAATCTAAGTTGTAAAGTTAACCAAAAGTAGATATTCTGCTGAGAAATCTTACACTTTCCCATGTAACGAAGATTTCTTGTACTCCAGGATCTCGGAGTAGACCCATGCAATGAGGACCGGGAAAAGACCAAGTAAAAATGACACCTGCAAGGAATGAAATCGCCGTGTGTGTTACATAAGCCCATGGCAGCATTGAAAAATGAGCCTAGCCGGAATTAGCTCATGCAAACAACAGCAGAAGACTAGGAAACAAAAAGAGGTCAGCCTAAAGTTTGGATTTGAGGGCTTAAGCAGCCAACTCCCAGTAAACTTTGCTATATACTATCTTGAGGGAAAGGTAGATCTACTGATATATCCCAGCACAATGAATTTGGCATGGTGGACTGTCTGCTTTGATGTTTTCGACCAAATAAGATCTGGAGAGCTTTGCTTATTCCATTTTTAATATCACAGCTCAAGTGCTGAACTCTTAACTTTTATTTTTTGCATAATTTTGTTCTGCTTTCTTGGATCATAACTGCGTGACACAAAAAAAGACATTTGCGCCTCGATGTCATGCGTCATGTTGCGAAACTAAATCAGAGCCGGGCCACCAAAGTCGTGAGGTAAGGACTGACTCACGTGACAGGCACACGAGACACCTACTGAATTCAATTCTTGGTCGAGCCCTGGAGCAACCTTAAACCATGGCATTAAACTCGCAAGCAGGCTGCTGACGTACAGCAGTGCGCTACGCATTCCTTGGGAATTCTGGTCGGCAGGAATCCAAAGGGTCCTGGTGCTTGCTTACACAGCAAATTCAGCAGGCGGGCGAACGAACAAAAAAATTTGAGCTAACGGGCTAAAAATTTGGGGGCGAACAACTTGAGGAGGTTCCTAGTGCTTGCTTAGGCACAACTAGTACTAGACGATTTCAAACGAGAGCGGAGGAGCTAATTGACTCCGCCAAGACGCTTATCTCGGCCGGCGCGGCGGGAATCGCTTGAGCAGCCACGGAATGAGACGAGGGATTGGCCGAGCAGAGCAGAGAAGGTAATTAAGGCGCGGGCGGGGGAAATCACCTGGCCTGGCGTGACGGGGCCGAAGACCTCCATGCCCGTCCCTCCCGCGCGAGATCCCGATCCCGATCCCAGCAGCGGCGCCGGCGGGCGGGTCAGATCCGGGAGAGATTTCTGTACCAAACCAGTCGTCAGCAGGCCATGCCCCGCGAGCAGGGCAGGAGAGCGAGCTGGACGGGAGAGAGACGGACGGCGAGGTCGCGGGCGGGTGGGGAGGAGACTGGGCTGATGGGGATGGGATTTATATATCTTGCGCAATGGCGGGAGTGAGATTGGAGGTGGCGCCCCAGGGCTGGAGGGTGGGGAGGTAGGGGGAGGAGGAGATCTGAAGCAACCCAGCGAACGACGGGGCGGTGGCTGGTCGCGGTCGGGCCGGACGGACGGACCGACGGGCGGGGAAGGAAATGATGGGGAAAAGGGGCAGCGGCAGGAGGAGGGTTGGTCGACGGGATGGTGGGTGGTTGCAAAGTTTGGTGCCACCCCCTTTTCCTTTGCTTTCATTTTATTATTACAGTACTCGGTTTAGTTTAGATTTTTGGACCCCGTCCTCGTGCTCCTTTTATAAAAAACAAAACACAGTACAATCACAGCTACACGAATACACTCGTCGCTATAAACGCACGCGCATCCTACCCTTAGAAGCACCTTTGAGAGAGTGAACTGGCGTAGTATCTTGAGATTTTACGAAGTCACAACAGGCACATCATAGTCGACGGGAACGTCTTCTCCAACTGAACGAATATAGGCGGAAGTCTGAAATAAATCCAGAAATAATACGAGCACCGATGTCAAGTCTAGGACTTGAACCCTCGTGGGCTCGGGATACCACTGTCCTTTTAACCATCCAACCACTGTCCTTTTAACCATCCAACCACTGGTTGGGCTCATGCTCCCTTTTCATGTGGCGACTTCCTCATCGATTTTTTATTTTATTAGATAGAGATAGAATCATAAATATGTTGTATGGCATCATTTTCGTGTAAGGAACGGGTTTTCTAATAATTATTGTATTACTAGAGATTAAGGATTACAATCATGTCTGACTATGTCAACGACGGCCTTCCATTCTGTATTTTTCTCCCTTCGCATTTTCCGTGCAACGACGTGTAGGACTCGGGAGTACGAGCATGAACATGGACATGGTCATCGGGACCGCAGAGACTCGTCCTCGGATCAACCTCGCGATGTGCCGTGGTGTGGATGAGGGGGGAGCTAGCCATATGACTCGAAAGAATCTTTAGTTATGCTGGGAGGATCTAGCCATACAGCTCAAAAAAATCTTTGGTTATGCTACAGGGCATGGCTTCTCGATTATGCTCTGGCGGGTGCCACCCTGCAGTGTAGAACGGCGCCCTTGTAGAGCCTGCTTTCTGCTGCGCGGCATCACCTAAAACTCCAAGCTCCCTTTGAGATACTTGCCTCTTGTGCATCGAGGGCTTTGGGAAGTGCTCATTGGCCCATTTGCAAGTGGATGATTCATCACCTGAGGCTACTTCAAGAGATTTGTGTGGTGTCCTGGTGACCTGGTTAGCGAACGGAGGTGGTTGCTTATTTCCTGTTGACTTGAGTGTCATGCCCTCAGCAGTTACCGTGTCCCATCTCACGCAAAGTTAGGATTCCACCATTGAAATCGTAGGTGGCATCCCGAAAAGGGGATTTTTTTTTGTTCTTCTTGGTTCTCCCCTCTTCCCCGTTCATGCCACTCTCGCTCTTCACCGGTCACCACGCACCCCTATGGCTCCATTTGACCCTCACGGGATCTACTTGATTCACAATCCTTGATTAGTCCACTCCAAATCCATATCAAAGCTCTACTTCATCCAAAATCCATGGCTAGATCCCTCCCCTTTTCCAAGATCTCTCGTGCCCTGTAGGCTGGTACACTCAATTGTGGAGGAGCCATGGGCATGTGGCGGGCTACCAACGGAACTGGGGAGGCATGGAGTCCGGCAACTCGTGGAGAAAAAATTGTAGTAGCCACACCTCACTAGAGAAAACAGTCAGGCAAGGTTTTCGTGCATGAGCCCGCCATGCCGACATCCGTGCAGCAAAGAGGTGACATCATGCTCAGTTAATGTGTTCTTGTGATCTTCATCTGCTTGGATTTTTAATGTGTGTTGTGATTGCTTAGATCTGAATAGTATTCATGAGGGTTGTGCCCCCATGACTCTCCTGCTCGCACCCATCTCCTAAGGGGAGGAAGTTTTGGGAGAAAATCATGTGGGTGTTATGCAACTCTAGAACCACGTATGTTGCTTCTTTGCGAGAAAGAACCACATATGTTATGAATTATAATTTTAGTTATAGTTTTTTGGATTTAATACAACACACATGTCACCTATGAACACTATTATGCAAGTTTGGTCCTGATATTTTTTTTACACCATAAAATGGATTGTTAGTGGGACTATGAATGTCTGTTGGTTCAAAGGAGGTGACATCGTGCTCAACTATGGTTAGTGATATTTTTGTTTTCCGGATGCACTTCTCGGTTCCAAAAGAGAGAAACTCTGCACGTTTTGGGCAGACATGCTCTGAATGTGATATATCTTCAGTTGACTTTTATGTTAATGTAGGTTTTTTTAATTCAGCCCCTCTCTTCTAATTTGCTAATAGATAAAGGTTAATTTGTTTTACTTCCTAATAAGTAATTGCACTGTTTGGGACTTGGGATGGTGGCTGCAAGCAATTCCTGCAATAGAATTCAGGCACACTGATAGTCGTACACACAAATACCGGCGAGCAGATTTTGACCGGTCTTAATATGGCCGTGAGTTATGCTACAATCACCGGTAATGTGCAATGAACATTTCGACATGGTCAATTAACATGTAAGTATAGAAATTACATTGGTCTTCATACGACTAATCTCTCATGTAATTTTTTTAAATATAGAAGTTTAAAAATCGACATTATATAACATTTGAAAAAGATCCGAAGGAAAATGACATGACAGCTCTAAGAAAACAAATGGCGCATCAAACGCGGCCTAGCGAGAGCCCAACTTGCATTCCTAGCAGAGAATTTACGAGCCGGGTGTAGCGAGGGCCATCGGCAGCGCTAGTGTACATGTGGGTTCCGAGGAGAAGGAGGCGTAGTACTGCCATCATCAAACAACCTGGTGCCACAGCATAATATAAACCCCCTCCATTCCACAATGTAGTGCACTCACGCTTCTCGAGATCTAAATTTGACCATACATTTGACCAACGAGACGGACTGCATTGTGAAATGGAGGGAGTTCTATAAAAAAAAAACTTGTGGCACAATGCGTGTCCGCCATCTGTTGCGCTTTGGCTCAAGGGATGTCGGCGCGATCGGTGGGGAAAATCAAGGGGGAACTGGAGGCTGGTGCACCGTGCACCCCAACCCAAGGGGAATGTATGTTTTTTCTCCTGTGGGGCCAGCTTAGCTAGCTGGTCGATTATTGTGGATCGTGCTGCTGCTGGTGTAGGACGAGAAATGATGTTACAGTCGGTCGGTCAGTCAGTCAGAGGATTGTTCTATTCTATTCTGTTATTCCCTCCGTGAGAAAAGCTTGGTGCGTCGCTGCAGCTTTGTTTGGTCTAAAACTACTAGTAGCACTAGCAACTGGAACTAACGGCCGGTGGGAGTTTTTTCTTTTTTCTTTTGAGGGATACGGCGGATGGGAGATTGCAGACAAAGGAACCAAAGGTTGCAGATAGACAAAGCAACGAAGAGAGCGACACTTGTGCAGTTGTGCTGCAGTCCGTTTCAGGCAGTCCAACCAAAGCGAGCGCTCGGCCTTTTTCGGCCCGCTAGACGACCAGCCCGTTAGGGCCCTGGCCTGGGACGGGACTTCATTTGCAGCTTCGTGCGTGCGTGCGTAGACGTGCTGCAGATAGAACCTGGATTTTGCTCCAAAAAAAAGGCGGCCGCTACGCGTCGGCCGGCGGATGTTTTGTAAACATCCGCCGCCTGTACCACCGTTCGATACGTGCCCCGGCAACCATCCGATCCAATTACCGCGCGCGTGACTATTCCTGCGACAACCGCTCTGTTTCAGAAACAAAAAACCATGTATGCCATCCAGACACACCTGCGCGTGGCGCGGCGTCAGCCCCGCCACCGCGAAAATGCTGCTACCGGCGCGCTACAGGGCTGAAGCCGTCGACGTCAAATCCTGCAACACAATGGCGCACCACAGCATTGAGCGTTCGGACGTGCCTTCCTTATTGCAACACAGGCCTTGTTGCAGGATTACTTCTGCAACACGGGTCTTGTTGCAGGATTATTTCTGCAACATAGGTCTTGTTGCAGAATTTTTCTGCAATAGTTGTTTTGTTGCACTTTTTTGCAACTGAGTTTTAGTTGCAATTTTTTTTGCAACAGAGGTCTTGTTGCAGAAATTTTTTGTAAGAGATATTTTATTACAAAACGTAGACTCGTCGTAGACCATTGCAACGCTATATATGTTTCAGAAACACAGCTTCTGTTGCAGAAATGCGTTCGACAAACGATAGTGTGTGGAATCTCACTGGGACACGTGTGAGGCAGGGGAGGTGGCGGACGCGGACGCCGCGATCCGCCGGGTGATGGTAAGAGTTTCCCAAAAAAAAAGATCGAACCTGGATTCTTCTTCTTTATACTACTCACTATATAAAAAAAAGGAAGATATAACCTTGATGGATTGGGTTGTGGGCGACAGCATCCATCTCGAGTGGAGTGCTTTTATTCATGGCACTGCCGGATCTGATGCATGCATGCTCGTCGTCAAATAATTAAGATCCCTACTGCTAATAAGACTTGCTGCGTCCGTCCGTTCGTGCATGTGCGTGTGCGCTGCCATATTCCGCAAGTATCAAAATTGTCAATGCCGTCCTCCATGGAAGCTTTCACTCTTTGGGCGGACCGGTTCACCGTCGAGCAAGTTCAACGGTGCTGCCTGACATGGTCGTCACAGGGACCGGGCCAGAGCAGCTGGGCTTGCTCCTACCTGCGACTGCGAGGACTCGTCCTCGGATCAACCTCCACGTGCCGTGTCACGACTATGCTAGAGGGCGGTGCAGGCAAAAACTGAGAAACGTCAATGCTTGTAGTCGTCACTTGATGGCCTGGGGACCTGGATGTAAATTTTACTTCTAGTGTTCTTTGTACTACCTTCACAGTTGATGAATAGATTAAGGAAAGATGAATAGATTGAAAGTTTTCTCGCCAAAAAAAGGTGTGGGTGCAGTGGAGAAGGAGGTGAATCTAGTGCTATTCGTGTCCGCCGTTCATGCGATTTTGGCTGGACGGATGTTAGCGCGATTGTAGGAGAGAAGTTAATTCCGGTGCACCCCAACCAAACCAGACCAAACCAAATGGGAAATCGGTGGTTTTTCTGGCGCGGGGACGGCCATATGTGAGCTGGTTCATCATTGTGGGTCACATCGTGGTGTAGGACGAGAAAAATGATTTTGATTGGCACGAGTCGGTCTGTTAGGAGTGTGTTCTGTTGTTCTGTTGTCCGGCTCGACACATTTCAGGCGCATACTTGGCCAGCTTTGCAGTCAAAGCGCACAACGAACGGACGGGGCACACATCCACGACAGGCCCACGTGTCGGTGGTCCAACCACCTCCCATTGTTGGCAGTCAATGCGCATTGGTGGTTAGGCCCGCAGGTCAGCCACCCAGACAGCCCCCGGCCACGTCTTTTTTATGGCGAAGCCGTGGACTTCCACTTCCCCGTCAGTGGCGGAGCCAGGAAATATGTATTAGGGGGGGCAAGTGCTGCTAAAACAAGTTAGGGAGGGCCAAACTATAGGAAAATAGATTTTCAGCATCAAAAGATTACTAATTATGTCACTGTTCATAGTAGATTAGGAGCAAAATCCAGATGTTAGGGGGGGCCAGGGCCCCTGCTGGTCCCCCTGTCTCCGCCACTGTTCCCCGTCCCCATTTGCTTCCCCACCATTGCCCCCTCCATCGCCAACAGCAAAACCTAGCCACCGTCTACCTCGCTCCCCGCCGGCCATGGGGTTCTGGAAGTGACACCCAGGCAAGATGGCCAAGCACGACCACGAGGCGGGCTCGTCTTTTGGTAGCGCGACCAACCACTCGACGTCCTCGGCTCTGTTCTCCATCTACCCTCCGGTGGCCGCTCCACGCTACAGGCCCTACATCAGCGTCGAGGTGTGCCGCCGGTACTGGGAGACAGGCACTCCGTTGCCGTGGTCAGATGCCCACCTCCCCATGGGTCACACATGAGCCTGAATCTAGTGCCCATTCCACCCGCGTCAGTGACAGGCCGCGCCAGACTGCATGAGATTGCCCATCGCCGCGCCAGGATCCCGCGCGAGCTCCTCGCCGACACCAGGTACGTTGTGGACTCACCAATGTGGGACACCTTGTTCCAAGATGAGCGCGACATGCGCCGCACCACCTTTTTTGCCGGTCGTGGGAGCCCGCCCCACGTGTCCCACAGTGCACGCGCGCCGAGCCCACCAAGCGTACGCGGCCGCACGAGGATCTGTGGCCTGACGCCGACGTCGTCGCCCTCCCCAGTGTCGCCACCACCGCAACCTCCTGCCATGACGACCGAGGAGGAGGAATGGCTCCTGCAGGCAGTCATGAAGGACTTCGAGAGGGAGTACAGGTGCCAGGAGGAGCAGTGGCAGGGACTGCAGTTCATGCTCGAGCTCTTTGCCTCCGGGGACGTTTATGTCCCGGAGCTGGTGGTGAAGGAGGAGGTCAAGGCGGAGCCCGCGGAGGATCGTGCACTGGCGTCGTGGTCGCCACCCGAGTGCCAACACCCCGGCCTCCTCCGCCGCCTGCACACGCCCCTGGCCCAATCTGGGGGCCGCTGCCGCACCTCTGGATGCCCCCACCCTACATCGACCTCATGAGCGATGACTAGGATGGTGGCACATGAAGACTGCGGCTGCGACGCCATCAGGCGATGACAAGGTCTTCTGCGGCGCGCGGGGTGGCTGCATTTATCTTTTGCTTGTTTTTTTTTTGTTTTATGTTTAATTGAACCAAGTGTTGTGGTTGGCCCGTGAGGACCGCAGACTTTTAATGATGTTTTAAAGTTTCTTAGCTAATTTAAATGCCTTATTTTGCTTTTGCATGTGTTTTTTCTTTTCTTTTTCCACTGCGGACAAGTTGCGGTTGGGTCCGCGTGTTGGGTGCCTCGATGCCAGGCCGGCCCTACACGGACATCCGCCACCCCATTCTCACCTCAAACAGACGATTTCCGAACAAAATGGGCGTCCGGATGCGGTCTAGCGTTGCATAGCTTTTTTTTTTAGACAATCCACGAAGCTTTTTATTCAAACCGTCACAATGTTTACAGGGACGGACTGAAGGTCACCAGGGTTGCCCAACCAAACATGGCGGCCAATCCCTAGTCTCAAAACATGCTTCGCTAGATTGTGAGCCTCGACATTCGAGCTCCTAAACTCATGCACAAAATTGCATGAAAGAAAACTACGAGAATAATCAACTATCTCACGGATAACAGCCCCATAGTTCGGACTATTCTTTGGCTTGATATCTTCCACCACTCGTTTGCAGTCTGTGGCAACGTGTATTTCATGTATATGGAGATCTTCTGCAAGTGCCATTGCTTCCCGAACTGCCAAAGCCTCGAGGGTGGCTGGGTCACCGATCCCATCAAAGACTATAGCCGAAGCACCAAGATACAAGCCCTCTCCATTCCTGCACACCGCAGCAACTGCCCCAAATTTTGATCTTGTTATAGTGGCCGCATCAACATTCACTTTCATCAAGCCTGGAGGTGGTTTAATCCAACCAGTTGGCCTCACAAGCACTGGCGGCACTACTGCCCTCTTTGGTTGCTTGACAAGTTGGATATCATTGAGGAAGGAATTGACCAAGCAGTGAGTGGAGTATGGGCTCTGAAAAATATCTTCATAGATCGCCTTTCTTCTTGCCGCCCATATAGCCCATAAGGTGGTCGTCATACAGACAAACAGATCACTTGACAAAGCCCCCTTCATGTCAAACATCCAGCCCTTGACATTCTCAGTGTCAAAACGGCTCATTTGGTCCAGGATGGCCTCATCAGCTAGTGCCCATACACTGCTAGCCATCGAGCAAGTTAATAAAGCATGCCTCCACGAGTCCCTCGCTCCACATAACGAACATGCCGCCGTCGTTGACATATGCCGATGCTCCAAGAGATCGGCTGTCGGAATTGAGTTCCTGGCGAGTCGCCATAGAAAGAGTTTGATTTTTGGAGGTACTTCGATCTTCCAAAGCTCAGTCCAGTCCGTCCGCAAACTGTCTACTGTCGATGAGCTATCCCGTTCTTCAATCCAATTCTCTCGTGTGATCTTGGTTTGCACGATAATTCTGTAGGCAGACTTGACCGAAAAGGATCCTCTTTGCTCTCCACTCCAAGCCCAAAAATCTTCTACGTTTCTAGTGCATAAAGGAATAGCTCAAATTGCTTCTGCATCAATGGGCAAGAACACCGAACGGACAAGCTGCTCATTCCAACACGCTGTCGATGTACATATCAAATCTGAAACCATCTGTGGGGCATTTGGAAGCATGGGTGCGATCGGCCTCATCATTCCAGGACGTGGGAGCCAGTTCTCTGTCCATATATGTGTAGTTTTGCCGTTGCCAATTCTTCTGATAAGGCCTAGCCTTAGCATGTCTCTCCCGTCCAATATCGCCCGCCAAATTTGTGACGGTCTACTACCAAGATCTGCATCCATAAGAGAGGAATTGGGGAAGTAAACTGCCTTTAGGATCCGGGAACTCAATGAATCAGGGTCACATAGCACTCTCCAGGCTTGGCGTGCCAATAAAGCAAGATTGAAAATCTCCATATCCCGAAAGCCCAGGCCTCCAAGATGTTTCAGCCGTGTCATAATGTCCCAAGCCACCCATGTTGGTTTACGTTTTCCCGCTTTGCTTCCCCACCAGAACTGCCTAATGATAGAGGAAATATTCTCACAGAGGCCTCTAGGTAACCTGAAGCAGGCCATGGAGTAGACCGGCAGGGCCTGTGCCACTGCTTTAATTAGGATCTCTTTCCCTCCCACTGATAAGAGCTTCTCCATCCAACCCTTCACCTTCTCCCACACTCTATCTCGGAGATATCTGAAAGTGTTCATCTTGGACTGCCCCACATCCGTAGGCATGCCCAAATAACGCTCATTCAATGATTCATTGTGAACATGAAGAGTTGCTTTAATACTGTCCCTCAACTGTTGTGGGCATCCCTTGCTAAAGAAAATAGACGATTTCTCATAGTTGATACGCTGCCCAGACGCGTTGCAGTATAACTCCAGAAGATTTGAAGCCTCAACTGCCCCCTCTGAACTCGCCTTGAATAACAGCAGGCTGTCATCCGCAAAGAGGAGGTGGTTAACAGCCGGAGCTGAATTTGCCACCTTGATCCCCTCGAGCGCGATCGACTGTGAACTGGTTTTAAGTAGGCACGAAAGGCCCTCTGCTGCAATCAAGAAAAGGTAGGGGGAGATCGGATCTCCCTGTCTGATGCCTCGTGAAGGTTTGAAAGTTTCAAGTTTCTCCCCATTGAACATAACTGAAAAAGATACGGAGTTGATCATGCTCATAACAATATTCACCCATTGTTGTGCAAAGCCCATCTTCATCATTATAGCCTGGAGGTAGGACCATTCCAAGCAATCATATGCCTTCATCATATCCAGCTTCAGTGCACAGTGGGAATTTCTCTTAGCTTTACTTCTCTTCGTAAAATGCAAGCACTCATAAGCGCAGATAATGTTGTCTGTGATCAACCTCCCTGGGACAAAGGCTGATTGTTCTTCTGAAATAATGTCGGCAGGATCACTTTCAGCCTGTTTGCAACAACTTTGGACGCAATTTTGTATAGAACATTACATAAGCTTATTGGACGAAATTGTGAGAGGAGTGTTGGGTTCATCACCTTGGGGATAAGAACTAGCACCGTGTCATTAACACACTCTGCATTCTCCTCCCCCTTAATAATCCGCATGACTGCCATGGTCACCTCATCTCCACAGATCTCCCAGTGCCTCTGATAGAAGTGTGCTGGGAACCCATCAGGCCCTAGCGCCTTAGTCGGTCCCATCTGAAACAATGCTGTCTTGACCTCCTCCTTAGTGTATGGTGCCATCAACATATCATTCATATTCTGCGTCACCTTCGCGGGCACATGTTGAAGGACCTGTTCCATGTTTGTTACCCCCTCAGAGGTGTAAAGGGTCTGGTAAAACTCTGTCACCATAACCCGAAGTTCAGCCGGGTCCTCAACCGTCCCTCCAAGCGTGTTTATGAGTGCCTTTATCATATTTTTCTTCCTCCTCTTGCTAGCTCGAAGATGGAAGAATCTAGTATTTTTATCACCCGAAGCTAGCCACTCCAATCTGGATCGCTGCCTCCACATGAGCTCTTCGCGGTGATATAGTTCAACCAACCTCTCATTGGTTTTGATCTCTCGATGTGTCGGAGCTATCCTTGTGGGATCACCACGCAGCCGCTCAAGTTCATGCAACAACTCTTTGATTTCTTTTCGGACACTGCCGAAAGTTTCCCGATTCCATTTGCCAAGGTTTTTTGCCATGTCATCTAGCTTAGTCCGCAGCTCATCCAGGCTCAAAGCCGGCTGATCGACACTCCACAACTGTTTCATAGTATCATTCCATTCACCATGTGTTTCCCACATCACCTCATATCTAAACGGAGGTTTTGCCGGTGGTCTACTTTGTTCCTCATCCAACAAGATCAAGATCGGACTATGATCCGAGCTGGCAGCCGTGAGATGCTTCACCACAGCATTAGGGAACCGCGCCATCCACTCAGATGAAGCAAGAGCTCGATCGAGGCGTACCCGGGTGTAGCTACCCCCTGTTACCTTTTTTTCAAAAGTCCAAAAGTTGCCCTGATAGCCAATGTCCTCCAACATGCAAACGTCCAAAGCATCTCGAAAACCCTGGATTTGAGCATTGCTACGTTCCCCAATTCCTTGTTGTTCTTCTGGACGTAGAACTTCATTGAAATCGCCAAAACAAACCCAAGGAAGTGCACTTGAACTGGCAATCGCCTTCATCGTGTCCCAAGTCTGGTGCCGAAGCTGTGTCTGTGCTTCACCATAGAAACAGGAAGCTCGCCACGAATCATGATCTGGTTCATCCACTTGACAATCAATATGATACACTGAGTAACCCAAAATTTTGACTTTTCTTGGATTGTTCCAAAATATTCCAAGGCCACCACTACGGCCTTGACTGCTAACAGCAAAAGCATTATCATAACCAAGAGTACTTGCTAGGTTTTCTACCCTATGCCTATCAATTTGTGTTTCAACGATACAAAGCAGGGTAGGGGCAAATTTCCGTGCTAGCTCACGGAGCTCTCGGACTGTCGCGGCTTTGCCCGCGCCACGACAGTTCCAGCTGAGGAGACTCATTGTGCCCGGCAGTCCTCCTCGAAGGAGGCCGCCGATGCAACTTCAAATAATTTGCCACCTATCTTGTTACCAGTCCCCCCTTGTGCGTTATGCTCATCAACCAGGCTCGTTTTCACCCTCTTCTGATCTTGCTTTGGAGGTGGACTCACCGGTGTTTGAGGCGGTGGAAGCGCCAACACTCCACCGGTCATTGTCACACCCTGTTCTGCCCCATAGGGCTTCACCATTGCATTCACCTGTGGCCTCTTTCTGTTATACTCAGCATCAGACATGTGCAGATCTTCCTGTGTCCCCCCATCAGACTCCTTTTCCCGAGCAAGATCATGATCATCTCGATCGTTCGTCCCCGGACCACCTCGGCCTCCTCTACGGCCACCGCGCCGTCCACGGCCCCTGCCAGGCCCTTGTCCCATGCGCATTGTCCAAGTAGCCCTCAAGTCCTTGAAGATCAAAGCAGATGGAGGGTGGATGCCAGTGCCATGTTCCTTAAACAGGTGGCCTAACATGCCACAAACCGCGCACCAATCAGGGAGCTTCTCGTATTTCACCCTGTAGATCTGCCTTCTTCCATCTCGTATCATCGAGACTGTGTTCTTTAGCGGCTTGGTGACATTGATCCTCACCCAAACTCGATGGAAATTCCCCGCAAAATCTTGTGAATGGGGTTCAGCAAACAGCACTTCCCCTATCTTTGCAGCCAAAGATGGCACTAGATGAGCAAAAAGGGGTGGTATATCATGAATTTGCACCCAGATCTCAATAGAGTCAAGCTGGACAGTGGAGGGTTTAGCTAATCCATCATACGGTTTAAGGATTACCGCATCTCCTCGAAAGTGCCAAGGGCCTTCCTGGGTAACACGCTCCCAATCTCCCAAGCATGCAAATTGAGCTGTGTAAAGATTTTCCTCTAAAGGCTTGAACTGAACCTGTTGGGCAAGATCCCAAGCTGATCTCATGTTCCTGAAAAACCAGAATTGGCTGTAGGTTTTGGGACTATTCACCTTGACGAGCGCAATCCATCTAGCCGCCTCCAATGGCGCATCCTTCTCATCAAAAACCACGTCATCAAGGTCCTCTTCCCGCAGCCCCAACTCTTTCATCAGTGTAGCCACGTCGTCAACCTCCGGCCCCGCCGAAGCCGATCCTGAAGCTCCGTCAGATGCCATCTACCTTCGATCCCTAACCCGACAGATCTATCGGGCCTTCCAAAGGAACCCTAGGTCCTCCCCCTCCCCCAAACCGCCTGGACCCGCGAGCGCACACGGCGCCCCTGATAGGGTAGACGGCTGGGAATCGCGGCGGAGACAGGGGAACACAGAAAACTCAACGGCGGCGATCGGAATCGCCCCGAGAGGAATAAACCCTAACTAGAGGGAACTCTGGAGGGCAGTCAATACTTCGTTTTCCTGAATCTTAGCGTTGCATAGCTGAAAGGGACACTGCCTGCCTGCAGGTTCTTATGTCGGGCTTCAGGTAGTCCCAAGCTATCGGCCTTTTTCTGGCCCGCTACACCAGCCCGACAGCGGCCTGGTCAGAGACTTGGCGTAGCTTCCATTTGCATAGAAAAACATCAAAGTGTTGTTCATCCCCTAAAAAAATATCAAAGTGTTGCTAAAAAAAACATCAAAGGTTTTTTAGAGAGAGAGAGAGACCTGCATCGAAGTTGTGAAGCTGATGTGTGCATGGAAAGAGCATCAAATGGGTTGAGGGCGACAGCACCGATCTCCAATGCTTTTATGTACGTATGTCACTGCCGGATCAGATGCTCGTCAACTCATTGAGATGCCTGGACTGGACCTTGCGTCACTGCCAATGCAAAGCCATCGTCGGCGAAACTCTTTGCAATTGGTTCGCCATCGCTGCCTGCCGTGCAAGCGAGTGGCACTGCAGACGACTGCAGGTGTGCAGGCAGTGCTCGCTGCATGTTGTTTGGTCACCTGCATTTATTCCAGCTCGCATCCTTCATGCAACGTAAATTGCACTAGAACAAGCCTGCCTTTGAGAAAACGGTCGATCTGAGTGTTCCTGTCGGACCTGGCTGAGAGCGTTTGAAGTTTCATTTGTACATGCAAATCAGGCAACCAAAGAGCTCATTACTTAGTCCGTCGTATTTCGAGTGGGGTTGATGCAGCCTACAAACGCGTCGCTGGTATGCTGCAGCAGCACATGAAAAACCTGGTGTCGGTTGACTCGTGCGCTTTGGCTGGACGGATGTCGGCGGGATGGGTAGAGAAAATCAGGGGGGAACTGGCCCGCTAGTGCATGGTGTCTGCTGGCGGTGTACGACGAGGAATGATGTTTCAGTCGGTCAGCCAGTAGAGTATTCCTTTTTTTTACAGGGGTACAGGCAGGGCCGAGCCGGTCAAATCGGAGGCCCTGTGCGAAACTCTGAAATAGGCCCGATCTCACTAAAAATATATTAAATAAACAGAACCATACTAATATCCATATCTCCTTATCATTTGGCCATCTCTAGGGTTCACTACCGGAATAAGCCTGTATCCCAACGGCACTTGATCAAGTGACTGGTTATCGGAGGGAGGATGCTTGTGGGTTTTCTTTATCAAACTTATCCATATCTTCTTTGGAGTAAAATCTTCTATTCTTTTGTTTTGTTTCTTAACACGTTTTGGTTAACCAGATTCATGTTTTCTAAATAAAGATGGCTTGGATCTTGCAATGCTAGATGCATAATAGATGAAAAGAATAAAATTAAGTACAAGGTTTTAGCAGAACTAAAAAGCGGGTAGAAATCAAAACTCAAAGTCAAGGGCCCACGGAATCACCAGTTCTTGACGCAAGGACGCTTAAAAAATCGGAGATTGGGTCATGGCCTGAACTTTCCGTCCTTCCTGGTCCTGCCCACCTGTTCCTAATTCCTGAAAAGAACCTTCATCATTGGAAAGGATCTGCTCGGTAAGAGTCCAGAGATTCATGAGCAAGGAAGGAGGACTGGAGGAGCACTAACCTGCTGCGTCGATGGCCGCCGGTGCGAGAAAATACGAAGGGGCGCCTCGTCGCATCGCTCGCTTGTCCCGACTGATCGCTGGATCGAGCTTCTTCACACGCGCCAGAGCCGCCAGACGCCAGGAAATATCGGCCCAGATCGAAACTTGTGAGGCCCATCTATAGAGAGGAGTAGTGCTGCTGTGTATAAAATTTGGGGGACCTCCTATAGGGCGCCTTCAGCGCCGCGCAAGGATCTAGCGCCCGCAGCAGCGGTTGGATGGGCCGGCCCACGATCACGCAACAAAAGCAACGCGAAAAATGACAGCCAAAAATACATCCCGACATTGATACGACCTCGCGACCTCGCACTTCCACACGCCGAGGCTAGCCACTGCACTAACTAACTACTACCGAACATTCACACCGCAAAAGTTTAAATAAATAGGAAATAGACGCGCTATTTATTGCACAAATACACTGTGGCATTTATACATTTCAATTATTGAAAATATGTTCAAATATTACGGATGGAGTTCTTGAGCATGCAAAAAAAGTCCGCGTATTTAAAAATAGTTCTGAATACACATTGAACATTTTCTTAGTATAGGGTGAACATTATTCAAAGAAACACAGAACATTTCTCTAAAAATACGCTGAACTTTTTTTGAATACTTGCTGAACAAAACTTCTCTACACAATGAACATTTTTATATACACACTGAACATTTTTTCAATGTTTGGTGAACAATATTCAAATACATGTATAACTTTTTTTAAATACGATGAACTCCTTTCGAATGCATGCTGAACGAAATTTCTATACATGATGAACATTTTTTTTATACACACTGAACATTTTTTGAATGTATTGTGAACATTTTTCTTCAATATGGTTAACAAAAAACTGAAACGCTAAAAGTACACACGTGAAGTCGGTTGGCTGGTTGGTTGTGTCAACGATCGTTGAGCCAAGAGATTGCGTGTTCGATGCACCGTACTCGCTGTGTTTTTGCGTCTTTAAACAGGAAAAGGAAAGTAACGTGGCCTGTGCGCCCCGTACGGTTAAGCCTGTAACGGGCGCTACGGGCGCCGTTTAGGAAATGCCAAAATTTGGGGGCCCTGTGCACCCGCACAGGCTGCACCACCTTGGGCTCGGGGTTAATCCAGGTGACAATATTCAGCTGCTTGAGGATGTTGTTCAATGCTGCCCAAATTATACTCCCTGTATCAAAGTTGCACTAAATCAAAAACCATTTATTTTGGAACGGAGAGAGTATTTTTCAAGGAGACGTGGCTAGCTCCAGCTTGATAACACTAAGCTGGATCGCTTGTCGCAACAAACCATCAGTAAATCGATATTAGCCTACTTTAAAGCCAACGCTGGTGGCATCATTGACATGGGTGCCATTTTCCATCACCACTCTGAATGTTCAGCTATTAGAGAATATATGAATTTGACATAGAATTAGAAACAAAGGAGCTAATTAAATAACCAGTTAAATTCTCCTTGGGACACTAACAAAATCATGTAAAGACCCAACAAATTGCAACGTAAATGAAGCAGCAAGTCACTCGTAATCTTTGTACTCCCTCCGTTTCTTTTTAGTTTGAATATAATATTTGGTCAAAGTCAAACTTTATACAGTTTGACCAACTTTGTAGAAAAAAATATTAACATCTACAATACTAAAGCTATATGGTATTAAAGTTTATTTCGTGATGCATCTAACAATATTGATTTCATATTGTGAATCTTGATATTTTTTCTATAAACTTAGTCAACGTTAATAAAGTTTGACTTTGACCAAATCTTATATGCAGACTAAAAAGAAGCGAAGGGGGTATTAAAACCCATGAAGGCATCAAGCTTAGTAGTTAGTACTATAAACTGTAATATCATGAGGCAAAGTGTTACTAAATGCTTCTGATTTTCAAATAGGTATACAACTACATGCTTCAATGTTTCCATCGACCGCATAAAGAAAAAATAAAAATCAGGAAGGTACTATAAAATACATGTTTTCAATCACAATAGGTTCTAAGAGAAAGTATAATAAGGTGACGTAGGCGGATTGTAAGAATTTAAATATTATATCTTTGCTGAGTTGGATGAGGGAGAAAAGGAGAGAGAAGGTAAGCAGGCTGTAGATTTACAGCCGGCTGTAGCACGGGCTCCAAGAAGCTATGTGAGAATGTATGGTGGGCCATGTGCCGGCCATCCAAAGCTAGCCGCAGATATTCGGTTACATTTCGGAAGAAATTTAACAAAAGTGGACGAATTTGATGCAAATTTAAACAAATCCGATGATATCCATTGGAACTTGGATAAATTTTACATAAAACCGAATTATATTTCGTTCGGTGAACTGAAAACCATAAAAAAAAACTAAATTACCCTACACTATCCTTTACTTGACCGTGACCTATCTCGTAGGCCATGCTAGGTTGGCCGGCAGCACCTCCGTCGTCGTCACTGTCGCTGTCGGGCTTCGTACGGTGGTTGGCGCGGTGTCGTCGAAGTCGGAGTCGTCGGGCTTCCCGCCCGCCGCCCATCGCTCATAGGTGATCTTCTCTGCTTTGCTGCTGCGTCGTGCGCACTGTCACGAAGAAACCACTCTTGGTCGTACTTGGCCATCTCCTTGTCGAGGCGGCGAAGACGGCGCTTGCTCGTCTCTACTGTGGTCTTCAACCGGCCCAAGGGCCCGGGCCGTAGCCAGTTCCGTGTCCGCAAGGATGTATGACGGCGGGATGTCAGAGCCCCGCCATGGAGAACCGAGGTTATCACCGAGCCGCCCACATGACGTATCAGGCAGAAATGAATAGTCCAGATCCAACCAGACCCAGGCGAATCTAACACATAAAGCCTCAAGAAGTGCTAGGCACAACCGATGCCTCGAGAGGACGGTACCACGCGAGGCGAGAAAGAGCACCGCACCGTGCCCGCGCGTGGGGGCGCAGCGCACCACGCGAGCGCAATAAACACCGCACCGCGTGAGGGACGAAAACGACATCGAACCCTATCCCCAATCCATAGCCCCTCGCCCCTTCCTCCTTCCTCCCTCACCCGCCGCCGCTCCCTCCCACCACCTCCTCCTCCTTCTTCTGCGCCCTAGGAGCCCCGCCGCCGCCTGCTACTCCTCCACCGCCTCGCCTCTTCCTCCTCCCCGCCTTCCCATCACGTGCAGGCCATCGTGGGGCACGCGCTTCGCGGGCGAACCCGACCGGCCCGTCGCTATTGGCTCGAGCTGCTGGGAAGAGGGAGGAGTCCCGAGACAGGGTGAAGGCGCAGGCCGTGCCTGGTGAGGCGGCGCCGCCGGCCATGGGACGCTGGACCTCGGGGAGCCCCATCCCAGGCCCGCGCCCAAATTCTTGGGCAGGGGAGGATAGATCGACGATGCCGCATCACATAAGGGAATGGGAGATCGAGGAGAAGGGAGACGAGGGTGGGTGGTGGCTTGCAGCATGGGACGGTCACGTCCAATGAGGGTGGTGTTCTGTGGATATGGTGCCCCCTCTCCTTTGGCGAACTCCTCCTCAAGTGTTTCAGGTGAAATGCGGTGAGTTGCAGTGCACACGCAGCCAATGGATGGGATGGTGCTGCTATTGGGCAGGTATCATCTTTTGTGTTGTCTCTCCATCTCTCAACTTCCTTGCCTCTCCACCCTCGCTTAGCCTCATTGGGTGTGCCATTCGTTTCAGTGTAGGACATCCAGTGGTTGGAGTGGGGGCTCTGTTCTGCGAGCTGACCGCTCCGTCAGGAACAAGCAACCATTTGCGGCCTTGCAAGGGTCGACACCGCCATTGCCGCCTCATCTGTCCTTTCCAGATGCCATGGTCTCCTCTCCTCTACAGAGACCTCCTCATCTACAGCCGATGGCTGTGAGTTCACGGCTGCTCCGGAGCTCCAACGAGCCAAGGTCATCTCTGAACCGCATTTGTTTAAGGGAAAGATAGATACAAGAAGAAATTAGTCTGTACGTGCCCTTATTTATTTTGATTTTTACCACTCCTTGATCAACTCATGCTCACATATCAACGATTCCCCGGACTCCCTGTTTCTAGATTGCTAGACATGTTAGTTGGTTTTGTTCTTTCTTATCCTAGGATGGCATTTTTGTTTAAGGGGAATAAATTCTTTTTTTAATAGTACATCTTCCCCTTTTACCAATAATCTGATTTTTATATATCAACTTATGGGTTTCTCCCAGTTGTGTGCAAATCCGACAAAGAAGAGAAAAGGAAGAATATTGAGGAAGAGTTTTGGTGAAGAAGAACAAGGTGAACTCTCTCTCTCTCTCTTCCCCCTCTCTCTCATGTACAGCCATGGTTGTTTGCAATGCTTGTTTCTTCTTATGGTGCATCTATGATCTTCCTAGCTTGTTTTCCTAAATTACCACACACGCGAGCACCACCACAGTCTAGCCAGGTTTGGTTCAGAAGATTTCTTTGTTCCCTGTCTTGTCGATTGTTTTCTAAAGAAAGAAAAACAGGTTTTCCTCAACAAGGAAAATAAATAAATGAATGATACTACTGAAAGTACTGACTAGCTAGCTTCTATTCTTGTCCTAAAATTTGGTTCTGTGATCAACATAACATGCATGGAAGAACAATGTCACTCCTCCATTATCTAAAACCACATGTGCGTGTGTGCATGCAGAGTAGCAATGGATTGTACAAAAAATAGCATACTAAATGTTCTTGATGAGCTGATCATGGACCTCGGCAAACGTGACAATGCTATCGACTCTCTTTGCGACGTTGTATAATATCTTACGCACTCATATTCATTTGATATATGCGCTTGTATATGTTATACCCTTTTTTAGACGAAGTATATGATACTGCTTACCAAACATAGCTGTTCTGTTACACTTTTGTCAGGGAATAGAAATGAAAAATTATAATTTAATTACTCTGGCATCTACAGTGGAAGGATCGGTTTTTATGGCATGGACTACAAAGGAGAGAAGTGGACCATGTGAACGTAGTACAACATTGTTGTTAGTTCGCTCAGGAAGACACAGTTCGACCGAACAGCTGTTGTGTTTTCCCAGTTGTTTGCAAATCCGACGAAAAGGAGCGAAGAAAGAATATTGAGGAATATTTAGGTAAAGAAGAACAAGGTGAACCCTATGTCTCACTTCCCCTCTGTCTCTTGAACGCCCATGGTTATTTGCAGTGCTTGTTTGGAATTCTTATGGTGCATCTATGATCTTCCTAGCTTGTTTTCTTTTTCGCGTTAAACTCCAATCAAGCATTGTGATGTATTAGTCATAATTTTATTATTTTCCCCTCGACTACTTTCTTTTGCCAAGATGAATTAATGTGTAGGTTTTCCACCACAAGTTCGTTGCAATGCCTTATTTTGTATTTAGTTCAGTTCAACTCTAGAGAATAGCAGTTTGATTTTTACCCCTTGACAAGTTACATTGGTACTGTATACAGGTTTGTGTATGATCTTAGTTCCTACAAACTGGAAGGCGAAGATAGATTAGTTTACCATTTTTTACCATCTTCAGCCACAACCATATTTTCCGTCATGAAAACACTCTTAACTCTGAATTTGCAACTGTTCAGTGCATTTATGTTGCTTCCTGCAAGGTCAATGATATGGTGCCAGTTGGAATTCATATTCAAGCTAATACAGTGACTAAATTTGGCGAGGTTGGCACCTTACTGCTACTCTGTTGATTCCTCTTTCTTATAATTATGTCGATATGTCGTTTCTTGAGAAAATATGCTTTTGTACCTAATCATGATATGCTGGAGGGTGATTGATTTTGACAACTGAGTGTGTCTTAGTCGCAGCAGGGTAAGGGCATCCATAATTTTGATCGTGGTACCGTAGTTTTCAACTAAGCTGTCATTTGCCGATTCTATAGCATTGATTTCATATGCTTTACTAAATATGCTCTTGTTTTCTGAAGCAGCGAGTGCCTGATCATGATCTGCGGGAGGGTAATGGTTATTATAATAATTGAGTGTACCCAATGGAGGCTGCATTGCATAATTAATCAGAGGGTAAGGGCGTCCATAGTTTTCATTGAACTACTGCAGTTTCCAACTGAATTTTCATTTGCAGGTTCCGAAGAACGGAGTTCTAGGTTCTAACCATGTCGCTTCCATTTGTTGTATTCTGAGAGTAAATCTTGTTCTATATCCCTGCATTGTTATCCACCAGACTCTAAAACAAAAATCAATGTTTGCACATCCAGACAAGGTAAACTTATGATGAGTGGACTCCACAATATAAATTGACATTCTATGTCAGTGTAAGTGAGTCTATACTCACCGAGGAACAATTTGATCTGATAACTATGAAATGTTCTTTGTTGGTTTTGGTTCTATAAGATCAAGATCTATAATTATATTCACTTTACATGTTAACATGTTGTAAATCAATATTCAAGATCTATAATCAAAACTGTCAGGTTGCTTTAGATTCAAGTGGCTAGGTCTTGATAGTAGGCATGTCTGAACACGCCTTTTGTTGAATTTGGACACCATCTATAATATAGCTATTTGTTTAGGAGCTTGAACAAGTCTCGGTATATGTTAATTTTGCAGAACTGAATGTTAGCACATAATTGTATGATTTTATTTTCTGAGTCAAAAGCTTGATTCATGAAGTACATCCTTTGATTCTTGGTACATTTCTTTTTCATTAACCATACAAAATAGTTATCTTACTTCAGATTCAAGTGACCAGGTGTTCGTCGGCCTGCAAAGAGCGCCTCTTCTCCACCCCCTCCGCGACACTGCTAACACTGCTCGACTCCGCGGCCTTGATGTCACTGGTGGAGTACTATTTTTCTGGGTTTTTCTCCATGTGGAATTAACCGTGCATCTCCAGCGGCGAACCTTTTGATAGCTAAACAATTACAACACGACTGTCGCTTGTGATTTTCTTATCTGGCTCTTCTCATTACTTGTTTCTACAGGTTGTAATTGTGCCAGAATCACTAGGCAATTCCCAGCAAATTCAAGCATCTAAGCTTGCACGCATGTGTACTCTGAAAGGAACAGGGTTCCGCATATATTGTATTTGCAGAAAGCATTTCTGGCCATTAGGATGTTAACAAATTTGAGGTAATCAAGTCTGAACACTAAAAGAATTAGCTTCAGGTTCTTTGTAGGACTAATTTTCTTGTATCATCATGCAACATTGTACTAATTTCTTATACTTGCATGGTATAACTAATAGTCAGTACTGTATTGCAATGGGACTCCAGAGGAAACCAGCTTTTCTTGTATAACCATGCAGTACTGTACTGATTTAATATGACTAATTTACTTGAACTAATGCCTTAGTATGTATGTTAATAATTTGTGCAGGTCACCATGGTTCCATTGTCATATCATTCCTCATATGCTGCTGTTTAGCATCACAAAAGAAGAAGCCCAGAGTTATTTCTTCCTTTTGGATATTTTCCAGCATAATCAGTAGCCAATCTGAGCCGAATATCTGAAGCAATTTCCGTAAGGTAAGTTCCGGTACTCCTATCTTTGAGCTAGAATCTTAGCGCTTATTTTGTCCAGTCAAGGTTTCTTTGTCTGCAATTGAAAATTATGTGAGAACTGGGTTTTTCCTCCAATACCCCAATTTCAGCAGATACTGAAAACCTCAAGTGTTTGGTGCCATTTGTCACGCTTGTATACTTAATGCTATTCTTTGTGTCTTTAATAATGTCTCACCATTTGTACAACTCAAAAGAGGATTTCCCATGAACATTTTAGCACTACTCTTACCTATCGATCAAAAAAAGTTATTCTCTGTAGGTTAAATTTGTTTGAAGATGATGCTATGCAAAATGCGTAAGTTCTGCACTTTTCCTTTTTTACCAATAGGGATGCAACACTTAAATCATTGGCGCCTTTGTTTCTGATCTACAAAACAACAACTTTTACCGAGGCTTGTTATTTCTAATTCATTCTTTTTCCCTGCTTGCTTATTGTAACACAAGCCACCATGACTCTAATATCAATCATACACACCTGTTCGATATACTCCCTATGCCGTGCAACAAGCCAAAAGTAATCCATTGGAATTTATAGATGCTTACAAAATATGCAGCCCTATTAGTAAAAAAGGAAAAAAACAATTTTCAGATGCCCCTGTTTTCTCCATCGAGATTAGCCTTCATAAAAATGACATTCTTATTTTCCTTCGCAAAACATTTTGTCGCCCTTCTGTCTACCATAGACAACCAATCATATAGCTCCTTGACTATGCTATACATTTTTTTATGCCAACAGAAAAAATGTGTACTACTAAATCTCTGTGCAACGCCTGCACAGAAATAATTTTTTTTCATTAAAAAACATAATAATGTGGTTCTGCCCCGCAAAAATAATAATAATAATGTGGTTCTGGCTTTTGTAGCCGCAAAAAACGCTCTCCATCAACTAAACAAGTTTCTGTAAAATAGACCAACCTGCTTAATACATTGGTTTTCAAAAAAATTCACGGCCCATCACGAGCCCATAGAAATCTTCGCCTGGCCCTTTTTAGAAGGAGACCGCAGCTCCCATTAAACTCAGCCGCTCCAGATTCCTTATCCAGATCCACCGCCAGACCACCTCCCCCATCCGCATCGACAGCGACCGACCTGGCATCGATTGGCTGCTGGAGCCATGGCCAAGAAGCCGCTCCAAAGTAGCGCCGCTGTCCGTCGTCACGGCGTGCTACCGACGTATTCGCTCGCGGCACACCTGGCTCAAGGACTCACCAACGAACAAGCCACCTCTTCCCTTCTGCATACGCGTTCCAACTGCCAGATTTACAAGGTAGGATCCAACAACTGCATTAGATTCGTACAGACTAGCCAAGATTTCTCTTACAGAATCGATAAAGAGGCAAATCAATTTATCTAATACTTATATAGTTATTTTTATGAGAGATAACCTAACACTTAAAATATCATCTCAAAATTTCCAAATAGATCCTGTACATCTTCCATCAAGCACTATTTTAGATGCTATGC
The DNA here is from genome assembly GCA_963921465.1 of Triticum timopheevii. Classification (NCBI taxonomy): domain Eukaryota; kingdom Viridiplantae; phylum Streptophyta; class Magnoliopsida; order Poales; family Poaceae; genus Triticum; species Triticum timopheevii. Next base: position 475,393,792 of record OY997262.1, read on the forward strand.
TGGAAGACACTGTAGCTCCAAAAATCTGTATGTTACGCCCAGCCTACAGGAGATGTTGTTATAGAGACTGTGACTGAGTTTTCTCGATCTCTGCAAGGCTTGCCAGAGAGCACTGTCAAGAGATTTTTTTTTCAGACTCATCTTGCTACTTTTTCCGTATTAACATATGAAATCACCATAATTTTTGCCATGTCTCTGGTTCTTAATATGATGCTCACAAGCACTATCCCATCCTGATTATTCCCATACAGTTTATTGTTTCGCTCAAGATCGTCTTTAAGAACTGGCCAATCTTCAAGTCAATGAAGAGCACTCACATGGCCAAGAGCCATGAGATCTTCATCCGCCAGACTTTGAAAATGAGGCGAGAGAGATCTGCCCTCTACTGGGTTCGATGGGATGCCGTCGATTTCACCCACTGGCATTGAGCGATATGCTTCCCCTCCCACATAAAGAAATCAGATTTTTGAGGGTTAGGATTATTTATTAAATATAATGACCGCCTTTTACTACTAATGGCCTGTTAAGTCTGTGTGCATCACTGTTAATCATCACAACTAATACCATGGTCTAATATATCAGCTTAATTATTCTATTACTTCTTTCCAGATGGCTGCTGTTAAACAAGAGGAGGTAGACACAGCCAATGATACCAGCGGTGGCCAAATTACCCATGGTAATTCTGAAAAACGTATTTATAATTGTTTATAAATTGCAAAGAATGTTTCTTCTTCTTCGCCGATGCATGCTGTTTGAAAAGTTTTTTGTATCACTTACACATGCAAGTTGATCAAGTATGTAATAAAATAAACTTCTTTCAGGGTCCAATAGATCTTCTGTTTGCTATTCATTAATGCTCTAATTTATTTGTTGTTACATGTGCAAGCACTGCTTACTACTTCCAGCTTACCATATACGATGGATACCATTTTCTGCCTTTCACTAATACACACAAGCTAATTAGCCCCTCTGTTTGTTTATGTTATCCTCTATCTGCTGTTGCAACCTTTTACAATGATCTCCTTACCTATTCAACACAGGCGAACCACTATGTCAGAAGCACAATAAGCGATATGAGTATATTCATCGCCCACGCAAAGAAAATCCATCTAAAGCCTGGAAAGTCCATTCTCCGTGGTAAGAACTACATCACTCTTCCCATTCCATCAGGTCTCGCAAGAGCTACTGAAAAGTATAATTTTGTGCAATTTAACATAGGTGAGCCTTGCAAGCACTACTTAGATGAGTTTAGTCGCCACGTTGTGTGGGGCAACACAGTTAGGCTCTACAACCATAATGTTCGTGCACTGTGAAAGATCATCTGTAGCACCACCACGCCTAATAACTACTATGTGTGCCACATGACAGAAACATTTGCAACACAAGGCAAAAGAATGGTAATTCTTCGCAATTATTCTGTTCTGTTTCATATAATAGCATGGTATAAAATGATATAGTGACTAACCTTTACTACTGTTTTCAGTACTTTAATGTCCACTTTTCTACGGGTTCCCTTTTCCCACACATGGATGCTGACCACGGTGAACTTCCAATCACAACTGGAGACGGAACAACCACTGTCACGGCCCGCTTTATCAAGGGAGTTGACAAAAGGGCCACCATCACTAAAGGCTGGAGCGACTTCTTCCGTCGGACCCACATGAACGAAGGGCAAGCATATGCTTTCGGCTTCAAATGCACTTCCAATGGATTGTGCCTGATTGTCTACTCAATATAAGCAAGCTGCAGGAGCCCCTTGCTATATAACATAGTATTAGTATAAATGCCTACAAAGACATCTATGTTTATCCTCTTTTTCGATCTTATGTAATCCCCTAAGACAGTGTTGTGCATTTAGCTATCGATTATCCGCTACTTAGACTGCTCTATCGCATGCTTTTGAAACAACCATGATAAAGGAAATATATGCTCCTTCAAGTACATATCCAGAGGCCTCTGCATGATTATTTTTCCAATCTAAAAAGATCACAAGGGTCCTTTCCTGCATGACTTGGTGTATCATTTCCAATCTTATGTACTTACTACATATAATATATGAGCTATTCTTTTTGAATAACAATATGTTAATGCACACTCTTACACCAATTGGCTTACATTCAGCCTTTGCGCCATGGGCGCAACGGGTCATCTAGTTAAATGCAACACCGCAACACCTCCATAGACGGCCAGGACCTCAACGAGATGGAATGGGGCTACAACACCTCCATGGACGGCCAGGACCTCCACGAGATGGATGGGGGCTACAACACCTCCATGGACGGCCAGGACCTCCACGAGATGGGATGTTGGGGGGCGTGCCACCCATCCCATCATGACACGGCGGAGTTGGAGCACCGAGAACTATGTTGATACACGTAAACGTACGTGAGTGTCTTCAAAATACTCCAGTATGTTGCTAGAGTTGTCACATGGCGTGTCTATCCCATGCCGTGGCGTTGATCGGCATTTATTTTCACCATGCTTGTAGGTTGGGCGTGCATGCGCTCTGCCTCGTGGCTCTGCACTGCACTGTACTGCTCCACGTGGCCAATATACATTTTCTTCCCGCTTTGTACATACACGATTGAAGGGGAGCCTTGGCGCAGTGGTAAAGCTGCTGCCTTGTGACCATGAGGTCATGGGTTCAAGTCCTGGAAACAGCCTCTTACAGAAATGTAGGGAAAGGCTGCGTACTATAGACCCAAAGTGGTCGGACCCTTCCCTGGACCCTGCGCAAGCGGGAGCTACATGCACCAGGTTGCCCTTTTTTTTGTACGTACACGACTGGTAGAGTTGTACTACACGTTAGTCGTGTCGGTGAAAGGACTCCTCTTCAGTTTGGACATCCAAGTAAGCGAGAGCGTGATCGATCGGCTATGGGTGCGGAATTTTTTTGAAACTATGATGATTTTTATAGCAAATTCGGAAACTATACACCCTAATGCAGAAAAATCAAAAGTACCACCCCGTCGACCTCCTATTGGCCGAAGAGAAACTTTTCGGCCTATCATTGACCGAAGAGGGACTTTTCGGCCAACAGTTGGCCAAAGGGCCACTCTTCGGCCAACACGTTTTAGAAAATTCATATCAATTAGGATTTTTAGTATTTTAATTTGATTCTTTTTGCATTAGATTAGAAATTTTATGAAGTTTCTGTAGATATCAAGTTTGACTAGATTTGAAAGTTTGAATTTGAATTTTTATGAATTTGCTCAAATCACTAGATTGCCTATAATTTGAGCTAGGAGTATTCTTTTTAGATGATTCTTTTCGCTACTGGTTCTTTGTGACTTTGTTTATCAGTAGTAATTAATTGGTGAATTTTAGAATTATTTAGAGTTAGGTTTTTACGAAAACAGTTCTGTCTTAGTGTTTTATAGCTTTTGTGCTTCCTTTATTTTTAATTGCTTTAAATTGTTTTCTTTATTTTTTTGACATATTCTTTTAGTTTCTGTTAAGTTATTAGCAGATATTTTATTTGTAGTATTTTATTTGTATTTATTTCTTTTATCCTCCATTTTCTTTCCCGTCGTTCTTTCCCTCCATTTTTTCCCGCTATTTACCCTGCGCAAGCGGGAGCTACATGCACCAGGTTGCCCTTTTTTTTTGTACGTACACGACTGGTAGAGTTGTACTACACGTTAGTCGTGTCGGTGAAAGGACTCCTCTTCAGTTTGGACATCCAAGTAAGCGAGAGCGTGATCGATCGGCTATGGGTGCGGATTTTTTTTGAAACTATGATGATTTTTATAGCAAATTCGGAAACTATACACCCTAATGCAGAAAAATCAAAAGTACCACCCCGTCGACCTCCTATTGGCCGAAGAGGAACTTTTCGGCCTATCATTGACCGAAGAGGGACTTTTCGGCCAACAGTTGGCCAAAGGGCCACTCTTCGGCCAACACGTTTTAGAAAATTCATATCAATTAGGATTTTTAGTATTTTAATTTGATTCTTTTTGCATTAGATTAAAAATTTTATGAAGTTTCTGTAGATATCAAGTTTGACTAGATTTGAAAGTTTGAATTTGAATTTTTATGAATTTGCTCAAATCACTAGATTGCCTATAATTTGAGCTAGGAGTATTCTTTTTAGATGATTCTTTTCGCTACTGGTTCTTTGTGACTTTGTTTATCAGTAGTAATTAATTGGTGAATTTTAGAATTATTTAGAGTTAGGTTTTTACGAAAACAGTTCTGTCTTAGTGTTTTATAGCTTTTGTGCTTCCTTTATTTTTAATTGCTTTAAATTGTTTTCTTTATTTTTTTGACATATTCTTTTAGTTTCTGTTAAGTTATTAGCAGATATTTTATTTGTAGTATTTTATTTGTATTTATTTCTTTTATCCTCCATTTTCTTTCCCGTCGTTCTTTCCCTCCATTTTTTCCCGCTATTTACCCTGCGCAAGCGGGAGCTACATGCACCAGGTTGCCCTTTTTTTTTGTACGTACACGACTGGTAGAGTTGTACTACACGTTAGTCGTGTCGGTGAAAGGACTCCTCTTCAGTTTGGACATCCAAGTAAGCGAGAGCGTGATCGATCGGCTATGGGTGCGGATTTTTTTTGAAACTATGATGATTTTTATAGCAAATTCGGAAACTATACACCCTAATGCAGAAAAATCAAAAGTACCACCCCGTCGACCTCCTATTGGCTGAAGAGGAACTTTTCGGCCTATCATTGACCGAAGAGGGACTTTTCGGCCAACAGTTGGCCAAAGGGCCACTCTTCGGCCAACACGTTTTAGAAAATTCATATCAATTAGGATTTTTAGTATTTTAATTTGATTCTTTTTGCATTAGATTAGAAATTTTATGAAGTTTCTGTAGATATCAAGTTTGACTAGATTTGAAAGTTTGAATTTGAATTTTTATGAATTTGCTCAAATCACTAGATTGCCTATAATTTGAGCTAGGAGTATTCTTTTTAGATGATTCTTTTCGCTACTGGTTCTTTGTGACTTTGTTTATCAGTAGTAATTAATTGGTGAATTTTAGAATTATTTAGAGTTAGGTTTTTACAAAAACAGTTCTGTCTTAGTGTTTTATAGCTTTTGTGCTTCCTTTATTTTTAATTGCTTTAAATTGTTTTCTTTATTTTTTTGACATATTCTTTTAGTTTCTGTTAAGTTATTAGCAGATATTTTATTTGTAGTATTTTATTTGTATTTATTTCTTTTATCCTCCATTTTCTTTCCCGTCGTTCTTTCCCTCCATTTTTTCCCGCTATTTACTTTGCCGCCATTTTCTCCCGCTATTCTTTGCCGCCATTTTCTTCCACCATTCTCTCCCGCCATTCTTTGCCGCCATTTTCTCCTGTCATTTTCTTTCCCGTCATTTTATTTGCCGCCATTGTCTCCCTCCATTTTCTCCTGACATTTTATTTCCTGCCATTCTCTCCCGACATTTTATTTCCTGCCATTCTCTCCCGACATTTTATTTCCTGCCATTCTATCCCGACATTTTATTTCCTGCCATTTTCTCCCGACATTTTATTTCCTGCCATTCTCTCCCGGTATTTTTTTCATGTATAAAATGGCAATGGTTGTACATGATTTATAAGGCACTTTTAAATATAAACTCCTCTGAAGCTCAAAACAAGTTTTCTAGTAGGATAAAAGAAATAAAATACAAAAAATACTACAAATAAAATAGCTACTGATAACTAAACAGAAACAAAAAGACTATGTAAAAAAACAATTTAAAGTAATTAAAATTAAAAGAAATAGGAGAAAACCTATAAACACTAAAACAGAATTGTTTTCGTAAAAACCTAATTTCAAATAATCCTAAAATTCATAAATTAATTACTACTGATAAACAAAGTCACAAAGAACCAGTAGCAAAAAAATCATATAAAAAGAATACTCCTAGCTCAAATTATAAGCAATCTAGTGATTTGAGAAAATTCATGAAAATTCAAATTCAAACTTTCAAATCTAGTCAAACTTGATATCTACAGAAACTTCATAAAATTTCTAATCTAATGCAAAAAGAATTAAATTAAAATAGTAAAAATCCTAATTGATATGAATTTTCTAAAACAATAGAGCAGGTGTGGGCCGAAGAAGGACTCTTTGGCCAACGGTTGGCTGAAAAGTCATTTTCGGCCAACTGTAGGCCGAAAAGTCCCTCTTCGGCCAACAAGAGGCCGACGGGGTGATACTTTTGATTTTTCTGCATTAGGATGTACAGTTTCCGAATTTGCTATAAAAATCATTATAGTTTAAAAAAAAACTATGGATGCATCGTTCGGTTACCATCGACAGCGAAAACGTCCAGCATCTAGAAGTTCTCCCAACCAACAGGCAACCACTGAATTTCTCAATCAAAAGAAGAAGAAAAAAAGGAGGCAATCACTGAAGACAAACGTCCAGCATCTAGAAACAGCGCCTTGAGTCTTCAGTAGCTAGGCCTGCGCCATACACGTCGTCAATGCGCACAGTGGCCGGCCATTAACTTGTTACTGTTAAATCGCGTTCACTTCCACGGAAGAGCGACCTCGACCCACTGCTTCCACTACAGTACGAGGATCTATCATGTAAACATATATTTTCATGCATAAATGGTAGTGTTGGTCGCTGCATCATTGAGGTTCACATCCTGAAGCATCGTCCAAAGGGAGAAGCCCCTTTTGGAACTGGGCCTCATCCAAGTGTTGATGTTGCTTATCCAAGCATCTCCTGTCAGGGCCTTTTTTGTAACATTTTATCATTAGTGCTCTTAGAGGCGAAAATTGGCAATGTAGCTCGAGAATAGAAAATTTTCAGAATTCAATTTCTAGGTTTCAAAAAATTCTGAAAAAGAATACACACATGCCTATGGATGTTATTTGTATGCAAAGTTTCATGGTGACCCTAACCTTCATGCGAGCTACACAAAAAATAACTAGATCTTGTATTTCTAGCACATGTATTATTCATTATCAAAGCACATGAATTTTTTTCCTGCAACTCACGTCTAAATGTATTTGAGAATGAAACTTACTCACTATAAGTACATTTAAATTTATTTTCAGTTTTTTAAATGAAAGATCGATTTATGATATTTTTGAGAATTTCGGGCGACCGTGGCGATGGTCAAACTGCAAAATCCCAGCACCACCATCATCCACTGAAATTGTGTGTCTGGCTCTACCGCCCCGACTACAGTCGCACGCGCAGACTTCTCCGCTTCCTTCCACCCTGCCAACGCCAAGAGACGCCGACCCGACGACAGCAACGCACGTACGTACGGGCAAAAATGGGTGTGGCGGGGATGAATCCCGGTGCCCCGCCGCACAGCGCGCCTGTCACCTCGGTTCGCCCACGTAGGTCCTCCTGCTAGCGCACGATATCTAGCTGGTCGATGGATGCATTTCTTTTTCCTCTTGCTGAAGGTCGATCGATGCACTGTGGGTTTGTGACTGGACACGGGGAGCTGTATTTGTATCCGGACTTCCACAGGCCCCAGCTCAAGCTAAATATTGTCCCTTAAGAAATCGCTTATTGCCAAAACTTGTTCGCGTCAATGTCTCTTCTTTTTTCTGCGGGTTAATGTCTCTTTTTATATATAAGCTCGTGAAAATATTTTCTTGCAACCTCTTGGCTTCTCTTTTTCTTGTAGGATTTTTTTTTCAATCTGTTCGTCGTTTGTCATGTCAGTACAAGAAACAACCAATAATAACAAAACTTGCATTCAGATCTCTATTCCACCCAGCGACGACTACATGAACCAAAATGAGCCAAAGGCGTGCCGCCGTCATCGCCCCCCTTTGCCGGAGTCAGGCAAAACTTGTTGTGGTAACAATTATGAAGTCATCGTCCTAATGCCCCACTGGCCACTGGACAACCGCATCAGAACAACAACCACCACTGATGAAGAGAAGTATAGATCGAAAGATTCATCCTATAGACACACGAGCGGATATTGGATCCACGAAAGACCAACACAGGTCGAATCCCAAGAGTTCCGCATGAGACACACCTCTGCACGCCCTTCAACGATGCTAGATGCACCGCCGTGATGAAGGCTAAACGAGGAGGACCTTATGGGGGGGGGGGTCGCCTTACCTTCCTAAGCAAAGACTCAACCCCAAGTTGATCTAAAAAACCTAAAATGGAGCCCAAACCCTCTTGTCGGCAAGGGTCGGGAACCACTGCGCTTCCATGGCCCTAAGACCACAGGAGACGAGGCAGACCGACGACGCCACCAACGAAAATCGGAGGAACCCTAATCGCCCGTGGAGTCGAAAGAGGAGGAAAAGGGTACATATGACGTTGTTGGCACCTCCTCTCACATCCTTTGTAAACAAAGACTTCTGCTATATATCGCTCAACCAACCTTTCTCTGTCAACCACATAGTCCTCAAGAGTTAAATGGTGCGAGAAGAGAAAATATTGTGCTTTGCTGCCCATGAAGCGAACCACATCGCCAACGGCACCTCCTCTCCTCGACTATTCGACTCAATGTTACAACCCATTAGAAAATTTGACTACTAATGAGATCTAAAAGCAGTGCTTGAAGATTTCCATACACATAAGATCGATATTGCTAGGTTCAACTACGGGGTCATTACTTTCGTACCAAAAACCAGTGATCCTAAATCCAGCTTTGTCAGTGAAACTGAATCTGAAATTTGAAACAAACAACTATTTCGAATCAGCTTTGCGCCTGAAGCCAGCTTTGCCAATGGAACTGAATCTAGAATTTAAAACAAAGAATTATTTTGAACCAGCTTTCCCAGTAAAGCTGAAACTGAATTTTGGTCATTATTAGTGCAATTTGTTGAAGCACCTCAAAGTGTACTTCAGTGGCGGCTGGTGATTAGAATCAAATCCAAGCTAAAACTAATGGGGCCTTATATCACTACGAAACAGGTTTGCCATTGAAGTGAATCAACAAGTGATTTTGAATCCAATTAAAGCTGAAACAAACAGGGCCTAAACAGATCCAAAAATTTAGACACATCCGCCTGTTGAATGTTGATCTTAAAGTTTTCACTAAAATTCTTATGATTAGACTAGTGACATAGTTGGTTCTATAATTTCCCCATATTATTTTTATTAAGGCGGGTTCATAATGGAAGGTGTGTTAATTTTACATGAAGCCCTTAACTCAATTCATGTTAAAAAGCAAACTGCTATGCTTTCCAAAGTTGAAATGGTCTTTTGTCAACAACATGCTACCTTGAAAGTAGATCGGAAGGATCCAACCTGATAACATACGAATGTAGCAAACAAAGACTGCCCAAATCCCGCAAATCCAGCAAAGATCCACCAAAGACAAGCACTGACCAAATCCCGCAAGATCCGTCGGAGTCACACCTCCACACACCCTCCGACGATGCTAGATGCACCACCGGATGGGGGCTAGGCGGAGAGAACCTTATTCCATCTTCTGGGAGCCGTTGTCGTTTCTCCTTCCCGAGCCAGACACAAAGCCTAACAAAACTCAAAAAAATTATCGATAAAGGGAGCCCTCCTGCCGGCAAGGACCGAGATCCACTATGCCTCCATGGCCCAAGGGCCACCGGAGATGAGGCGGACCGACAGTGGCGATGACGGGTGGTAGGGGATCCAGGCTGTTATTGGAAAGGCGACGACGGTTGGGCACTTGGCAAGGACATTCTTTATCTCCATCATTGATTGATTTAGTTGTTGATGCTCTTGCTATTATCATGGATAAAGTAGAAAACAAGGGTTTATTAGAGGGGTTTTAGAGGAGGTTACGGAAGGAGGAGAAAACATGCTGCAATATGCAGATGATAATATTCTTTCCACGTGATGACATTTCTAATGCATTTTCTTTGGAAAATTATCATATGTGCTTTCGAACATATGTATGGTTTAGAAGTTGAATTTATCAAAAGTGAAAATTTTCTTGTTTGGGGAGGTTGCAGGTATACCTATCCATAAGTTGAGTTGGGTCGGGCTTCAGGCCGGGCCTAATAAAACCCGCAGCAGAAAACCCAAGCCTAGACCAGACCGGCCGACGGGCCTAGATTTCAGGCCCAAGCCCAACCCACTAGTGGGAAAACCTGTTGGGCCTCAGGTCGGCCTCTTCCTCAAAATGCAAACATGCCAAGCCAAGCCTGACCCGACCCGGCCTTTGGGCTCAAAACTTAGGCCCAGGCCCGAGCCGTAGGCAAGACCGAGCCGGGCCGAGTCAGGCTATTTCGGGCCCGGTTGGGTCGGGTCAACCAGGCCGGGTTTCCCATGGCTAGGTATAGTCGCAGGTAAAGAGAATATACTTTTGAAAAACCTTTACTTGCTAGGTTGGGCTTTGGTATGAAATACTTTGGCATTCATCTTAACTAAATTAGAATTAGAATTAGGGATTGGAGATCTTATATATGAAGACAAATATGAAAAATTATGTGTTTGCTGGTAAGGTAGAATGCTGAATATTACTGGTAGGTTTGCTTTGGTACACTCTTCTCTAAGTAATATTCCTATGTTTATGATTTCCTTCTAACCAATTCCTGTGGGGGCAAAGAAAATAGTTGATTTATTCAGAGCTAGAATTACCTGGTAAGGAGACAAATATAAAAGGAAGTATCATTTGGTTATATGGACTGAAGTTTGGAATTCTTAACTTGATTTTGGTGAACAAAGCCTTTCTAGCCAAATGGCTATGGAAGTTAGAAACTGAAGAGGGTCCCTGGTAGACTACTTTATTAAATAAATAAGTCAATAGTGATTGTCTATTTGGCGTGAAACATAAGATAGGAGACTCCCAGTTTTGGGCTGGGCTTCTATCAACAAGGGAGTTTTTTTTTCAAATATGTCACAAAAGATGTAGGAAATTGTAGGAATATTAGATTATTGGAAGATTGATGGGTGGATGATAAACTACTTAACCAATCCTACCCTAGGTTGTATGTCATTTGCTTCACTAGAAACATCAAGCTGAGAGATGTGATGGAGAAAGGTCTAGATCATTTTAACTTCAGGAGAACCTTGTGGGTATATTAACACAATGGAATGAAATCAAGGAGACATGTGTTGCGAATGAACTAAAAGAGGAGAAAGAGTCTTTACTTTGGTCTCTTACTGCTCATGGCAAATATACTATTAAATAATTTTATAAGACACTAGTTGTCAATAAGTTGCATTTTCCATTCAATTTTTTTGTAAAAAGTTCAAGGCCTTTCTTTGGTTAACTGTGCACAATAGTGTGTTCAACAAAAACAACCTGCCAAAAAGGGGGTGGACAGGGAGCACAAAATATGTATTTTGTGGTGCCGATGAAACCACCGATCATTTATTTTGTCACTGTTCTGTAACCAAATTTCTATGGAGCCTCTTTATAGTGTACTTTTAGTTTACCTCAATTTGGGAAGGAGAAAAAAAAATATGAAGCTCTATTTGTGCATTTCTGGACTGCTATGGTCTATATGGACCTGCAGAAATGATACATGATTTTTACACAAGAGGATGCTTGATCCTTTTGTGATTCTTCATAAATCTTGCTCTCTTATAAGTTCTTGGAAAAAAAAGAAGATCAAAGGGCGTTGATGTGGGGGTAAAACTTCTAGAACGAGTGGCACACAAGGTGTTCAATACTTCTCCCGGGTGGTGCACTAGAGTCATGTGGATTACTGGTGGCTGATGGATGAGAAATGAAGATGTTCTGGTGGCTACTCTCTGACAGGCTAATCAACTTCATTCTATCGTCCTGTTGGTGGCTTTGTTTTACTTTTATGTCCTCTATCGTATGATTGTTCATGTTGTGGGCCTGTAACTTCCTCTTAGTTTCCTTGTTCCTATGTTATCCTTGATTTGGTTTGTAAGCATGCTAATATGGATGTTGCTCCTTTGAACACATGACTGGCTTTGGGTTGCGTCCTTGATATGCTAGTAGGAGTTATCTACCAGTAGGTTGTTGGCTTTAGGATGAGGTGTTGGTAGTGACGGTACGAATAGCCACCAGTACCCTCGGTAGGATAGTGAATGTGTCCGGAAGTACCAGAAAGAAGTTCGCACATGGGGTTTACCCAGGTTCATACCCTCATGGTGAGGTAATATTTTACGTCCCGATTTGCTTTGTATTTTTGTGGGAGCACCTTGTGCGAGGGGGTTACAAGATGATGATATATGTGACTACCAAGAGTATGGTCTATGGAATAGATGGGAATGGCTACCCCTAGCCTCACCTTATATAGGGGGCAAGAGCTAGGGTTTACAGTGGCATTAAGTGACTTCATGTCAATGGCTTCTTAGCTTGTATGCCAAGATCTTGCTCCGAGTCGGGCCGCTGCACTACCTCCCGAAGTCGTGCTCCCGTCAGGCCTCCTGGGCCCCAAGGCCGGCCCAACAACGGTCTTCCTGGCCGGTGGGCCATGCTCAGCGTATTGCACCGTCAGGTAGTTTTTAATGTTTGTTAACAAACTTTTATTTGGTTTCTAGGAAGGAATTCGGGAGGAAGCCCCTTTTATTAAAAAAAGGGAAACCCGACAACTAAGCTTTCTGGGTTACTAAAAGTTCTACAACGTGAAACATAAAATCTATCTGCTTTTAATTGAACCACATGCGGTGCTTCGCTTGTAGGCCCCTGAATTTATTTAGGCAGTGCAATATTGTATTCAGGACAAAAGAACAAAATGTCATACTCTCTCTCTCTCTCTCAAAATTCATTACCATCACATTTTGACAAGGCTTTCTTGTAAGACTGCCAGGACACTCATTATCCACTGAACAGAGTGCGTGATCTATTTGTCCTCGCACCAATCTTCATCTTGCACCTCTTGCTCGCTTGTCGACCAGCCGTCTTCACCCTCCACCCCTCCCCATTGCTATAGGGGAGGGGATGGAGAGCGTTCTGGGCCATAACCATTCCCATGTCAGATGAGAACTACACTATGGTTTTCATTGTTTGGCCCATGTCATACTTCTCATGTGTATTATTCATTCGATTAGCCTTGTAAATATAACTTTCTAGCTCAGGTAGTGTTGGGGATATAACTATTGGTATGACCCGCCCAGGAGGGTCCAGGTTATACCTACAAGTATTCTTGAAGCCCAAGACCAAGGTTGAAGATGGCGGCTCAGTTAAGGGCCCAAAGCCCAGAGGCGACTTAAGGCCTGTAGTGATAAACCGCCATATGTACGTGACTTGTATTGTAAGGCAAGAATAGTTAAGAGACCGAGCCGGACACTGTTTATGAGCCGGTCGGGACTCTGTGAGCCGCTGGGCGTCGACCTCTATATATAAAGGGACGACCCGGCGGCGGTTCAGGGTAAGTAACATTAGATCGAGAGCTAGGTCAAGCGATTCCGCTCCCTAGTTATCGAGTCATAAGCAATCCCACTCAAAACTAGATCGTAGGCTTTTACCTTCACCGTAAGGGGCCGAACCAGTATAAACCTCGTATCCTTTGTCCCGATTAACCCCTTTAAGCTTCCTAGTTGCGATGGTTCCACGACTAAGTCCTTTCATTAGGACATCTGACGTGACAATTTCACGATAGTTGGCGCCCACCGTGGGGCTAGCGCATGGTGGATTTGAGTTCTTAAAGGGAAGTTTCGAAGGGCTCAAGGGATACGCTGTGGGCCGGATGACCAAAAGTCATCGCGGCAAGCTCTACATCGACGACGCGGGCTGGGGCCCCGACGCCGGCTCAATTGAGTACGGGTACCGGGTCCCCTTCGATGGAATCCACGTCTTCATCGGCAAGATCGGCGAGCCGGGCCCTGAGCCGGACATCTACCGACCTCGTCGAGGTGGCTCAGCGTGTGAGACCCGCCCGGGCTCTGCCTGCTGTGAAGCGTGCCTTCGTGGGATGCATCCACGGAGGACTCTCTGAAGGATCTGCATCTGGCGGTGAGACGGCCATCTATTCTGATGGTGAGTCGTCCACAGGCGAGACGGATTCACTGTATCAACTGCAAGACGGCGGGCTTGGGGGCTATTCCGATGGCAGCAGTATTCCGGATCTCCTTGAGCCGCCGAGCAGGGTCGGAATCTTCATGGCCGGCACGCAACCTATTCAAGACTCTACAACTGCGGCAGTAATAACCTCCGGTCAGCAGTAGCCGGGGTAGGAGGCCATGTGCGCTCGCCGGCTCAGGTGTTGATAGATCTCACGGATAAGATGACCACTTTGTTAACCGCCACGGTCAACCCGACGGATCAAGCTCAACATGATGCGGAAGTGGCGCAGTTAAAACTAGATATAGTGCAGGCTAAGGAAGATCTTGCAGCGGAAGATGTCAAGATGACCGCAGAGCGGGCGGCTCTGGACGCTCAGGCTCAGCGGATTCATGCGCAGACTTTCCGGCTCATGATGGATCAGAACGCGTCCAATGAGGTCATGAGGAGAAGATACTAGAAGACTCAGTCTCGGCTCCCTCCGGTTTATGATCCTCGAAACCTCTTCCATACACCCGGTGCAGGGCCCAGTAACCCGCCGGAGACAAACCAGGTTGCGGCACCCGGGGTTGGGACGCCGGTTCAACCACAGGTGATGGGGCCTCCCCGTATGAATACTGCTCCACCTCAGTATGCACCGACACCACCGGGTCATTATTCTAACCCGTTGGAGAACATGATCGCGGCGGCGGCACGACTGGTGGCTCTCCCGATGGACGGCGACTCTCCGACGGCGGTTGAAACCCGCCGGGTCAGAGAACTCCTTCGGACGGCCTTAGCACAGCAGGAGGCATACTCATATAGCCGGGACATGATTCATTCAACCCCTCGTCCGAACCGGAGTCCGAGTTATAGCAGGCACATGGACCCGGCGGCCGTTTCAAGCAATGCCCGGCGCCGGAACCAGCCAGGCGGGCATGACGCTGCGTGCAATGGAGCCTTTAACTTGGTGGATTAGGACAGAATACATCAAGTGGCTGAGCGGGCGGCTCAGCACGCAGTTGAGCAGGCGGCTCAGCTGACGGCTTACCAGCCTTATCCGGTTTATCCGACGACTTCTACTGAGGCAGGCGTGGCCACCAGGACCGGAGGCGTCCCCTGTCTGGTGCCAGCTCTATGTAACGAATGTTTGCCCAAGGATTTCAAAGGACCTAGGAGGGTACCTAATTATGCAGCCGACTTACAGCCTGGGGCATGGATTGAAAGCTATGAGATGGCTATGAATTACTGGAGGTTAGTGATGCTGCGATGGCCAAGTACTTCACCATGATGTTGGATGGAACTGCCCGCACTTGGTTGAAGGGGCTACCACCTAATTCCATCGGGTCATGGGCAGAGTTAAAAGCCCGGTTCATTCAGAACTTCAAAGATACATGCAAGCAGCCCATGTCAATTGTGGATTTGACTAGTTGCAAGCAGGAGGAAGGTGAGTCCATGATCCATTGGGTGCGCCGGGTCAAAGCCATAATACATTCATTTGATAAGATGGACGCCGGCTCTGTAGTCTTAATGTTGGAGAAAAATTGCCGTTTTTTGCCTTTGAAGATGAAGCTAGGGTGGCTCAAGCGCGATTGTAATGATATGGGTACGCTGATGGCGGCTCTGGTCAAGTACGCCGACTCTGATAGTACCAAGGATCCCGAGTCTGATGATGAAAAGACAGGGAAGGGAAAGAAGAATGGCAACGGCAAGGGCCCTCAGCATAACCTGGCAAATCAAGAAGGTAAAAAACATAAGGCTGATGGTAGCTTAGAGTTTGTGGCTAACACTAATGCGTAGGGCAACAATCAACGACGTAAGGGGAGACCACCTCCCCGGTCCGGCGGGTTAGGCCCCACGCTTAAGCAGTTACTGAATGAGCCCTGTCCAAGGCATGGCACTCAGCAGAAGCCGGCCACTCATCTATGGGAGGACTATACGATCTTGAAGGCTTTCAAGAATTCCAACATGTTCGACGGTAATAATGGGCAGGGCGGCGGCTCAGGTGGCGGCGGTTTTCATGGCCCGGGCAGTGGTTCAAATTCCAATTTTCAAAATTCTCAAGGGAATCAAGGTGGTTATAACTGGCAATCTGGCCAGGGTGGTCAGCAGCAGCAGGGTGGATACCAGAGCCATCCAAAGCAGCTGAATAGTGGACAATATCATCTTTTCACCATCAGTTTGTGCAAACGAGACTAGAAGCTTCATAAGAGGGTTGTGAACGCTG
Organism: Triticum timopheevii; assembly: GCA_963921465.1. NCBI lineage: Eukaryota > Viridiplantae > Streptophyta > Magnoliopsida > Poales > Poaceae > Triticum > Triticum timopheevii. The sequence goes on from OY997262.1 coordinate 475,409,850, forward strand.
TTGAGCCGGCAGTTCCTCATTATTTGAGGTGGTCTGAGCAGCCTATTCTATGGAGTAGGGAAGATCACCCTCCCCGGGTTGACAATCCGGGTCACCTGGCCTTGGTGGTGGCCCCTCAGGTTGGTGGATATAAATTCACTAAAGTGCTCATGGATGGAGGCAGCAGCATCAACATCCTCTATTATGAGACCTTCCGTCGCATGGGGTTAACTGATAAAAACCTTAAGCAGTCCAACACTGTTTTTCATGGCGTGGTGCCTGGTAAGTTGGCGTATCCAGTTGGAAAGATCGAGCTGGAGGTAGCCTTTGGAGATGATTATGACTCCAGGGCTGAGAAATTAACTTTTGAGGTGGTCAAGATCAGAAGCCCGTATCACGCCCTCTTTGGGCGGCCGGCTTATGACAAGTTCATGGCGAGGCCGTGTTATGTTTATTAGCAGCTCAAGATGCCGGGTCATAAAGGCACCATCACAGTGCATGGGAGTAGGAAGATAGCCTTGGAATGTGAGGAAGGTGATGCCGCTTATGCTAAATCTGTTTGTGCGACAGAAGAGCTGAAGTTCTACAAGGACAATGTTGACCCGGCAGATATGACGTCTTTGAAAAAGCCAACCACAAAGCATGAGCCGGTCATGAAGTTTAAGTCGGCTAATGATAGTAAGCTTGTTGACTTTGTTCCAGGCGACTCATCTAAGCAGTTCAGTATCAGTGCCAATTTGGATCCCAAATACGAAAGCGCGCTCATCGAGTTCATCCGTGAGAACCGGGACATCTTTGCATGGAAACCTTCTGACATGCCGGGTGTACCAAGATAACTCGCTGAGCACACTCTTAATATTGATCCAAAGTTTAAACCGGTCAAGCAGTTTCTTCGGCGATTCAATGAGGAGAGGGGTAAGGCCATTGGTGAGGAAGTAGCTCGGTTCTTGGCGGCCGGGTTCATTGTTGAAGTTTTTCATCCAGAGTGGTTGGCTAACCCAGTGCTGGTGCTTAAGAAGAACGACACTTGGCGTATGTGTGTGGATTACACAGATTTAAACAAGGCTTGTCCGGCTGATCCCTTTGCTCTCCCTCGTATTGATCAAATTATTGATGCTACGGCGGGTTGTGAGCGTCTGAGTTTTTTGGATGCTTACTCTGGTTATCATCAGATCAAAATGGCAGTTAAGGACCAGGAGAAGACAACGTTCATTACTCCATTTGGAGCTTTCTTCTATGTATCTATGCCTTTTGGGCTCAAGAGTGCCCAGGCGACTTACCAGCAGTGTGTGCAGAATTGTCTTCATAACCAGATTGGGCGCAATGTTCATGCTTATGTGGACGACATCATGATGAAATCCGGAGAGAAGGAGACCTTGATAGATGATCTGAAGGAGACCTTTGACAATCTTCGGGTCTACAAGATGATGCTTAACCCGGCCAAGTGTGTTTTTGGCATGCCTGAAGGCAAGCTTTTGGGTTTTCTGGTTTCTAATAGGGGCATCGAGGCTAACCTGGAGAAGATCAAGGCAATCACCTCTTTGGCTAAGCCAGCGTGCATCAATGATGTTCAGCGTTTGGCAGGTCATATCGCTGCTTTAAGCCGGTTCATAAGCCGATTAGGTGAGAAGGCTATACCACTGTATCAAATTATGAAGAAGATAGAGGACTTCGTCTGGAGTGACACTGCCAACGCCGCCTTTGAAGATTTGAAGAGACAGCTAGCTAAGCCGCCCGTCCTTGCTGCTCCCATTGATAAGGAGCCCTTATTGTTATATGTGGCTACTAACGCACGTGCTTTCAGCGTAGCCATCATTGTGGAACGCAAGGAGGCTGGCAAGGAGCATCCGGTTCAGCGGCCGGTTTACTATATCAGTGAGGTACTTATTGAGTCCAAACAATAGTATCCACATTGGCAGAAGCTCGTTTATGATGTGTTCATGGCAAGCCGGAAGCTTAAGCAATATTTCCTGGGCCACCCTATCACTGTGGTTAGTTCTGCTCCTTTGGGAGATATCATTCAAAACAAAGAAGCCACAGGATGAGTCGCCAAGTGGGCCATTGAACTTGGGCCTCATGGTTTAAAGTATGCGCCACGCACTGCTATCAAATCTCAAGCACTGGTGGATTTCATCAACGATTGGACAGAGCTGCAGATGCCTGAAGAGAAGCCAGACAACACGTATTGTACTATTCACTTTGATGGGTCCATGCAATTGGAGGGCTCGGGGGCTGGAGTTGTTTTAGCTTCCCCTCGAGGTGAAATTTTTTGTTATGTGCTACGGTTGATGTTTCCCTGTACTAACAATGCAGCTGAGTATGAGGCCTTACTACATGGTCTTCGGATGGCTAAGGAGATGAGCTTAAGCCAGGTAAGGTGTTTTGGCGACTCAGATTTGGTGGCTCAACAAGTATCAGGCAAGTGGGATTCCAAGGATCCTCTCATGGCGGCTTATCACCGTGAAGTTGATGCCATTGCTAGACATTTCAAGGGTTACCAAGTGGAGCACATTGACCGCAGAAAGAACGAGGCGGCTGATGCCTTAAGCCGGATAGGCTCTCCGCGTAAGCCGGTGCCGCCTAATAGTTTCTTGAATATTCTGCATAACCCTTCTGTCAAGTTACCTACAGAGGAAGACTTGGCTGTTCCTGACTCAGAAGCACAATTGGTGCCGGCTCTTCACGTTATCCCAGATTGAACAATGCCATATCTGGCTTACATGACCCGGGGCAAGTTGCCTGAGGATGAAACCTTGGCCAGGCAGATAACCCGGCGGTCTAAGTCAATGACAATCGCCAATGGCGAGTTGCATCGTCGCAGTGTTACAGGGGCGTTTCAGCATTGTGTCTCTCCTGAAGAAGGCCAAGAAATTCTACATGAGATTCATGAAGGGGATTGTGGCCATCATGCTGGGTCAAAATCCCTTGCGGCCAAGGCGTTCCGTCATGGATTTTATTGGCTGACGGCTCATGCTGATGTCGAGGACCTGGTCAGTAAATGTGATGGTTGTCAGAAGTTCTCAAGACGTGCTCACGTGCAGGCTCAAGAGCTGAGAATGATTCCAATTACTTGGTCGTTTGCAGTCTGGGGGCTTGACATGGTTGGGCCTTTCCAAAGATAAGAACCCACCTTTTGGTGGCGGTAGATAAATTTACAAAGTGGGTTGAGGCAGAGCCAGTCAGTAAGTGTGATGCAGTTACAGTGGTTCAGTTCATGAAAAAGGTGATATTTTGCTTTGGCTTTCCACACAGTATTATAACTAACAATGGCACTAATCTGTCTAAAGGCGCCATGGAAGAATTTTGTCAACGTGAGCATATTCGGCTTGATGTTTCATCAGTGGCTCAACCCCAGTCCAATGGTCAAGCTGATCGAGCCAATCAGGAGATCTTGAAAGGCATCAAGCCCCGTCTTTTGGTCCCTTTGCAGTAGACGCCGGGTTGTTGGGTTGAGGAGTTACCCTCTGTGATATGGAGCATCAATACTACTCCCAACAGGTCTACGGGTTATACGCCTTTCTTCATGGTTTACGAAGCTGAGGCGGTTCTCCCTAGTGAAATCTGTCATGACTCGCCCCATGTGGCGGCTTATGTTGAGGCGGACAATGAACAGGTGCATCAGGATGCCCTTGACCTGTTAGATGAAAACCGTGACTTGGCAGCAGCTCGCTCGGCGATTTACCAACAGGACCTACGCCATTATCACAGCCGCCGAGTTAAGTCCAGAACCTTTCAGGAAGGTGATTTGGTGCTCCGGCTCATCTAGGATCAAACTGATGCACACAAGTTATCCCCACCTTGGGAAGGGCCCTTTGTGGTCAGAAAGAACTTGAACAATGGGTCATACTACCTTATCGATGTTCGAGAGCACAAAGACTCACGTAAGTCGGAGGAGGAGACCCGCCGGCCGTGGAATATCGCTCATCTTCGGCCTTACTACACTTGAGCCACCGGCTCTCATGATATACATATTTTGACGATGTATATATTATGATAAATAATAAAGTAGGACCTCTGTCCTTTTTTCATCCTCAAAGGTAAATATGTCATTGTTATTATCATTGTCATCTCACATGATCACTTGGGGGCTGATCGTATTCGAATCTCACTTGACCCGTTTGATCCGGCTTATGATCGTATTCAAATCTAGCCGTTAAACCTTATGATCACTAGGGGGCTTCCTGTTCAAACATAGATCATATTCGAACCAAAGATAACATAGCTGTCGGTACCCTTTTGATTGGCACACTACCAAGCTCACTTGGGGGCTTGTTGATCGTATTCGAATCATAGCTCAACCCCTATTGGGAACCGACTTTGATCGTATTCGGATCAGAGTCGTTAAAAAACTCTCAAGGTCATTAGGGGGCTTCCTGTTCAAACATAGGTCGTATTCGAACCAAAGAGAATATAGCTGTCGGTACCCTCTTGATCAGCACAACGCCAAAGCCACTGGGGGCTACATGATCATATTTGAATCCTAGCTTAACCCCTTTGGAACGGTTTACTGATTGTATTCAAATCAGAAGCCTTGAATTTTTTAGATTCTATTTGGTTTAAGTTTTTCTTTGGAAGCACCCTTTATTTGACTTGAGGCTTTTTTGAGGTTTACAAGTACAAGTATGGTTAATTTTAACCCGGCTTGATTTCGGCTGTTAAGTCGCCAATATATGAGAATCATCCTACCTTTGGAAGTGTTGGTTTCCAAAGTTTGGGTTATCACCCTTACTGTCCGGGTTATAAAAGCCGGTAGTGCAAATCAAAAGGTCACAGGTAAAAGATTATAGTTGTGTTTCAACATTATATGTTACAACAGGCTTATCTGTGATTCTTCTTTTATCTTAATATATCAAGTTATTATGACCCGCCTTGCAGTAAGCCACCAAGGGATCTTGCGGTCTGTTTTTATGTGTAGGACAGTTAAAAGATTTGGTCAAGCATACGAAAAGCAGATGAAAAGTAAACATGGGTGAATATAACACGGCAGCTTAATAGTATTAAGCACCAAAAACGTGCACGATGGCACGACCAAATCAAAGTTATTTCTATTCTATTACATGACTCCCCGAGTCCAAATGATTCATATTGTTTTTAGCACATCACAGGTATGAGCCGCCACGGCAGATTAGCTCTCATGTTGGCCTGAAGCGTCCGGGTTAGCCCTCTCCGCTTCTTCGCCCGGTTCCCTTTCCTGGAAGGTTGATGATGACCAGTCAATGTTGTTCAAAGCTTCAAATTCAGCTTCATCATCAACTAGTCCGTCCGGGTCAACTTCAGGGGCGAAGGTATGCTTACGGAGTGGGGGGATCAGACTGGTCACTTTATAGTGAGGCGTTGGAATTCTCCGGTTCTCTGTGTCATAGACCGCCTGGTACTTGGTGAGTTCTACTTCGTCAGCTATCATGGTGGCCACGGGGCGTACCTCCTTCACACAAGCAGCAAAGTCTTCCTGTTCAAAGGAAGTACCATCCTCCTTCAGGCTTGGATAACCGATAGCGATGTCGGCCGGGTCTAACTCTGGTAGCCAAGCTTTGGCCCGGCTTAAAGCATTCACCGCTCCGGCTCTTACAGCTGACCGCCTTAGTTCAATGAACCGTTGGGGTAGAACGGAAAGCTTCTTTAATACCTCCACCAGGAGGGTAGGCAGTTCATTTGACAAAGCCACCGTGGCTAAGGCACGCTGAGACCCGGTGTACAGTTGCTCCACCAGTGTATAAACCGCCTTCAGCTTAATCAGCATATCTTGGTTCAGATTTGAACTTCTGGGGCCTACATAAACATGGTCAGGTGAGTCAATTCCAATTTATATGGTCAATTGAAAGGTTCAAGTATTTAACACTTGTAGGACGACTTATCAAAGATCGCTGAGACCATCTGAGAGACATGGCATATTCAACCAGTTAATTCACCAGTTGCTTCTTCAAGAGCCGCCCTTGCCTTCTCAGCTCGATTAATCAATACAATTTTTTCGTCAGCCCAGGCCTTTTTCTCCATTTCAAATTCTTTCTTCGGTTTTTCTTGTTAAGAAACGCTGAATTTAAACTTGGAGTCAGCTCTTTGGGTTTCCGTCTCTTGGGCCTCAAGGCGGTTCTTCAGATCAGACACTTTTGATTCAAGTTGACTCGTGGCGGCCTATACAAATACCGAGTCAAGAATCAGGACAAACATGACGCAATATTAAGTCCCAAGCCTTTTGCAAGCAACAACACTTGGCACTTGGGGGCTAATGTCTACCGAAGAATTTTACTTAACATGGCGATTCATGACAGTAAGTCCAAAGCACTTTGCAAGCAATAGTACTTGGCACTTGGGGGCTAATGCATATTGCTATTCAAAGCTTTGTAAGTATTTTACTTTATACAACCATATGAAGGACCGGTTCAACCATGCTGGTTAAGCCACCCCTTGGGGACTATGGAGTAAGCCGGACTTCTTGCATATTTTATCCATCTATGTTACTAATGTCACTAAATTTGTTTCTAAGTCTACAGCATATTCATCATAAGCAATAGACTTGGGGCCTAGCATAGTAAAGATAAATGAATACAGAGAAAGGGTTGTACCTCAAATTTTTGGTGCATCTACTTCACCATGTCAATCTCGAGGTTACGACTGTTGTGCACTTGGCTCATGTAGCCAAAAAAGACTTCTCCAGTACTCATGTGAGTATAGTCCGCGACATCAAGCTTGACCTAGCGGTGTTCCAGAAGCTCCTCCTGTTGGGGAACGTAGTAATTTCAAAAAAATTCCTACGCACACGCAAGATCATGGTGATGATATATCAACGAGAGGGGAGAGTGTCCGTCCACGTACCCTCGTAGACCGTAAGTGGAAGCATTAGCACAACGCGGTTGATGTAGTTGTACGTCTTCACGATCCGACCGATCCAAGCACCGAACGTACGGAGCCTCCGAGTTCAGCACACGTTCAGCTCGATGACGATCTCCGGCCCTCCGATCCAGCAAAGGCTCCGGAGATGAGTTCCGTCAGCACGACGGCGTGGTGACGATGATGATGTTCTACCGGCGCAGGGCTTCGCCTAAACTCTACGACGATATGACCGAGGTGGAATATGGTGGAAGGGGGCACCGCACACGGCTAAGGAACGATCCGTAGATCAACTTGTGTATCTATGGGGTGCCCCCCGCCCCCGTATATAAAGGAGCCAGGGGGGAGGAGGCCGCCGGCCTAAGGGGCGTGCCAAGGGGGGGAGTCCTACTCCCACCGGGAGTAGGACTCCCCTTTTCCAAGTTGGAGTAGGAGAGAAGGGGGAAAGAGGAGGAAGAGGGGAAGGAAAGGGGGGGCGCCGCCCCCTTTCCCTTGTCCTATTCGGACTAGGAGGGGGAGGGGCGCGCGGCCCCCTCCTGGCTCCTTCCTCTTCTCCCTCTTGGCCCATGTAGGCCCATTAACCCCCCCGGGGGGTTACGGTAACCTCCCGGTACTCCGGTAAAATGCCGATTTCACCCGGAACCATTCCGATGTCCAAACATAGGCTTCCAATATATCAATCTTTATGTCTCGACCATTCCGAGACTCCTCGTCATGTCCGTGATCACATCCGGGACTCCGAACAAACTTCGGTACATCAAAACTTATAAACTCATAATAAAACTGTCATCGAAACGTTAAGCGTGCGGACCCTACGGGTTCGAGAACTATGTAGACATGACCTAGAACTATTCTCGGTCAATAACCAATAGCGGGACCTGGATGCCCATATTGGCTCCTACATATTCTACGAAGATCTTTATCGGTCAAACCGCATAACAACATACGTTGTTCCCTTTGTCATCGGTATGTTACTTGCCCGAGATTCGATCGTCGGTATCCAATACCTAGTTCAATCTCATCACCGGCAAGTCTCTTTACTCGTTCTGTAATGCATCATCCCGTAACCAACTCATTGGTCACATTGCTTGCAAGGCTTATAATGATGTGCATTACCGAGAGGACCCAGAGATACCTCTCCGACAATTGGAGTGACAAAACCTAATCTCGAAATACGCCAACTCAACATGTACCTTCGGAGACACCTGTAGTACTCCTTTATAATCATCCAGTTACGTTGTGACGTTTGGTAGTACCCAAAGTGTTCCTCCGGTAAACGGGAGTTGCATAATTCTCATAGTTACAGGAACATGTATAAGTCATGAAGAAAGCAATAGCAGAATACTAAACGATCAAGTGCTAAGCTAACGGGATGGGTCATGTCAATCACATCATTCTCCTAAGGATGTGATCCCATTAATCAAATGACAACACATGTCTATGGTTAGGAAACATAACCATCTTTGATTAATGAGCTAGTCAAGTAGAGGCACACTAGTGACTATATGTTTGTCTATGTATTCACACATGTATCATGTTTCCGGTTAATACAATTCTAGCATGAATAACAAACATTTATCATGATATGAGGAAATAAATAATAACTTTATTATTGCCTCTAGGGCATATTTCCTTCAGTCTCCCACTTGCACTAGAGTCAATAATCTAGTTCACATCGCCATGTGATTTAACACCAATATTCATATCTGTATATGATTAACACCCATAGTTCACATCATCATGTGACCAACACCCAAAGGGTTTACTAGAGTCAATAATCTAGTTCACATCGCTATGTGATTAACACCCAAAGAGTACTAAGGTGTGATCATGTTTTGCTCGTGAGAGAAGCTTAGTCAACGGGTCTGTCACATTCAGAGCCGTATGTATTTTGCAAATATTCTATGTCCATAATGCTCTGCACGGAGCTACTCTAGCTAATTGCTTCCACTTTCAATATGTATCCAGATTGAGACTTAGAGTCATCTGGATCAGTGTAAAAGTTTGCACCGATGTAACTTTTACAACGAACTCTTTTATCACCTCCATAATCGAGAAACATCTCCTTAGTCCTTACTAAGGATATTCTTGACCGCTGTCCAGTGATCTACTATTAGGTCAAAATTGTATTCCTTTGCCAAACTCAGAGCAAGGTATACAATATGTCTAGTTCACAGCATAGCATACTTTATAGAACCTATGACTGAGGCATAGGGAATGACTTTTCATTCTCTTTCTATTTTCTGCCATGGTCGGGTCTTGAGTCTTACTCAATTTCACACCTTGCAACACAGGCAAGAACTCCTTCTTTGACTGTTCCATTTTGAACTATTTCAAAAAATTTATCAAGGTATGTATTCATTGAAAAATCTTATCAAGCGTCTTAATCTATCTATATAGATCTTGATGCTCAATGTGTAAGCAGCTTCACCGAGGTCTTTCTTTAAAAAGCTCTTATTCAAGTATCCTTTCATGCTTTGCAGAATAATTCTACATTATTTCCGATTAACAATATGTCATTCACATATACTTATCAGAAATGTTGTAGTGCTCCCACTCACTTTCTTGTAAATACAGGCTTCACCGCAAGTCTGTATAAAACCATATGCTTTGATCAACTCATCATAGCGAATATTCCAACTCCGAGAGGCTTGCACCAGTCCATAAATGGATCGCTGGGGCTTGCACACTTTGTTAGCACCTTTAGGATTGACAAAACTTTCTGGTTGCATCATATACAACTCTTCTTTAATAAATCCATTAAGGAATGTAGCTTTGACATCTATTTGCCAAATTTCATAAAATGTGGCAATTGCTAACATGATTCGGACAGACTTTAAGCATCGCTACAATTGAGAAAATCTCATTGTAGTCAACACCTTGAACTTGTCAAAAACCTTTTGCGACAAGTCGAGCTTTGTAGATAGTAACACTACTATCAACGTCCGTCTTCCTCTTGAAGATCCATTTATTTTCTATGGTTTGCCGATCATCGGGCAAGTCCACCAAAGTCCACACTTTGTTCTCATACATGGATCCTATCTCAGATTTCATGGCCTCCAGCCATTTTGCGGAATCTGGGCTCATCATCGCTTCCTCATAGTTCGTAGGTTTATCATGGTCTAGTAACATGACTTCCAGAATAGGATTACCGTACCACTCTGGTGCGGACCGTACTCTGAAAGACCTACGAAGTTCTGTAGTAACTTGATTTGAAGTTTCATGATCATCATCATTAGCTTCCTCACTAATTGGTGTAGGAATCACTGGAACTGACTTCTGTGATGAACTACTTTCCAATTCGGGAGAAGGTACAAATTACCTTATCAAGCTCTACTTTCCTCCCACTCACTTCTTTCGAGAGAAACTCCTTCTCTAGAAAGGATCCATTTTAGCAACGAATATCTTGCCTTCGGATCTGTGATAGAAGGTGTACCCAACAGTTTCCTTTGGGTATTCTACGAAGACGCACTTCTCCGATTTGGGTTTGAGCTTATCAGGATGAAACTTTTTCACATAAGCATCGCAGCCCCAAACTTTAAGAAACGACAACTTAGGTTTACTGCTAAACCACAGTTCATATTGTGTCATCTCAACGGATTTAGATGGTGCCCTTTTAACGTGAATGCAGCTGTCTCTAATGCATAACCCCAAAACGATATTGGTAAATCGGTAAGAGACATCATTGATCGCACCATATCCAATAAAGTACGATTACGACGTTCGTACACACCATAACGTTTGTAGTGTTCCAGGTGGCGTGAGCTGTGAAACTATTCCACTTTGTTTTGATTTAAGACCAAACCCGTAACTCAAATATTCGTCTCCGCGATCAGATCGCAGAAACTTTATTTTCTTGTTACGATGATTTTTCTACTTCACTCTGAAATTCTTTGAACCTTTCAACTATTTCAGACTTATGTTTCATCAAGTAGATATACCCATATCTGCTCAAATCATCTTGTGAAGGTCACAAAATAACGATACTTGCCACGAGCATCAACACTCATTGGTCTGCATACATCGGTATGTATTATTTCCAATAAGTCAGTAGCTCGTTCCATTGTTCCGAAGAACGGAGTTTTAGTCATCTTGCCCAAAAGGCACGGTTCGCAAGCATCAAATGATTGATAACCAAGTGATTCCGAAAATCCTTCTTTATGGAGTTTCTTCATGCGCTTTACACCGATATGACCCAAACGGCAGTGCCACAAATAAGTTGCACTATCATTATTAACTTTGCATCTTTTGGCCTCAATATTATGAATATGTGTATCATTACGATCGAGATCCAACAAACTATTTTCATTGGGTGTATGACCATTGAAGGTTTTATTCATGAAAACAGAACAACAATTATTCTCTTACTTTAAATGAATAACCGAATTGCAATAAACATGATCATATTCATGCTCAACGCAAATGCCAAATAACACTTATTTAGGTTTAACACTAATCCCGAAAGTATAGGGAGTGTGCGATGATGATCATATCAATCTTGGAACTATTTCCAACACACATCATCACTTCACCCTTAACTAGTCTCTGTTTATTCTGCAACTCCCGTTTCGAGTTACTAATCTTAGCAACTGAACTAGTATCAAATACTGAGGGGTTGCTATAAACACTAGTAACGTACACATCAATAACATGTATATCAAATATACTTATGTTCACTTTGCCATCCTTCTTACCCGCCTATCACTTGGGGTAGTACCTCTTCCAGTGACTAGTCTCTTTGTAGTAGAAGCACTTAGTCTCAGGCTTAGGACCAGACTTGGGTTTCTTCACTTGAGCAGCAACTTGCTTGCCGTTCTTCTTGAAGTTCCCCTTCTTTTCCCTTTGCCTTTTTCTTGAAACTAGTGATCTTGTTAACCATCAACACTTGATGCTCTTTTCTTGATTTCTACCTTCGCCGATCTCAACATCGCGAAGAGCTCAGGAATAACTTTCGTCATCCCTTGCATATTATAGTTCATCACAAAGTTCTAGTAACTTAGTGATGGTGACTAGAGAATTCTGTCAATCACTATCTTATCTAGAAGATTAACTCCCACTTGATTCAAGCGATTGAAGTGCCCAGACAATCTGAGCACATGCTCACTAGTTGAGCGATTCTCCTCCATCTTTTAGCTATAGAACTTGTTGAAGACTTCATATCTCTCAACTCGGGTATTTGCTTGAAATATTAACTTCAACTCCTGGAACATCTTATATGGTCCATGACGTTCAAAAACGTCTTTGAAGTCCCGATTCTAAGCCGTTAAGCATGGTGCAGTAAACTATCAAGTAGTCATCATATTGAGCTAGCTAAACGTTCATAACGTCTGCATCTGCTCCTGCAATAGGTCTGTCACCTAGCGGTGCATCAGGGACATAATTCTTCTGTGCAGCAATGAGGATAAACCTCATGTCACGGATCTAATCCGCATCATTGCTACTAACATCTTTCAACACAATTTTCTCTAGGAACATATCAAAACATATGAAAGCAACAACGCGACCTATTGATCTACAACATAATTTGCAAAATACTACCAGGACTAAGTTCATGATAAATTTAAGTTCAATTAATCATATTACTTAAGAACTCCCACTTAGATAGACATCTCTCTAGTCATCTAAGTGATTACGTGATCCAAATCAACTAAACCATGTCCGATCATCACGTGAGATGGAGTAGTTTTCAATGGTGAACATCACTATGTTGATCATATCTACTATATGATTCACGCTCGACCTTTCGGTCTCCGTGTTCCGAGGCCATATCTGTATATGCTAGGCTCATCAAGTTTAACCTGAGTATTCCGCGTGTGCAACTGTTTTGCACCCGTTGTATTTGAACGTAGAGCCTATCACACCCGATCATCACGTGGTGTCTCAGCACGAAGAACTTTCGCAACGGTGCATACTCAGGGAGAACACTTCTTGATAATTAGTGAGAGATCATCTTAAAATGCTACCGTCAAACAAAACATAATAGATGTATAACAGATAAACATCATATGCAATCAAAATATGTGACATGATATGGCCATGATCATCTTGCGCCTTTGATCTCCATCTCCAAAGTACTGTCATGATCTCTATCGTCACCGGCACGACACCATGATCTTCATCATCTTGATCTATATCAATGTGTCATCACATGGTCGTCTCACCAACTATTGCTCTTGCAACTATTGCTATCGCATAGCGATAAAGTAAAGCAATTATTTGGCACTTGCATCTTATGCAACAAAGAGACAACCATAGAGCTTCTGCCAGTCGCCGATAACTTCAACAAAACATGATCATCTCATACAACAACTTATATCTCATCACGTTTTGACCATATCACATCACAACATGCCCTGCAAAAACAAGTTAGACGTCCTCTACTTTGTTGTTGCAAGTTTTACGTGGCTGCTACGGGCTTAAGCAAGAACCAATCTCACCTACGCATTTAAAACCACAACGATAGTTTGTCAAATAGACTCCGTTTTAACCTTCGCAAGGACCGGGCATAGCCACACTCGGTTCAACTAAAGTTGGAGAAATTGACACCCGCCAGCCACCTGTGTGCAAAGCATGTCGGTAGAACCAGTCTCGCGTAAGCGTACGCGTAATGTCGGTCCGGGCCGCTTCATCCAACAATACCGCCGAACCAAAGTATGACATGCTGGTAGGCAGTATGACTTATATCGTCCACAACTCACTTGTGTTCTACTCGTGCATATAACATCAAACCATAAAAACCTAGGCTCGGATGCCACTGTTGGGGAACGTAGTAATTTCAAAAAATTTCCTACGCACACGCAAGATCATGGTGATGATATATCAACGAGAGGGGAGAGTGTCCGTCCACGTACCCTCGTAGACCGTAAGCGGAAGCGTTAGCACAACGCGGTTGATGTAGTCGTACGTCTTCACGATCCGACCGATCCAAGCACCGAACGTACGGAGCCTCCGAGTTCAGCACACGTTCAGCTCGATGACGATCTCCGGCCCTCCGATCCAGCAAAGGCTCCGGAGATGAGTTCCGTCAGCATGACGGTGTGGTGACGATGATGATGTTCTACCGGCGCAGGGCTTCGCCTAAACTCCGCGACGATATGACCGAGGTGGAATATGGTGGAAGGGGGCACCGCACACGGCTAAGGAACGATCCGTAGATCAACTTGTGTATCTATGGGGTGCCCCCCGCCCCCGTATATAAAGGAGCCAGGGGGAGGAGGCCGCCGGCCTAAGGGGCGCGCCAAGGGGGGGAGTCCTACTCCCACCGGGAGTAGGACTCCCCTTTTCCAAGTTGGAGTAGGAGAGAAGGGGGAAAGAGGAGGAAGAGGGGAAGGAAAGGGGGGGCGCCGCCCCCTTTCCCTTGTCCTATTCGGACTAGGAGGGGGAGGGGCGCGCGGCCCCCTCCTGGCTCCTTCCTCTTCTCCCTCTTGGCCCATGTAGGCCCATTAACCCCCCCGGGGGGTTACGGTAACCTCCCGGTACTCCGGTAAAATGCCGATTTCACCCGGAACCATTCTGATGTCCAAACATAGGCTTCCAATATATCAATCTTTATGTCTCGACCATTCCGAGACTCCTCGTCATGTCCGTGATCACATCCGGGACTCCGAACAAACTTCGGTACATCAAAACTTATAAACTCATAATAAAACTGTCATCGAAACGTTAAGCGTGCGGACCCTACGGGTTCGAGAACTATGTAGACATGACCTAGAACTATTCTCGGTCAATAACCAATAGCGGGACCTGGATGCCCATATTGGCTCCTACATATTCTACGAAGATCTTTATCGGTCAAACCGCATAACAACATACGTTGTTCCCTTTGTCATCGGTATGTTACTTGCCCGAGATTCGATCGTCGGTATCCAATACCTAGTTCAATCTCATCACCGGCAAGTCTCTTTACTCGTTCTGTAATGCATCATCTCGTAACCAACTCATTGGTCACATTGCTTGCAAGGCTTATAATGATGTGCATTACCGAGAGGGCCCAGAGATACCTCTCCGACAATCGGAGTGACAAAACCTAATCTCGAAATACGCCAACTCAACATGTACCTTCGGAGACACCTGTAGTACTCCTTTATAATCATCCAGTTACGTTGTGACGTTTGGTAGTACCCAAAGTGTTCCTCCGGTAAACGGGAGTTGCATAATTCTCATAGTTACAGGAACATGTATAAGTCATGAAGAAAGCAATAGCAGAATACTAAACGATCAAGTGCTAAGCTAACGGGATGGGTCATGTCAATCACATCATTCTCCTAAGGATGTGATCCCATTAATCAAATGACAACACATGTCTATGGTTAGGAAACATAACCATCTTTGATTAATGAGCTAGTCAAGTAGAGGCACACTAGTGACTATATGTTTGTCTATGTATTCACACATGTATCATGTTTCCGGTTAATACAATTCTAGCATGAATAATAAACATTTATCATGATATGAGGAAATAAATAATAACTTTATTATTGCCTCTAGGGCATATTTCCTTCACCTCCTTGGCGGAACACTTGGCCAACACGGTTGGACTTTGATAACCCACAAGTGTAGGGGATCGCAACAGCTTTCGAGGGTAGAGTATTCAACCCAAATTTATTTATTCGACACAAGGGGAGCCAAAGAATATTCTTAAGTATTAGCGGTTGAGTTGTCAATTCAACCACACCTGGATAACTTAGCATCTGCAGCAAAGTATTTAGCAGCAAAGTAGTATGATAATAATGGTAGCAGTGGCAAAAGTAAAGATAACAATTTTGTAGTAGTTGTAACAGTAGCAACAGAAAAGTAAATAAGCGAAGCACAATATGTGAAAAGCTTGTAGGCATTGGATCAGTGATGGATAATTATGTCGGATGCGATTCCTCATGTAATAGTTATAACATAGGGTGACACAGAACTAGCTCCAGTTCATTAATGTAATGTAGGCATGTATTCCGAATATAGTCATACGTGCTTATGGAAAAGAACTTGCATGACATCTTTTGTCCTACCCTCCCGTGGCAGCAGGGTCCTATTGGAAACTAAGGGATATTAAGGCCTCCTTTTAATAGGGAACCGGAACAAAGCATTAGCACATAGTGAATACATGAACTCCTCAAACTATGGTCATCACCAAGAAGTATCCCGATTATTGTCACTTCGGGGTTATCGGATCATAACACATAATAGGTGACTATAGACTTGCAAGATAGGATCAAGAACTCACATATATTCATGAAAACATAATAGGTTCAGATCTGAAATCATGGCACTCGGGCCCTAGTGACAAGCATTAAGCATAGCAAAGTCATAGCAACATCAATCTTAGAACATAGTGGATACTAGGGACCAAACCCTAACAAAACTAACTTGATTACATGGTAAATCTCATCCAACCCATCACCGTCCAGCAAGCCTACGTGGAATTACTCACGCACGGCGGTGAGCATCATGAAATTGGTGATGGAGGATGGTTGATGATGACAACGGCGATGAATCCCCCTCTTCGGAGCCCCGAACGGACTCCAGATCAGCCCTCCCGAGAGAGATTAGGGCTTGGCAGCGGCTCCATATTGTAAAATGCAAGGAAACTTTCCCTCTGTTTTTTTCTCTGCGAAACGGAATATATAGAGTTGGAGTTGAGGTCGGTGGAGCGTCAGGGGGCCCACGAGACAGGGGGTGTGCCCAGGGGGGCGCCCCCACCCTCGTGGACAGGGTATGGGCTGATAAGTCCATTTTGCATCATGCTTTTATATCAATATTTATTGCATTATGGGCTGTTATTACACATTATATCTCAATACTTATGGCTATTCTCTCTTATTTTAGAAGGTTTACCATGAAGAGGGGGAATGCCGGCAGCTGGAATTCTGGCTGGAAAAGGAGCAAACGTTGGAAACCTATTCTGCATAGCTCCAAAAGTCCTGAAATTCCATGAAACAACCTTTTGGAATTAATAAGAATTTCTGAGCAAAAGAAATACACCAGGGGGCCCACACCCTGTCCAGGAGACAGGAGGGCGCCCCCTATCTCCTGGGCCCCCTGGTGGGCCTCCGGCGCCCATCTTCTGCTATATCATCACTTTTACCCTGGAAAAAATGGTGGGCAAGCTTACGGGACGAAACTCCGCCGCCACGAGGCGGAACCTTGGCGTAATCAATCTAGGGCTCCGGCGGAGCTGTTCTGCCGGGGACACTTCCCTCCGGGAGGGGGAAAGCATCACCAACATCATCACCAACGATCCTCTCATCGGGAGGGGGTCAATCTCCATCAACATCTTCACCAGCACCATCTCCTCTCAAAACCCTAGTTCATCTCTTGTATCCAATCTTGTATCAAAACCACAAATGGGTACATGTGGGTTGCTAGTAGTGTTGATTACTCCTTGTAGTTGATGCTAATTGGTTTACTTGGTGGAAGATCATATGTTCAGATCCTTTATGCATATTATTACTCCTCTGATTATGAACATGAATATGCTTTGTGAGTAGTTACGTTTGTTCCTGAGGACATGGGTGAAGTCTTGCTATTAGTAGTCATGTGAATTTGGTATTCGTTCGATATTTTGATGAGATGTATGTTGTCTTTTCCTCTAGTGGTGTTATGTGAACGTCGACTACATAACACTTCACCTTATTTGGGCTGAGAGGAAGGCATGGGGAAGTAATAAGTAGATGATGGGTTGCTAGAGTGACAGAAGCTTAAGCCCTAGTTTATGCATTGCTTCGTTAGGGGCTGATATGGATCCATATGTTTAATGTTGTGGTTAGGTTTACATTAATACTTCTTTTGTAGTTGCGGATGCTTGCAATAGGGGTTAATCATAAGTGGGATGCTTGTCCAAGTTAGGGCAGTACCCAAGTACCGGTCCACCCACATATCAAATTATCAAAGCACCGAACGCGAATCATATGAACGTGATGAAAACTAGCTTGACGATAATTCCCATGTGTCCTCGGGAGCTCCTTTATCATTATTAGAAATTGTCCAGGCTTATCCTTTGCTACATAAAGGATTGGGCCACCTTGCTGCACTTTATTTACTTTATTTACTTGTTACTCGTTACTATTTATCTTATCACAAAACTATCTATCACTTACAATTTCAGTGCTTGCAGAGAAAACCTTACTGAAAACCGCTTATCATTTCCTTCTGCTCCTCGTTGGTTTCGACACTCTTACTTATCGAAAGGACTACGATTGATCCCCTAAACTTGTGGGTCATCATGGGCCCCCTAGCCTTGATTCTTTCGCCAATATTTTTTATATTTTCCAAAACTTATCTCCGTGGATTTTCAGGTCATTCCTAGAACTTTTATTTTCTGCATATTAAACAACACCATGGCAGTTCTGCTGAAAACAGTGTCAGTCCGGGTTAGTTTCATTCAAATCATGCAAGTTAGAGTCCAAAACAAGGGCAAAAGTGTTTGGAAAAGTAGATACGTTGGAGACGTATCAGCCTTCCCAGCTCAGCAAAGCCGGTTCTGGTGATCTCAACACCAATGTCTTGAGGATCATCCTCCTGGCCGGGCTAGGAGCTTCCAGGTTTTCTGAGCCATCAACGGCTCGCTCAGCAGGCGGGTCAACAATTGGAGTTGGTATATCTTGAGCCAGTTCAGGTGGCAGCTCATGAGTTGATGATTCAGGCGCGGCTGTTCCAAGTACTAGCTCGGTCACGACGTGTCTTCAGCCGGCTTGTTCTTCTTGACCCTTTTGCTGGTCTTGGCTTGTCCACTGCATAAAATCACAAGGTTTAAGTGCAAATGCAATGAATTGAAACAAATACAGGATAAGCGTGTTATCATTACCCTGGTGCGGTCTTGAAAGCTAGCAGATTGGACTGCATTGAGTCGCCGGAGGAAAGGGAAGTTTCCTGATAATCTGAGTCAGAAGAATTGAGTGGTTGATGAGTGAGACCCGCCAAAGGATAAAAGAGATTTAAATCAGAGGTGACCTCGTTCCGGCGCTTCTTTGGAGTGTTTGGCAAGCCGGAGGAGAGCTCTGCATCCTTGTTAGTCCGGGTCTGCCTCCGGCTCTCATGAATCTGTCGCTTCAAAAGAAATTGAGGATCTTGATAAGCTAAGGGATGTGAAAATCTTACTTTCCGGGTTACTCTGCGGATTTTCTGTCTTGGCAAAGGCTCGAAGTCGGAGGAAATGATAGTTACCTCTTCAACCTTGTTAGGGCTGGCTCCTGTGTCCTCATGTTGATAATCAGTGCCAATAAGATGATTAAAAAAAGGAGCCAAGAGAGTCAAGGGCTACCTCCAAGTCAGAAGAATCTTCTAGCCGAAGCAAGTTGGAGGCGGTGGCTTTCTTGCCCTTCTTCTTGGCAGCCTCTTTCCTGGCGGCTTTCTTGGCCTTCCTGGCTCTCTTTGCAACTTCATGGTCGTATTTGACCTTCTAGAATTTGTCACCCGCCTGTGAGAGTTAGCAGAGGTATGAATATGGGTAAAACATCAAAAAACCAAAGTAATTTGTTCAGATGGGCGGCTTACCTTTGGAGCCGGGTTAGCTTCACAGAAGGGGGCTAGGCCCACTTTACCACAAACTGCTAGGCTCTCATTCAAAAGGGACTTCGTCATATCGTTAATAACATCTTCAGGCAAGTCATCAGGGCTATGCCGCAAAGGGTCATCCTTTTTGCCTGTATAGGTGCACATCAAGCGGGGGCGGCGGCTCAATGGAATGACCCGCCAGGCAAGCCGAACCCGAACTAAGTCGATGCCAGTTAACCCGTTCCCTAGAAGAGCTTTGATCTTGGCTAAGGTGGGGGCGAGTGTTTTGTGTTCGGCGGCTGTGATCTTGTCACGGAGCGGGTGGTTGTTCCCAAGACGTAGAGCACGAAAACCGAGCAGAGGGTTCTCACTATCCGGAGAGGTGTCTTGGCAGTAAAACCATGTCTGATTCCAGTCTTTGGGATGACTCGACGGGTTGGCATAAGGAAAGATTACGTCCCTACGACGTTGAATTAAGACACCGCCAAGTTCTAAGCTCTGGCCGTTGGCACACTCATTCTGGCGGTTCAAGTAGAATAGCTCTCTGAAGAGTAAAATATTGGGTTCTTCTCCAAGATATATTCACTGAATACTTGAAAGTTGCAGATGTTAGACACGGAATTGGGTCTGATGTCTTGTGGGCGAAGGTCAAAGAAATGCAACACATCTCTGAAGAATTTTGAGCCGGGTGGAGAGAAACCCCGGTTCATGTGATCCATGAAAACAATAACCTCTCCCATTTTGGGCTGAGGAAATTCCTCCTCCGGGTTAGGAGCACGATAAGACATGATTTCCTTCTTCGGCAGATAGCCGGTCTTCACAAAATCGTCAAGGGTGCTGTCTGTGACAATGGATTTGACCCAGTTGTAGGAAGTGGGTGCTTTTGGTGCCATTGTGATGAAAGCCTAAAACAGAGTAAAAGTACCGGTTCAAATTTAAGCCGGAGAGGAAAAAACATTACGGTGCATATTCAAGGTGGCGGCTTATGAAGGGGCCTAATGATATAAGGATAATTATGTCAAGATTATTTAAGCCGCCATAGGCTCTATAAGCCGTTAAAGCTGTTTAAACCGCCATGGGTGGTCAAGGTTATCAATTGAGCATTGCCTCTTTAAAGCCGGTGATAAGAGTCGCCATGGCTAGATGGATCTAACAAGTTTAGATTTTTGCCTAAGTGTTGCATAAACAAGTTTCACAAACTGCAACTACTATTTTGGATCAAATGGCTGTTCAAAAAAGAAAAAATTCTAGACCTAAAAACATGGTACGGAGGAGTTCATGGGTTCTACTGAGGCTTCCTTACGAAGAAAAAGGATCTGCTAGTGCCTAAAATGGATGCGAAACAGCTACCGCATGAGTTCTATGCTGCTGTTGGATCAAAATAAGCCGCGGCAGAAGAAACATGAAGAAACCGAGATGAACTGCGTACTGCACAGAAGAACTTGCAAACCCTAGCATGGATCTGAGATGCAGAAAGGCGAGAACTTACAGCGGCAGATCTGTTGCGGAGGGGTGCCGCCGTTCTTTGGTCGGATTCAGGTCGATGCAACGGCCAAGGTTGACGGAGACGAGGTGCGCTGCGGCGACGGCGGAGCTCGAGCGACAATTGGGGGCGAGAGGAAGAAGACGAAGAAAGGGAAGAATGAAGAAAGACCTAGTCGGGTCTATTTATAAGGAAGGACCACTAAAAGAGCGCAAAAAACGAGGAAGCCGAAAAACATAAGTTATCCAACTACAAGGACGCCTCGATTTTTGGGATGGTCATCAAGATAAAGATCCGTTGGGATACATTGAACAAAACATGCATTTATGGCAGGTGACGTCATGGCGGGTTACCACAAATCCAGAGGATGACGTCATGGCGGGTTACGAAAATTTCATAAGTAAAGAGCAGAAGATTTTTTCTTAAAGTGTTGAAGATTGACATGAACCAGTCCAAATCAATCTGGGGCCTAATGTTGGGGATATAACTATTGGTATGACCCGCCCAGGAGGGGCAGGGTTATACCTACAAGTATTCTTTAAGCCCAAGACCAAGGTTGAAGATGGTGGCTCAGTTAAGGGCCCAAAGCCCAGAGGCGACTTAAGGTCCGTAGTGATAAACCGTCATATGTACGTGACTTGTATTGTAAGGCAAGCATAGTTAAGAGACCGAGCCGGACACTGTTTATGAGCCGGCCGGGACTCTGTGAGCCGCTGGGCGTCGACCTCCGTATATAAAGGGACGACCCGGCGGCGGTTCAGGGCAAATAACATCAGATCGAGAGCTAGGTCAGACGATTCCGCTCCCTAGTTATCGAGTCATAAGCAATCCCACTCAAAATTGGATTGTAGGCTTTTACCTTCACCGTAAGGGGCCGAACCAGTATAAACCTCGTGTCCTTTGTCCCGATTAACCCTTTAAGCTTCCTAGTTGCGATGGTTCCACGACTAAGTCCTTTCATTAGGACATCTGACGTGACAATTTCACAACAGGTAGTGTGTTAGTCCACCTCTCTTCCCTTCCATTCTCCTTCTTCTCTTCTTCCTCTCACACTAGACCCAGGCAGTTGTCAGGCCAGAACAAGTTCAAATAATCAAAACGCAAGCCCGAACCCGCCTCCGAAGCCCCAAAACAACTCTCTTCTCAAGTCCGAGATAGGCCCCAAAACGATTTTTCCAGGCCAGGATATCTGATGCCAGATCTACCCCACACACTCTTTATGCCATCAAGCTCTCCTGCGTCGGACCATGATGAGTGGGGTCGCGCCGCTAGGTCAAACCTCCAACATTCACCCCTGAAAAAGTTTGATAGTTATTTCACGTGTAGGTACCTAAAATTTACTTTAAGCCACGCAAGACGGCAACGGTGGAAAACCACATCTTTTATAGGACCAAAGAGCAAAAGGCAGTGGAGCAAGTCAAAATCGGAAGCGATGATAGAGCCCCCTCTCTCACACACACGGTCAGGCATCGGCTGCTTGGCTCGCTCGTGATCAGGGCTGGCTTCTATGGCCCTCGTGGATCCACAAATCCCCCTTTCTCCTCCTCCGCATGCCTGCCTCCATATTTTAAACCTCCACGGCCCCTCTCCCACCACCACCACTCCCCCACCGGAGCAGCAGCGCCAGCCGCCAGCAGCCATCCAACTCCTCCCCGTCTCTCCTCCCCTCTTCTTCTCCACGCAAGCGCGAGAGAGGCTTCGTCACCAAATTGGGCAAGATTCTCTCTTTCCCGCACGCAACCAATCGCCAGCCAGCCAGCATCACTCCTTCTCCCGCGGCTGCTGTGCAAGCAAAGATTTTTCTGCCCGTCCGTGGTTCTTGGGGGCTCCGAGCGCGCGCGTGAGCTGGCCTGCGTCGTCGTTGGAGCCTAGGTTCTTGGATACTGGCCGGCGAGCCTGCTCGCGGAGATGCTGTCTGTGAGCTCCCCGAGGATGCACATGAGCCGGAACGTCGTGGATTTGGGCCTGCTGGCCGCCTGCCGCTGCCGCCGCTGGGCCGCGCGCCCGGCGCCCAGGCGGCGCGCGCCATGTGTTTGTTTCGTGGCCGCACCCAGCCAGACAGGTTTGTGTGTCTCTTAGTACTATGCCTTATCTTATCTCTGCTGGTTGGTTCAGAGACGTTCAGTACAACACACTACGCAGCACACGTCCTGCCTGTGGTACCAGCGTTGCTTGGAGTGAGGCTGAGCTACTAAAATTCGTCTGTGCAGGTCTCGCGGCGATCGACGTGCCGGCGGCAGAGACCATCGCTAGTGCGGCGGCCGGGACGGCGAGGCTCCCCGAGCGCGTATCCATCGCTTCGCTCTTGGATGTCGTCTCCGACGACCTGCTCAAGCTCAACAACAACCTCAAATCGGTGAGCGCCTTCTTCCCGAGGTCACATTCTCTTTGCTAAGCTCGCTCAAAATTAAAATTGCTTTGGAGAAGATGCACCCCTGTGTTGTGTAGGCTGTAGACGTATGAATGAGTAGTTTCCTTCTTCAGAGTCTGTTTGACAGAAGCTCTCATTCATGTTATGAAACTGTGCGTGGGAAGTTCCTCCGAAGTACGCTGCGCCAGTTCTGTTACTAGCCAGGGTTTCCTTGGTCCTGAAATCGATTACAGTTCCTTATACCATGTAGAAAACAAATGTGAATTCAGAACACCTGCAAGTTCAGTCCAAATAATGCATACCTGCAAAGGCCACGGTTTGAAGGAGATTCTGCTAGGTTTCTAGGTGTATGGTTTCAACTTTGAAGTGTGTGCTGTTTGTTTTCCTACTTCAATCTCGGATTGGGAAGGAGCTGTGTTTGAACCCAGCTTTGGATAGTGTTAATTTTTATTAGCAAACTAACAGTACTGCAGTCTTAATTGCTACTCCCTCCGTCCCATAATATAAGAGCGTTTTTGACACTACTAGTGCTATTGTCAAAAACGCTCTAATAAGGGAGTTTTAGTCCCCCCCCCCCCCCCCACCCCCCCACACACACAAATATAGATATTGACGCACATTACATGGGGCAGCCCGGTGCATGTAGCTCCCGCTTGCGCAGGGTCCGGGAAAGGGTCCGACCACTTTAGGTCTATTGTACGCAGCCTTTCCCTACATTACATGAATGGATTGAAAATCATGCAGTAGCTACTATGATTTCACGAATTATTCCAAGTTCATAAAATTAAAAGGGACATATACTGTTGGGCCTAAAAGAAAAACAAGACATCATAGTTTGCTGTGCACAAGTGTGGTGCAACGGTTTAACTGTTCTTTAGAAGGGTATTGCACATAATCCACTTGACTACAGCCTATAGACATGACTAAAGACAGAGACAGCTTCCTACTTGTGCACGCCTTTCAAACCGTCCAGATTCTAATCATGTAATGGCCCGTGTTTGATGACTTGGAGCTGTGAGTAGCTGGCCTTTTCTGAATAGGCGTGCTTTGGTTTTGTAATCAAGACAACAAGCTTCAGAGCACATATCAAAAGATAAATATCCATTTCTACGCTAGTTTTTGACATATGATTTTTGTAGACTAGTTCCTGTTTTCCACAGTAATTACTAAGTAGCTGACACAACCTCAATAGCTTATTGGTGCAGAAAATCCAGTTCTGGTATCTGCCGCAGAACAAATTTTTGGTGCTGGTGGAAAGAGACTAAGACCAGCATTGGTTTTTCTGGTGTCCAGAGCAACAGTGGAAGTAGCTGGCTTGTCGTAAGTTCCTCTTCTTTGTCGAAGCTTACCATTTCTAATAATTTTTGTTTGTAAAACTATGCACTCAGACCTTTACATTATTGCATTTCAGGGAGCTAACTACAGAACATAAACGCTTGGCAGAGATCATAGAAATGATCCACACTGCGAGTTTAATACATGATGATGTCATTGATGATAGTGGAATGCGCAGAGGTACATAAAAAGAATCATTCCTTTTCTTCCTTATTCATTCATCATATTGGAATGGTTTAATTAGGGGTCGATACATTGGAATTTTTTTTCTAAACCAGACCAATGTTATTTGCAGGGAAAGAAACTATCCATCAGCTGTACGGAACACGGATAGCGGTGCTTGCTGGCGATTTTATGTTTGCACAATCTTCTTGGTTTCTCGCAAACCTAGAAAACATTGAAGTCATCAAGCTCATCAGCCAGGTACTGAAGAATTCTGGGAGTAAACCTCATCCTCTTCTGTAAAAACTATATACGATCAATTTTGTTCTAAAACAACTAGCGTGCTCACAGGTGATCAAGGACTTTGCTAGTGGTGAGATTAAACAACAATCGACCCTGTTCGACTGCGACGTCACCCTGGACGACTACCTGCTCAAGAGCTACTACAAGACTGCCTCCCTGCTCGCTTCAAGCACGAGGTCCGCGGCCATATTCAGCGGGGTGAGCACCGCCGTGTGCGAGCAGATGTACGAGTACGGCAGGAACCTGGGGCTGTCGTTCCAGGTGGTGGACGACATCCTCGACTTCACGCAGTCGGCGGAGCAGCTGGGCAAGCCGGCGGGGAGCGACCTGGCCAAGGGGAACCTGACGGCCCCGGTCATCTTCGCGCTGCAGGAGTCGCCGGAGCTGAGGGAGATCATCGACTCCGAGTTCTGCGACACGGGCTCGCTGTCGGCGGCCATGGAGCTGGTGCACAGGAGCGGCGGGATACGGCGGGCGCAGGAGCTGGCCAAGGAGAAGGGCGACCTGGCGCTCCAGAACCTGCAGTGCCTCCCCAGGAGCCATTTCAGGACCGCCCTTGAGAACATGGTGAAGTACAACCTTGAGAGGATCGACTAGATTGACGGATCATTCAGTTGGCCTGTCTGAAGATGAGATGCACCTGCAGGTGGGCCCAGATTAGCTTGTACTGAAATCCTGCTTGCCAGTATCATGTCGATTTCTCGGAGATGGTCGGTGCGACGTCAGAAAAACCCCGTCTATTTTTGCATATCGTGTAAGTGCAAGGTAAATATATCCACTGTATATGCGAAAGATTGAGCTGTTCTTTTAGTAGTATAACAGATAGCAGTAGTTATTTTTTTTTTCTTCCTGTGGTGAAAGAAGAAGAAAAAACATGTAATTCCGTTTATTTACAGTCGGAGTATGAACATGAGTTAACATGCCCTGTAAAACCTAGCGTGCGCTATTGTGGATCGCTGAGATGTGTGTTCGTATTTTTTTGCTTCGAAATCATGTGTTGAGAGTTTACATACGTAATGCATTTCTGACCGCCCGATGCAGAGGCTGAGGGTTTGTATGAACATCGTTTTCCACAGAAAAGATGATGATGAAGAAGAAGAAACAAATTCTATATGATGACCTCGCAGGTCGCAACCAGATTGAAATATTCAAGTATATTTCTTAAATAAAAATTAAAAGGAATTTTTCTTGCTTCCAATTTTTGGTTGCCCGAAAGACAACTCTTTATCTCTTTACATCGAGTATGAACATGAGTTAACATGTTCCGTGAAACCGTTTCCTTTTTGTTTGCGGGTGACCTAGTGTGTGCTATTATGGACCGCTAACATGTCCGGTGTTCATATTTTTCTGCTGAGAGTTTACATACGTAGTGCATTTCTGACCGCTCGATGCAGAGCCGGGGGTTTGCATGAACATCGTTTCCATAGAAAAGATGAAGAAAAAGAAGAAGAAAAAAACAAATTCTGTATGATGACCTTGCAAGTCGCAACCAGACTGAAATATTCACGTATAGTTCTTAAATACTCCTCGGTTCCTAAATATTTGTCTTTCTAGAGATTTCAATAAGTGACTATATACGGAGCAAAATGAGTGAATCTATACTCTAAAATATGTCTACATATATTTGTAAAGGGAGTAATAATTAAAAGGAAATTTTCTTGGTTCCAAATTTTGTTTGCCGGAAAGACAACTTTTTATTATCTCTTTACACTCGTGTGGTTCAGAAGTGCAGCGGTTGGGTTGGATAGATCCAGCTGAGCAGAAACGAACGGACATGGCGCACGTTATCGTCGGTGGCCGCACCTTCTCCTTCCTTTCCACTCTTCCAATAATTAAATGCTCTTTTATTTTATTTTATCTTTTAAAAATAACAAGTGGCCAGTGATGCTCACTTTTTTTGCCTCACAAAACAAAGCAAAACAAAGAAAAAATACTCGTGAATGTACTATTATAAAGTGGTCGCCAGGATAGGATACTCCCGTTCCAAGTAGGCGTATTCTATTATTATTACTCGTGAGTAGGAGTATTATTTTATCTTTCCCATTGCTTCTCCGTCGGTGGCTCCCAATTAACCAGTTAACTAATCGGTTGATTAACCACCGGTACGGTAGTTTAAGGGCGGCGACGGTACCGGTACGACTTCGCCGACGACGGACGGACGGACGGACGGCGAGGTCGATCCATCTAAATGGCCGGTTCTTAATGACGAGATTGATGGAGTTGCAAATGTCGCTCCGCGTCGCTCTACTCCTTCCATCCAGCTGCACCGCGATCAAAACACATTTCTTTTTTAGAAACTTTTGATCTATTTATTTTTAATCATGTTAGTATAGCAGACATCAAAAGATAATAAAAAAATACATGCAGATCCGTAGACCACATAGCGACGAGTGTAAACATTTCAACAAGTTCAAGACGCGCCGTTGTCATTGTCCCTCCATCTCTGTGATGGTGTACATGGATACTCGCATGGGGAGGTAAAATTGATGCATCTACTACTGGTATCCATTCATTTGGATTCTCCTAACACGTGGAGCTGTCATATTGTACGTACAATGTTGGAGAATCATTGGGGAGGAGGGAGGGACTGGGTTGGGTAGTAGAATTATTATTAGATAGTAGATGGATTCATTCATCCCCCTCCACGTGACGGTGCAGGCAGATGAACGTGATGATGTTCTTTATTTACATTACACACTACGGAAGGAAGGAAGGCAGATGCTACGTACCGTCTGATCGGATCCTGATGGTAAGTCAAAGCCGCGTGTGTGTTGTGTGTGTGGCTTTCAAGGCACGGCCAGGTTTTTTTAGCTGGCGTTTCAATTCCGTCACGCGAGCACGCCACGGACGCCCGCCTGCCACCTAATTCCGCAACTGCACCGACCCGAGAGAGAGAGGGAGAAAGAAGGTGAGCGAGCGCCCGTCACAAGAGACCTACCCCAAACCTACCTCAGCAACTCTGGCTTGCTCATTTTCTTCTTCCTTATTTAAAAATTTGTGTATGTTAACTAAGGTAAAACCCACGCAAGAAAAAAAAAGCATAAGGTAAAACATTCCACTACAATCATTACTATCATACACGGGCAGGATTTTTTAGCATATGCAAATTCGGAACGTGTAGGGTACCCTCGAACCCTCCTCGGTTCAACTGAATGAACCTGGTTTTCGGAATTTCCGGCCCAAATTGAAAATTTAGTTCATCTAAATTGAACTAAGGAAGGTCAGAGGGTTACCTTGCAGCCGTCGCTAGATGATCTATGAATCTCGATGCATTTTTTATTATTTCTTTGTGTTCGCTGTACTGCCATGATTGAAGATGAATAGATCAAAAGTTTCCCGCAAAAAGAAAACATGAACTAAGGAGGTCAAAGGGTTACCCCCTAAAGGTTCCAAATTTGCATCCCTAGGCTTCGTCATGCAGGAGGGTACTGCATCGCGTTACACCATCAATTCGTGCGTCGAGCTGCATGATCTATCTAGGCAATCGGCTGCTTCACTAGTGCCACGGGGGACCTCTCGAGTTCTCTCTGGTGTTTGGAAGTTACTAAAGCAACAAGCGGGTGGTACATGTACATGCAACGTCGAACGGTGACTTAGTCATTCAAAATGCATGACGAATGGAACTGGCAAATGCCAACCGGCCGATTTAGGGGAAGGATGTATGAGACGACAAGGCGTGGACGCAAGGTAGGCTCATCAAGATCCGCGTATTTACCCCCTCACATTTGTTGTATGAAGCGTGTGTGATCAGAGGGTGCGTGCTCGCGGTGATGAGCACGCACACGTGTGGTTTTCCTTGTACCCGGAGATCTGCTATGCGACCTAGATTATGTATGACCCAAGAGCACGCATGGGCCAGGAATCTTTTGCAAGGGGGCCTATAGTAGAATAGGTAAAAGCTTGGAGGAAGCCAAGCATGTAAATTTGGAGCATTTTCTGCTAAGAATATAGGGTTCTTTCTAGAAAAACAATTAGCCGCTCACGCCCTGGCTCCGTCGCTGCCCGAGAGAGCAACTGAGCTACGAAGTGCTATACTACTGATCGAAGAAAATGTTGGCCCCCTAAGGAGGTAGAAGCGGGGCTTCGATATCACCTAGAGCCAAGCAGATATCCATGCTGTTGTTATTCACGATTGCCAATGCGAAGTTCCAACCATTGCAAGGCTTGAGCCATTTATTTCCGAGGTTTACAAAGATATAATATAATAGAATGCCCCATGAGCCCGCAACATTAGATTGGAGTGTAATAGAGTGCACATGACAATATGACGAACAATGCAGCCCCCTTACCCCCCTCCCCGCTAAACGACTGTGACGATTCTGTGTTCTCCTTAGAGCCCTCTCGTTGGTGAAATTCCTGTGATACCTTTCACTAGTCTTCTTTTCTTTTCTTAACTTACTAATATTATTATGTAAAGTTTTATCCCCTCAGTTGATTTAAAATTCAGACCACCAGTAGATGAGCGGTGGATAAAGCAGAGATGCGGATCGGACGGCGTAGAGGAGTCCAACGAGCATCGCACCGCACCGGCAGCGGCGCCAGCAGCCGCAGGCCGCAGCCCATGGCATGTGGCCCAGACGCAACGCAGCACGCATCTCTCCTTCTCTCTCCCGATTAAAACCAACAACAACAACGGCAAGTCGGCAGACATCACAAAGAAGAGAAAGAAATCTACCTCCCCTCCGGCATCCCGCTCCCCTCCCCTTCCCTTCCCTTCTCCGGCGCGCCGCCAGATCGGGCCGGAAGAGTCCGTCCGGCACCTATCCTTCGCTCCCCCGCCGGCACCTTGGGCCCGGCATCGGCCGCCGCGGCGTGTGAGTTTGGCGGGCGGCTCGGCCGACCGGGAGGCGGGGGGTCCGGCGCCGCGCGAGGGCAGGGGTCCGGCCTCCGGAGCGGCCTTGGAGCGCAGATCGGCCCGCCCGGCGAGCGGCAATGCAGCAGGCGCAGCGGAGCAAGGTGGGTTCCGACTTCCCAGCCGTCCCTCCCCCTCCTCCTCACGCGTCTAGTATGAGCAAGATGATTTGCGCCTCTTCTTGCGGCGTCGATGCCCGCTGCCCGTCTCGGTTCCAGGACGATGCAGGCGACCAGCGTTTTTGAATCCTCGCTCTCCTGCCCTGTTTTCAAATTAATTCAAACTTCTTTGACAGATTCTTTGCTACTTTTGTCGTGATTTCGGCGTCGGCAACCCTTCTTCCGGCCGAAATCTCTGATCTGTTATTTCTGTCAGTAAAAATTAGTGGTCAAATGCCGTCGGTTCCAATCCAATACGGCAACACCGCGTGATGAGCTGCAGACAGCCCACGCCTCACATGGGAAAGTTGACCGCCTCCTCGCCGCTTCCTGAATCCCGATGCCAAACGCTAGACGAAGTCCGCAAGACGCCGCTTTTCCCCTGCCTGCCCGTCGGTGGTGCGCGAAGCTTGTACATTTTAATTCTTGTTGGAGTCCTCGCAGATGCCCACCAGCAAGCAACCGGCGTTCAGTGGCAGAAAAAGTTTTAAACTGTTTGATTGCTTGCTGGTGCTTTGGCTTTTCTCAATGCTTGGTTCTGTTGCAATGTGGCCACTCCAAATCTCTGTCGGTCTCCAATGATTTTCTCCAACCCCCACCCCACCAATCATTGTGCCGTCTCAGCTCCCCGGATCAACCGTTTAAAGTTCTCTCTGTTTTAGCAGTTCGGTTTTGAGAGTTTGCTGATTCATTCAGTGTGTGCAATTCATGTTTTTCAGAGCTCGGCGGAGGCGGACTTCTTCACGGAGTACGGCGACGCCAACCGGTACAAGATCCAGGAGGTCATTGGCAAGGGGAGCTATGGGGTTGTGTGCTCTGCCCTTGATCTGCAGACCAGGCAGAAAGTGGCCATCAAGAAGATACACAATATTTTCGAGCATACCTCCGACGCCGCACGGATTCTCCGTGAGATCAAGCTTCTGAGACTCTTACGGCATCCCGACGTCGTCGAGATCAAGCACATTATGTTGCCTCCCTCCAGAAAGGACTTCAAAGACATCTACGTTGTTTTTGAGCTCATGGAGTCTGATCTCCACCAAGTTATTAAGGCCAACGATGACTTGACAAAAGAGCATTACCAGTTCTTTCTCTACCAGCTACTCCGAGCCCTCAAATACATTCATACTGGTAAGAAATCGTTACCTTCAAGTCTACTGTTGTTGCTTGGAAAACAATGTTTTACCCTGAAGGTGGTGTGTGTTTTAGTTTACAATCATGAGGAGTAGGTCAGATCCTCTTTTCATCTCTTTTTCACTTGCCTCTCAAACACTCCCCCTCAGAGGCTTGCTCTTCAATATTAAAAAGTCCAATGATGGGTCAGTTATGGTTTCCTTAGTGTGCAGAGCTAGATAATATACACTGCGGTTTAGTCAACAGATCCTCAGTAACAGTTGATACTTTAAGTACCAAAATGTGACTTGCTTCGAGTGTAGTCAACCAAGTTAACAACAGGGTTTATCATTTGATATTAAATCCTGTGTATCATCATCTCTCAACCTACAGTTGCATCTTTCCCCGTTTGCTTTGTGCTACGTGTCACTAGTTCACTATTATTACGATATGTATCATCCCTTATCAGCAATTCTTAAAATCTGACCATATTACATCTATTCAGACATTAGCCTACACATTCTCTGAATTCCTCAAAGTGTTTTTTTTTTCCTTTGAGGCCATAGATCATCCCGTAGCTAAAACAATGCCAATAATTATGAAACGGAGGGAGTAGCAGCCAAGATAAGTACCAGACCATTATCTGATGCAACCTTTGTTCACCTCTTCAAATGAATTATTTTGGTGTTTTGTTCATTATTTATCCCTTTTATATCGTAGGCGCTCTAGCCAAGACTCTGTAATTTGATTGCTCGTTGGAAATCTTTTCCACTTACTTGCCATCAAAAAGCTTGTCATGGTATTGAATTGACACTACCAGAAATTGCACCCCAATGTTTTTCTTTAGTGATACACTGTAGAAAACGTTACTTGATTGCGTATTCTATTTTTATTGCCACTTTTTTTTTTGCTGATAAGGAGTTCATATGACTGCAGCTAGTGTTTACCATCGTGACCTGAAGCCCAAGAATATTTTGGCAAATTCTAACTGCAAACTGAAGATATGTGATTTTGGACTAGCACGAGTTGCATTCAACGATACCCCGACAACTGTCTTCTGGACGGTATGTTAGTATAAACTCAATTTATGTTTTTTATAGCAGATTTTTGGTGAAGTATCATAATTTATAGATATTATGCATAATCCCTGCAGGATTATGTCGCGACAAGATGGTATAGAGCTCCAGAGCTCTGCGGATCCTTCTTCACAAAGGTGAGGTTTAGAGTTCATGGCTTTGTGCTTATTAAAAAATGAAGAAAAGAACTAGGTTCTTAATCTGTTGACAGGCTTATAGTGTAACAAAGAACATGCTTACAATTGTTCTAGCATGAGTTGATTGAACTGTGAGCTGTAACAGGCAAATGTTTATGGTTCTGTATCATTGTCTTTGCTTTCATCTTCTCTTATGATAGGTTTTTTGGTGAAAATTAAAAATCACTATGTATCTGTTCATCCTATGTTTTATTGTTATGGTTTCTCCATCTATAGTATAGATTAGATCTGTTCACTGTCATTTCTATTCTTTTATATTTTGTGGCCTAAATTCATTCATGAATTGATCTTAACATTTGTTCATCCTATGTTCTAGAATACTCGATCACTTTCCTCTTGAATAGTAACTTTGACTACACGTGATTTTCTCTTACTTTCAAGAACAGTAAAAGCATCTTTAGTAATTTCCAGGATTTTGATCAGATGCATGTTCTTAATCTATTTTTGGCTTTTGTTTATCCAAAATGCAGTATACACCTGCCATTGACATCTGGAGCATTGGGTGCATTTTTGCTGAGGTGCTGACAGGAAAGCCTTTGTTTCCTGGTAAAAATGTTGTCCATCAGTTAGACTTGATGACTGATCTTCTAGGCACACCTTCAATGGATACAATTTCTCGGGTACGGTACTGAATTCAGGGGAAGAATATATATTTAGTTTGTCTGGTAAATGTATTCAGTGAGCCCAAAATTTGACTTTACTGTGTTTGTTCTTTCCCAGGTCCGAAACGAGAAAGCAAGAAGGTACTTGAGCAGTATGAGAAAGAAAGACCCGGTCCCATTTTCTCAGAAGTTTCCTAATGCAGATCCTTTGGGAGTAAAACTCTTGGAGAAGCTATTAGCCTTTGATCCAAAGGACCGTCCAACTGCGGAAGAGGTAGTCTTTTGGTGCTATTTTATCATTCTGATGTCTTGGTTTCTTCTCTCTGTTTGCAGCATTACTTTGTTATATTTGTATGGAGTAAGTTGTAATGTTTCCTTCAATGTTTGTATTTTGTCAGGCATTGACTGATCCATACTTTAGAGGCCTTTCCAAGCCAGAGAGAGAACCATCCTGTCAGCCAATCAGAAAAATGGAGTTTGACTTTGAGCACAGCAGAGTGTCAAAGGATGATATAAGGGAGCTGATATTCCAGGAGATATTGGAATATCATCCGCAATTGCTGAAGAGCTACACTGATGGCACAGAGAGGACAACCTTTCTCTACCCAAGGTTTTAGTTTTTCTATGTTTCTATTCCCTCATTTCTGTTCGTTGTGTCAAACTCTTACTGACAGCAATATTTCGTGGTTATGTTTGTCAGTGCTGTCGATCATTTTAAGAAGCAGTTCTCTCATCTCGAAGAAAGCGATGGTAGCGGCCCTGTAGTCCCAGCAGATAGAAAACATGCATCTCTTCCTAGGTAATATTGCATCGTACTCTTGTCTTGTGTTCATTTCTTTTCCTTCCATATCACTGACACGTAATCAAACCACTTGCTAATGGTGCACTTTGAAGTGCGCTGCTCCTTTGCTCCATATTAAGATGGGTTGAGTTTCAAATAATGTGATAATTATCATGTTATGAATTTGGTAATATTTGGTTTTATCTGGATAGTGAACCGGGCTATATAAACTTGATAGTGAAGTGACTGGGATCTATGTGATCACAGGAGTTCAAAGATCTACTACTGTAATCTATTTTAAACTTGATAGTGAAGTGACTGGGAACTTAATACACGGTTTTCTCAACGGAGTTGGGGTTACAGTTGATATATGTAGGTTATCTGATCAGATTGTTAGGTCCTGTGCGATACTTTATCATCCCTTTGTTAGTCGAGGTTCTGTTCCGAAATCTAAGTGATGGCTTAATCAGTATGTGTTCAGAATGTCGATACTCGAGACCCACTTCATAATTTGGCTTTTTTGCCACTCAGTTAGCACACCTGTATGCCTTTCAGCATTATATGTTTTAATATTAGTATGGTAAGCCTGCGTTATGCTGATAAAGCATCTTCATTTTTGCAGGTCTACTATTGTTCACTCGACTCCAATTCCCGCGAAGGACACTCGACCGCTCTTTGGCAAGCCTTGCAACAAAACTTCCTCGGAGACAGGGAGGTATGCTGGGAATGGTCACGGTGCTTCTCAGGCTTCACATGCGGCACAAGCAGGTGCGTCTGCGTTCATTCTGCTATTCATATTTTGTCGGCATTCACCTGAAACTTAATGCCAGACTTGCTTATTTTGCAGTGGTTTCACGGAGAGCTGCTGGTTCAGCGTTACCTTACGACGCGGCAAGCAGGCCGACGATTAGCCCAGGATGCCCTCCTCAGCAGCAGATCCCACAAATGTATGGGCAATATCAGCATCAATCAGCTCCTGGTGCTGGTGCTGGGATACCACAGGCCATGGGGGGCTATGCCTGTGGTGGGTACACCAAAGGCACGGCGCCTAATGGTGGTGGTGCTGCTGCTCCGGCCATGAGAGCACCCCCCTACCGCCACCTACCGGCGGGGCAGAAGAACGGCCCGCTGGACAGACTGGCGGTGGAGACCACCGACATATACACGCGGTCGCTCAACGG
This sequence comes from Triticum timopheevii, assembly GCA_963921465.1. Taxonomy (NCBI): domain Eukaryota; kingdom Viridiplantae; phylum Streptophyta; class Magnoliopsida; order Poales; family Poaceae; genus Triticum; species Triticum timopheevii. Next base: position 475,444,751 of record OY997262.1, read on the forward strand.
CATCGTCGCCGCCGCCGCGGCATCGGCGGGCGCCACGAGCGCCCACAGGAAGGTGGGCGCCGTCCCCTTTGGCATGCCGACGACTTACTAGCGGCTAAGAAGACGGCAGTGGCGCGTCCCTAGACCCTTCGGTCGGAACCGTAGCAACCGGAGGGAGGCATTGGTCTGAAATAAGTTGGCGGATGAGGATCGTCTGACGACGTCGACGACGAAGGCATACAGAGATAGTAGGTCTGAAATCCTCTTATAGGCTACACACAAGAAGACGGAGGGTGGACGACGGTGGATGGGTGTGGCCAGACGAGCTGTTTATTTAGGTGGAAATGAAAATTAATTAGCTGGTTAGCGGCCGGCTGGAGACAGGCCAACTCAACACAGAAATGAAGTCTGTACTGTGCTACTGCTTACTATCCAACAGACCGATTAATTGATTAAAGGGATGATGGTCCATTGATCATCATCATATGATTCATTCATTCGTAGATCTACCATCCATTCATGCTGGATGGATATGTTGGCGTATTTTGATTGTAGTTTGCCGACATTGAAATCGGAGTTTGCTCGAGAAAATAGTAATGCCCTTAGACTGAAACTGTAATGCCCTTGACTTTCTCCATCAACAATATTCATGTCAAAACTAAATTTGCTTTGGGCCCCTTGATTTTCTCCGTCTAAAATATTCATGTCCAAATTATAATCTACTAACTCCGTTTCTGAATATAAGACGTTTTGGTAGTTTAAACTGAACGAACGCATGTCTTATGTTTAGAAACAGAGGATGTATTTGATAGTATCACATACATGGCCAATATCACTATCCCATATTGCATTGACAGTAGCAACAACAACTACAGAGAGGAAGTTTAAAAAAAAACAGAGCAAAATTTCACCAGCGTCATAAAAAATACCCACTGTTAGCACAATAAGAACTACATCCATTCACTATTAGCACATCAATCCAATTACGGCCATTCACTATTAGCCCATTTTGCCTTCATACGCATCACTTGAGTAAAAGAGAAGAGGAAAACAGAGGAGACAGAGAGATGGGGAGGGAGAGCAGCTCATAAGCGACCAGCGAGCGGGGAGGGATGGGGCGGCCTTGGGCGATGTCGACCGGCGGCGAGGGCAGGGCTAGCTCGGATAATTTGTTTTGTTTTGTTTTGTTTTCTGGTTTCTAGATCTTCCATGCACCAATTACACATTACATAGTTCCACAAATAACATATGTGCAATTCTAATGTCATGCCAAGCGGACAGCTTGGTAGGCTACCAACAACAAACTGAAAAATTCAAATGTCATGAAAGCACATCTGACATTGTTTGCGCATTCTTAGGATTAAGAATGCAGAAATTCAAGTTTAGGATTAGCATACTTCTTGCTCCAAGATTTGTGCATGGAAGGGTCTTGTTTGTGTAGGTGTGGAGTTAATTTTTTCTTCGTTTTCGGCGTTGTGTGGCATAAACCCCTTGAACTCCAATAAGCAGCAGGTCTTGATGTAAGCCAAAATTTACATTTCACCGGAACATTGTGTTTCAATGCATCTTACATCTCTGTACAGTGCACACACATCGAATTGTGCTAAAATGTTTTCAACACACTTGATTAACCATGCATTTTCCCTAGGTTTCTTACACCTAGAAAAAGAGCATTAAAATATGTTTCCAAGTCTTGTCAAAATTCCTGAAGCTTCTTCCTCGGTGTAGTGCTGAACATGATGAAAAGCTTGACGACCTTTCCATCAGTTTGGTCATGCACTCGGAGATGGCACAAGTCCAAACACCTTCAGGTCAAGCATACCATATTCGAAGGTTATGTATTCTCGATCTGTAGTAATCACACTTGAGCAGCACTGTCACTATCTTGCCCATCACTCGTCAGTGTAACACATCGTAGTTCAGTAAAATCATCTAGAGGGGGACATGAGAATTCAAGTACCTTTCCTGAATGAGGATGCTTGAATCTGGAAGAGAAACAATTACCCAAGTCAAATGAAAGAAAAATATCCTAAAAAGGAAAATGAGACCCGATTTTTTTTCCAGTATGATGCATCTTGGATAATACCTATCCAAGCAATGCATCATGGAGATATTGCCTGCTATCTTTGATACCAGATTTGAAAGATCGCCAAGATATTTTGAAGTTCTAGGTCTCAAAAGTGACAATGCCATGCTTTTGGTACCTCCATATGTTTCATCACCAAGTAGGGGGTTCCCTAGATGTTTCGCATGTGCTCGGATCTGAAAACCGATAGGTGCAGGATCAGTAACAAGATAAACAAGTGTAGTTGCAACTGCATGGCTGCTTGAATATCTTTGCGCAAGCTCTCTATGTATTGGGGGACGAAGAACTTGATGCTTAGGGTGAAATTGAGATGCAGCACCAGGTGTAGATGCTCCCAGAACATCGTCGTGTACTCAGCCATGGTTCCGCCTGCGTCAGCTCGAGCAACGATTGCATGTGGAGGTGGAATTCGCTCACAGGAATTCTGTCGAACAGGTGGTAGGCAGGGCGTGGGGTAGTAATTTTTGATGGCTCTGATTACGAAATGTCACGACCCATGTACAGAGATGGGACGGACAGAAGGATTCAGTACCAATTGCTGATACAAGTTGAAGATACAATGGAGATTTGGGGTGAGAAATCAGCAAGAAGGAAATGTGAGGAATACAGAGAGGAGGTGAGGAACGAGAGCAGAGGTGAGGAGCTTCAGAAGTTTCAGTCATTCATTCTCTGCCTCCTCCTGCGATTCCCCTGTTATATATGTAGCCTTGCATCCTGTGACTTCCATGTGGGACCAGCCTCCAAGAGATGGCCCACCACCCAACTGTGTGTCACGGGGAACGTACCTGGTGCACCGGGGCAATTGGTGCTACCGATGCACAGGAACCCGTTACACATTCAAAAATGCTCTAAAAATTCCGGAAAAAAATTAATGCATCGACACAACATCCATAGCCTTGCATCCTGTGACTTCCATGTGGGACCAGCCTCCAAGAGATGGCCCACCACCCAGCTGCGTGTCACGGGGAACGTATCTGGTGCACCGGGGCAATTGGTGCTACCGGTGCACCGGAACCGTTGCACATTCAAAAATGCTCTAAAAATTCCGGAAAAAAAATGAGTGCATCGACATAACATCAATGTATGTTGTAACAAAAATTCAAATCAAAATTCAAAACAACGCTCAAGATACAAGAATGACAAATTTGACATCAATGTGCTAATGGGCCAAAACTGAAGCCCAATTTGTGTTATGCACTATTCAGTTTCAAATTTATCATTTTTGTATCTCAAGCAATGTTTTAAATTTTGATTTAAATTTTTGTCACAACATACATTGATGTTGTGTCAATGCACTAAATTTTCTTCGAATTTTTTCGAACAATTTTGATTGGGCAATGAGTGACCGATGCACCGGTAGCACCAATTGCCCCGGTGCACCAGATACATCCCCGTGTGTCACGTCCTCTACTCTGAATATCTCATAGATGATGAGTTTTTTTTAACACGGTACAGATGCAAGCGCTCATACATATGCGCACACACTCATCCCTATGAACGCACACATGCACACCCTACCCTATGAGCACCTTCGAGAGACTGAGCCGGCATATCATCTTGAGATTTACGAAGTCATCGTAGGCGCCTCGTCATCGACGGGAACGTCTCCTCCCACTGATAGCGCATCGCCGAAAATCCTAAAATAAATTCAGGAATAATGCGAGCACCAGGACTTGAATGCCATCGAGTGTGGTATTTAGGCTTGTTAGGTTGATGGCCTGGGCTGCATGCCTGGTAAAAAGCAGTGCCCGAAAGTAGTCTGGATATTTGATATTTTCTGCCTGGTCAGGCATGCCTCAAAGTATAACGTTTGGTTGAACCTCTTGTGCCTGGTTCAGGCAAGAACATTTGAAAGGCCAAATCGTGTACTAGTTTTCAATGGAAAAAGTCACGTCACACGCATTACGCAGGGATTAGCAGTCCTAGGCTGCCATTGCTCCCACCAGGCGCTAGGACAAGGACGCCTGGCCCAGGCTAACTAATCTGCCTGGGTACCAAGCCAGGCTAATTAAGTTGCGGTGTGTCCAGGCCAGGCTACATCATGCTTTATGCAGGACACGAAGCAAACGCCCTCCAGACACATCTCAGGCAAGCTCCTGCCAGTGCACCAAATGTCCAGGACGTGAACCAAAAAGGGCCTTAGTCGAGAATGTACTGTTGGTTCGGGTATCGAAGAAGAATAGAAACATCTGCATCTCTCTCCATTTTATCTGTTCGCTCTTCTTTTTGCTCTACTACCTATCAGGTGCCTTACACTATGCTTACTAGTGGATAGGCCGGGCATATGACAGGGGGGCAATAGCCCCCTGCCCTAATATTGGGTGGAGGAAAGGGTGCAAGCCTCCATAATTTAGAACATTGCAACTTTCTCTTCCACGGTCACATATACACTATCACGGAGGCCACATCTCTCCGGTAACATGGTGCAAAGGTCATGAAAGTTTCGTTTTGTTAGACACAATTGATCATAGCATGCCACTTTAGATCCATCATACATGGTTTTAAGCAAATATTTCCTAAGCCTATGCTTGTCCTCATCATCATTAAAACTTCCCAGGTCCCTTGGTCCCCTATCCCTTTGTGTAGTAACAAATGCTAATGCAAGAGCACATGTTTCAACAAACAATTTAGTCAAAACAATTCTTTTCCTCTTCCGTCTTTTATTTTCTTCATTTATCCACTCAATCAACTCCAATCGATCCGACATTGTGCTGTACAAATTACAATTCAATTGTCTAGTCGTAAGGCAATCAAAGAGACATCACATACACAAATGCATAGACAAAACAGAGGGGATTCAGCCATATACCTTTAACAGGCGTGCAGATCGATGAACACTTCACAAATCTGCAGTGTTGAACAAAAAAAATTAGTTTCATTACGGAGTGCCAATTCGGTGTCCAACCAAACATGTGAATTGGAAGTTTACCAATACGAATTCAGATTCCAGCCTTCCAATGGAGACATCCAAACGCAGTGCTAGTGTTGATGACTAAATTTGATAGAGTAGAAATATACCTCATGAATCAAAGAATTAATCTCAATGATGCTGATCTGCTAGCGTGTGTTCTAAGTTGAAGGTTACTTCCCAACTAAATATGTACACACGCTTATGGAGTTGAAGTGGCAGGGAGGTTTCAGATTCAGGCTTCAGTATTATTCACGTACAGAGGAATCAGTTTGCCGGATGAGATTGCTGTGATTACGCTTGGTTTTTTGTGAACTCCGAGAGAAGCGGGTAAAGATGGTTTGCACGGTTTTTATTATCAGGAAAACCAGGAGAGTCCTGTTTGGATGCTAAGCGTTGAGATAAGAGCCAAATCAGATGAAACCGAATTGTAACCAGATCGATCTCCTGATCGTTCAAAAGATCGAAGTCCAGGTCACCCTATATAATTGCGGGGACGAGGCCGGTAGAGGGGACACCCAACATCGACAAAAACACATCTACTTTATTTCCACGCACAGCTTTTCTTTTCGTTCGTTTTTCCCCATCGACTCCTCTGTTCTTGCCCTGCAAGTTCAGAGATCGCCGTGGCACTAGGCCAACCCTACGCCGCTGCACCCGGAAAACGGGACCTAGACGTCGCATAGGTTCCGTTTGCCGTTTATCCGTTGAAGATTCGTCCAGAAGAATCAAGTTTTCTTTGAGATCAGCAAGAAGAAGGCCGTTCTGTTCCTCATACAGCGAAAGACAGCAAAAGAAAAGACCGGCTAGATTGTTGATCTGTTGTGTTGCAGTGCAAACGATTTTGCTATCAACAACTAGCACGGGACATATAATCTGGATACAATATATGCTCATGTCGTGCTCGTGCTTGCCTTGCCAGCGGGGGCACAGTCTCCCATTACATATGGGCTCATAAACACACCAGTGAGCGGTGTAGTGCAGGTAAGTCCATCTCAGCTCAGTTCCTCTACATTGTACAACTCGTCACCTTCATCCGCTGTCTAAACTGAGCAGAGTGAGAACACTGCGGGACAAACAGGGCGGTGCAGTGCAGATAACTCCTCCTCAGTTCAGTTCCTTACTCACTTGTACATTGTACAACCGACTGCTCGTTCCTCCTTCTCATCATCTTCCTCTGTCTTTCTGTCAATTTGAATCGGATACTCTCAGGATGAGGACATTCCTCGTCGACATCCTAGTTCAGTTCCTAGGTTTATCTTCCTTGAGACGATTACTGGCTGTTCCTGTCATTTGGCGCCAAAGCGAGAAGATGGAATGCCCGTGTTGGATTCACCACGGTTTATGTTTGTCAAGTACCCCCCCCCCCCCCCCCGGTCCCATAATATAAGTATGCATTTTTGACACTACTTATATTATTGGATGTAGGAGTTTTTTTTAGAAAAGGAGGATGACCCCCGGCCTCTGCATCTGGGCGATGCTATGGGACGGAGGAGTACAATATGGATTGGTTAGTGAATGCGTGGGCGAATTCTATGTGGTTCACCCATGTTCGATGAAGGTGGATATCTGTCTACGACAAGAACGACATTGAGATGAGATGCATACATAAACATCCGTCCACAATTAGCCATCCAAGCCTTCATACGCATCACTTGAGTAAAAGAGAAGAGGAGAACAGAGGAGACAGAGAGATGGGGAGGGAGAGCAGCTCATAAGCGACCAGCGAAGAGCGGGGAGGGACGGGGCGGCCTTGGGCGATGTCGACCGGCGGCGAGGGCAGGGCTAGCTCGGCTAATTTGTTTTGTTTTGTTTTCTGGTTTCTAGATCTTCCATGTACCAGTTACACATTACATAGTTCCACAAATAACATATGCACAATTCTAGGCTCCATTCGGTTTGTGGGCAGAGAAAACAAAGGAATAAATAACTACACAGGAATAGACTTGATTGTACAGAGCAAACCCAGGGAGCCTTTTGGCCTGTTCGGTTTGTAGGAATATAGGACCTTAGAGCATGCAGGGAAGGCCGTTCACAGTGTTGACTATATTTCTTTATTGTCTTGAGAAGTGATGACCGCTCGTGAACCCCCATGCAGCTAGATTGTTTATTTAACTGGACTGCTCTAAAGCCAGAGGCTAGTCTTGGGACTTCCGACAACATGAGGTTCCGGTGGATTTTGGTTTTCCTGTAAAAAGTACAGGTTGGCGTGTCTTTCCGATGGAACGGGCCACTGAGAATCCTCTAAAACGAACACACTGTTGGTCGAAATTCCTGCGAAAACCAAACCTGCAAAAGTTTCTCCGAAAATCCTGTATACCGAACGGAGCCTTATTGTTTTGCTTTCTTTTCCTTCTAGCAGTACAGCTCTATGGACCGGCCCAGTCAAGCTGCCTCCCTATGCGTCGAGATGATAATTTGACGCAAAGAGCGTCCTATAGGAGCTCCCGGTCGTGACCCGGTTTGATCTCCACATAGCTCCGCCAATGCCCGTAAGGTACCGCTCTATGGGCCGGCCCAGTCAGGCTGCCTCCCTATGCGTCGGCACGACAATTTGATGCAAACAGCGTCCTATAGGAGCTTCGGGCGGTGACCCCATTTGATCTCCACGTAGCTCCGCCAGTGCCCGTAAGTCTATTTTTAGAAAATGCCATTTTTATGTATCACCGTATCCATATCCCCGTACCATATAACATATACCATCGCCCGAAACTCCTGGCCGAGATGCATCGCGTGCTCGGCCTCGTTGGCGAGGAAGTACTCGTGCATCCTTGTCCATATGTTGAAGGCGGTGGAGCCGGGAAAAGCGACGATGTCGACGAGATCCCCCTCAACCGTGGTGAAGAACCAGAGGATGAAAGTGTTGTCATCATCGCGCCACGCCTTTAGCCTGCGGGCCGATCCCTCCTGCACGTGGTCCTTGGCATGGTAGCGCGGCAGGAGGAGGTTGATGTAGCTTCTCCAGTGCTGGAAGATGGTGCCGTCCAAATTGAGCTTGAAGTCGATGGCGCCGAAAACGCTGGCCGGCATGGCTGGAGATGAGCCGAAGGAGGAAGAAGGTGCAGTGGGATTGGGTGGGAGGGTAGCAAGAGGCAGAGCCGAGGAGGAGTTCCCGGTGGAGAGCAGAGCGCGAGGGCGCGCGTCAACGCTGGTGCCGGCAGGGAGACCCGCGACGGAGTCGGCATCAGCCTTGGGAGGGGGAGTAACCATTGCTCTGATTACCAAACTGAGGGATAAACTCTCTGCGTATTGCCATAACTGAACCCGGTTGCATATACATCGAGGCCCCTACATCGAGGGCACGTCTCGTGGTGGTAGCTATGGACTAGGGAGGATCCTAAAGACTAGGCCTACCTAGTTACAACGGGCTGAAAGATAAACATCAATACAAGTGTACATTAACAATGAGCGTGACAGTTCAACAAACGGAGTGAGAGTCACATGCGTAACTTGGAGGAACATCTGACAACACTGGATGAAGCATGGCCCGTCGCTTAGGTACTACAAGTACTTCTTTTTTAGAAACAAGATTACAAACTCAAGTAACGGGGCAGTATTCAGATTGCGTCAACTCTCTAAGCCTAGCAGGGACTCAATCGCCAGCTCATGAGCCAAACCATTGCTCTTCCTACCGGCAAAGCACACTTCGTACGAGGCGAAACCCTCAAGCAATTGCTTAATATCCTGAAGCACTGCATAGCAAGGGGCCAAGCACGCCTCCTCCGTATTTAAATAATCAGCAACTGATTTGCAGTCCAGCTCCAACATAGAGCCTGGCCAGCGATTGTAACCCAAACAGAGCAGCCCTTGCCTCGGCTTCCTCCATGCTCGCCGAGTCAGGTAGCAGGCTTCCAGCCGACAAGAAGACGTCGCCTCGGTGGTCTCTGGCAACAGCGCCTGCCCAACCCTGACCACTGTCTAAGTTGAAGCCAGCGTCTGAATTAATTTTTGCTATCCCCGGGGCCGGCGCTGCCCAATGTATGCGTTGCCTTACAGGTTTGGATGGCGCAGCATTTTCCATTGTAATTTGTTCTTTGCCTTCACAATTTGTTCTTTGCCTTTCTCCGATATCACGTCAAGGCCAACCGCTTATTCAGTTCCTCCTCGTACTGGACCAGGAAATTAACAGAATGACGAATCAGCTCAGAAGGATCTTTGCCTGCATGTCCTCGAAGCAAGTGCCAAGCAGATGCTGCAGCCAATCAGTGCCAGTATACCTGAATGGCTTAGAGGGGAGAGCCCAGAACTCTCTCATCTCATGTCTTAGAGCTAGTCCTGGCCATGGGCAGACCGGCCCGGACGGCCCGGACCGAAACAGCCTGACCCGGCCCGGCCCGACGCTGCTTCCGGCCCGGGCCCGGGCCTAGAATTTGAGCCTGAAAGCCGGGCCGGGCCTATCGTTTTCGCGTTTTCCTGAAGGGGCCCGGCGGGCTTTTACGCGTGTGGGCCGGGCTTGGGCCCAAAAACTAGGCCTGATGGCTGGTCCGGTCCGGGCCCGGGCCTGGGTTTTTTGCGTCGGGCTTGGCTAGGTCTGGCCCGGCCCGAGGTATGGCCAGGTATACTTGGAGCCCTGCTCCTAGTGTATTCAACTACTGCATGAAATTCATTTTCCACTCCATTTTCGTAGATGTTGCACGTAGGGTCGAGAGCAAGGGTACGTCTGAATTTGTTCTGCTTTGTTGCGAGAGTATTAGTTGCAAGAGAAAAATTCACCATAGGTCACAAAACTTGAACTGGCTGACACTTAAGTACCACTACTTCAAAATACCTGAAATACAGTCCATGTACTTGCGCAGGGGGTTCACTTTGGTCCATATATACGAATTGAGCTACGTATTTGCTGACTTGGCCGAGTCAACCGTTGACAGCTGTGCTTTGACCGCCACTTGTGCAGCACCTGTCCACTTGTGCGTTAATAGTAGATGGCTGGAGGTTTTTTTTGCAAATGCTCCTTCTCCTCCCAGGTAACCCCCGCCCGCACGGCCGTTCCTCCGCACGGCCCCGCATTCCCCTGCTCCGCCTCGGCAGCTCCGTCCGCGTGCCCCCGCCCGACGACGCCAACCCCCGCGGGAGGGGCGTCCACGAGCGCGCCGTCCTCGCCCACCGCCTCCTCGCCCTCGCCGCCCTCCCCGCCGGCGCTCTGCTCCTCTCGGTGTGGATGGCGGTCGGCCGCGCCGAGGCCGCCGCGCTCGCCGCGGGCGCCAAGGCCGAGGGTTTGGCATCCGTCGCGGGCCGGGGGCGCCGGGCGGCGCTGCGCGCGACGCTCCTCCTCGCCGTCGCCCTCTGCGCCGCCTCCTGCCTCTTCGCCTTCGCCGCCTCCCACTACAGCCTCCGGTACACGTCCGGCTGCAGGAAACAAGCCGCAGCCTCTGAAACATCAGCTCGGTGACTGGACGCAGGACCGGCCGCACGATCCCTAATCCATCTAGACTAGAGTCGCCGTCGCATCCCTTGCCAAAGTCGTCGCCGCCGCTGCTGCAGTCTTCTCCGTCGTTCTCCACCGGCTGATCGTCCGCTTCCGCTGTCATCTCCTTCGTCCGCCGCCTGCCCCTAGTCTGACACGGGATAGAGGGAGTGCGGCCTGCTGCCCGGAACCGTTGGTGTCAGCGTGAACAATCGTTGGTCTCACCGTGTATAAAGTCTCCTCCATGTTTATCCCAGTCAAGCTGCGATGGCATGGATACTACATATATATACTTCACTGTCTAAACTGAACAAACTTGCTAATTCATTCTTTGCAGAAGGAAGTAGGAACCACTTCAGCATAGGAAAAAACGAGACTGACAGGAAACTATTGCAGATGATGATGTTTCCTGATTGCTTCTTGTTCGACTACATCCACAAGGCGCGAGAAGCAGTGAATAATTCAAAAATGGTCTCTTTCTGTCAGTTGATTTCACGCTAATGAATGTTGATGTTGTGATTTTCTCTAATTCACGGCGCGTGGCCTATGGTTTGATAATCTAAGATAACTTGGGATCTGTACAAGCAGCCAGAAGGGGCTTTGTTGATCAAGTGGAAACATCTAGAACAAGCTGAAGCTTTAGCTATAAGACATGCTCTGAACTTTGCAGCAGAAGCATGTTTTCAGAAAATGGAAATAGCATCAGGTTGCTTGACATTGATCAACAAGATGAAGGGCGCAGATGATATCATATGTATAACCGTGAAATTTGTTCTGTATATTTCGTCCTGTAAATATGTCTTGTAAGGAAGCAGCTAATGTTTTGGCAAAATTAACCAGACATGATGTAGCTTCCTGCTGGTATAATGAGTACCCTGAGATTGTGAGGACCAATTTATGCAAATAACAGAATTTCAGGATGAAAGCTAATGAAATATCCATCTGACCTCTTGCAGAAAATCTGCATGTGTTAATGTTATCTAGATGTCTTCATAAATCTGTAGTTAAAAAATTCTGATTTTTTCTCTTGTTTCTCAGATTTGCTATCCATCTGTAGCAAAGATGCTATCTCTTTTTGTCTAGGCCTAAACTTCATATGAAATCTGGCTAATTTTTTACTTTGAAATCTGAGAACCTTTTAGCACAAGCAATTTGAAAACACTTATATTGCAACACTCGCAAAAATTTAAAACATGTACAACAGTTTTGCATCTGAATAGCTACAACTTTCTACTCACTCCGTCACATAATCTGTTACAATTGATGGATACGCCAAATTGCCGGAAGAAGAACCACCATGGTCATCCTTGGAGGCCACGGTGTCAGATTCCGCCATGGCCACTCCCAACCTTCTCCACGGTTGTGTCGCTTCAGACTGCGGCAGCCCGCCCCGCGGCGGCTGCGGCTGCCGTGTCAGTCCGATCCGTTCACGGGATGAGAGGACGCGTTCGGCGTGCGACGGAGATGACTACCGTTTCGCGCTGCACTGAGCGCCGAGCCGGCGAACTGGGCCGCTAGTCCCATTGTGTAGATGACAGTGTTCCGGTCGCTCAGCCATCAGCAATCCACGATGGAATCCCCGCTGCACCGAAGGAGCAGAAGCTAGCAATCCTCATGCGTATCTGTTCAGATTTCAGAATCAATCACTGCGTAACTCACGGGAGCCAGGATTGACTGTTTTGGAGCCGAATGCTGGGAGGGGATCGTCGAACGCTGAGTGAACGAACCAAACGAGCATCTGAGGAGGGGATCGTCGGATGGCAAGGTGGACCACGTGGCGTCATCTCACACTGGATACGCACGGAGAGGAGTTTACAGCCCGTACGCACAGCGCCCGCGGCGAGCGCGGCGGCCTCGGCGCGGCCGACCGCCATCCACACCGAGAGGAGCAGAGCGCCGGCGGGGAGGGCGGCGAGGGTGAGGAGGCGGTGGGCGAGGACGGCGCGCTCGTGGACGCCCCTCCCGCAGGGGTTGGCGTCGTCGGGCGGGGGCACGCGGACGGAGCTGCCGAGGCGGAGCAGGGGAATGCGGGGCCGTGCGGAGGAACGGCCGTGCGGGCGGGGGTTACCTGGGAGGAGAAGGAGCATTTGCAAAAAAAACCTCCAGCCATCTACTATTAACGCACAAGTGGACAGGTGCTGCACAAGTGGCGGTCAAAGCACAGCTGTCAACGGTTGACTCGGCCAAGTCAGCAAATACGTAGCTCAATTCGTATATATGGACCAAAGTGAACCCCTGCGCAAGTACATGGACTGTATTTCGGGTATTTTGAAATAGTGGTACTTAAGTGTCAGCCAGCTCAAGTACATGGACCTACAGTGAATTTTTCTCTAGTTGCAATCCTCCATCCAAAGATTCTAACTTTCGGAGGGACCCTAGCCTTCCATATGAGGTCCCAAATACTCCGATCGTTTGCCTCCCTCGTAGAGCTAGATGGAATCTGACTAACCTGCTATTGACCAGCATAAGCCAATTTGTAGGCACTTCTTACTGAGAATATTCCATTCTTTTCAAGGTGCCAGCCAATGCAACCCTCCACTTCCGATTTTGCTATGGGGATCTTGAGATTTCATGAGCATCAAACTCTTGGAAAATTTCTTTTGCAATTGGCCCGTCGCTTAGGTACTACAAATATTGCAATTGACAAATTGGCTTGTTTCTTTTGCATAATCAATGACTCCGGTTTCATAGGCGGTCACCTCGCCTCCTCTCCGACCATAGCCGAGCGATGCGACGACGAGTGGTCGATGGTGGACCAGTGCATCGTCGAGTGGTTGTACAAGAATGTCTCCACCGACATTTGCGACATCGTTCGCGTCCACAACGCCACGGCCTTCACCGTCTGGCGCAGCATCCACGGTCTTGTCCGCGACAAACAACTCTATCACCCGCCCATTGCTGACGGCGGCCGCGACGACTCCAACTCCCTCGCCTCATCTCCGACCATAGCTGAGCGATGCGACGACAAGTGGTCGATGGTGGACCAGTGCATCGTCGAGTGGTTGTACAAGAATATCTCCACCGACATTTGCGACATCATTCGCGTCCACAACGCCACGGCCTTCACCGTCTGGCGCAGCATCCACGATGTTGTCCGCGACAAACAACTCCATCACCCGCCGATTGCTGACGGCGGCCGCGACGACTCCAACTCCCTCGCCTCCTCTCCGATCATAGCCGAGCGATGCGACGACGAGTGGTCGATGGTGGACTAGTGCATCATCGAGTGGTTGTACAAGAATGTCTCCACCGACATTCGCGACATTGTTCGCGTCCACAACGCCACGGCCTTCACCGTCTGGCGCAGCATCCACGATCTTGTCCGCGACTAACAACTCCATCACCTGCCCATTGCTGACGGCGGCCGCGGCGGCTCCAACTCCCTCGCCTCCTCTCCGTAGCCGAGCGATGCGACGACGAGTGGTCGATGGTGGAGCAGTGCATCGTCGAGTGGTTGTACAAGAATGTCTCCACCGACATTTGCGACATCGTTCGCGTCCACAACGCCACGGCCTTCACCGTCTGGCGCAGCATCCACGATCTTGTCCGCGACAAACAACTCCATCACCCGCCCATTGCTGACGGCGGCCGCGACGGCTCCAACTCCCTCGCCTCCTCCGGCCCCACCAACGTCACTAGGCCATCTGCGAACACACTACCGGGCCTGAGTTCAGCACTCGCCGTTGTTGCCGGCGCCGGCGTGCCTCCGGCAGGGACCACCTCCTCCGACCGGTCCCTGGATACCGGTGCGACGTCGCACGTGGCCTCCACTCTTGATATTGCCCACTCTCTCACTCCCCTCTGGCCTCAACCCCCCGCCTTCTATCACTGTGGGTAACGGTGACCAGCTCCCTGTTACTCATCTGGCTAAATATACATTTGAATAATCAGTACAGAATGATGTTGTTGAGTTCCATATGTTGTTTCATTCACAGCAACCAGAACCCAACTCTAGTTGGCTCCCACTCCGACGCCACTTCGCCGCCTGAAGCCCTACGAGGGCGCCCGACGCCCCTCGGCCTCCGCCTTCGCGCGCTCGATGACGACCAGTCGCGCTTTGCCCGCCGCACCTTCCCCACCTTAGTATAGTCATGGTTTTCGCACCTCTTCTATTCAGCATGCAAGTGGTTCACAAAGCAGTTTCAGGCCATTGTAGCAATCCAAACCTCAGTAATATTCTTGTGCCATCAACCTTTGCAACGCCAACGGCGCGCTGCAGTACTGATTCAGTGAGTTTTCAGAGGATGGTTAGCTAGAAAGAGACTATTAGATTAGTACTTATTTATATCTAAGATTGCTTTTGACATATTGTTATTGCATATTGACCATTCTTTATGGTTGGCCAGTTGCATTATGGATGTTACTAGAAAAAGTATATATTACTACAATACCGAGAAACAGATAAACTATTTCCTAACAACATTTCTTGGAATACTTTGTAGCGGTACAAAGCATTTCTTGGAATGCTTCTAGAACTAGTTTCTCTGTTTCTCTGTCTTGTAGTAATACTTTTTCTAGTTGTAAAAGCAAGTTGCCGTGCTATTCAAACACGGAAATGAGTCTGGATAACTAACACAACTCGATCCCTCATTAAAGCCTTTCTCGCCAACCAGCCACGAACGGAAGACTGAATTTTGGTCACAACTATTGTTTTGACAGACTCACACAACAGAAACTTCCTTCACCACCTTTTTATCCTTGTGACAGAGCGTAGCAAAATGCTCACCTTTTACATTGACTTTCCTCAACTACACAAAGTCTAGTGTAGTTTCGCTGTGAAGAAGAACCTGTACAAGTAGCACCGGTCAGCAATACTTAGATGATGCAAGATGAATCACTTCTTGGCGGCCTTTAGCATTCATAACGCAACCGGCCAGCCATAAACAACGGTCAATATGCCACAACAATATATCAAGGGCAATCTTAGATATAAATATGTACTAACCTAGTAGTCTCTTTCTAGCTAACCTTCTTCTGAAAACTCCCTGAATCAATACTACAGCGCGCCGGTGGCATTGCAAAGGTTGGTGGCACAAGAATGCTATTACTGAGGTTTGGATTCCTACAATAGCCTGAAATTGCTTTGTGAACCACTTGCATACTAAATAGCAGAGGTGGGAAAGCCATGACCACACCAAAGGCGGCGAAGGTGCAGCAGGCGGAGCGCGACTAGTCATCATCGAGCACGCAGAGGCGGAGGCCGAGGGGCATCGAGATCAGGGCGCAGGCGGCGGAGCGACGTCAGAGTGGGAGCCAACTGGAGTTGGGTTCTGGTTGCTGTGAATGAAACAACAGATGGAACTCAACAACATCATTCTGTATTGATGATTCAAATGTATATTTATTTGTATTATATACACGGGCTTGGAGGAAGAGGAAAGGTGGGTCTGTGATAGATGAGTAACAGGGAGCTGGTCATCGTTACCCACAGTGATAGGAGGCAGGGGGTTGAGGCTAGAGGGAGTGAGAGAGTGGGCGATACCGCGAGTGAAGGCCACGTGCGACGTCGCACCGGTATCCAGGAACCGGTCGGATGAGGTGGTCCCTACCGGAGGCACGCCGACGCCGGCAACAGCGGCGAGTGCTCGGGTCAAGCCCGGTAGCATGTTTGCGGACGGCCCAACGACGTTGGTGGGGTCGTTGGAGGCGGGGGAGTTGGAGCCGTCGTCGCCGCCGACAGCAGTGGGCGGGCGATGGAGCTGTTTGTCATGGACAAGATCGTGGATGTTGCGCCAGATGGTGAAGGCTGTGGCGTTGTGGACGCGAACGATGTCGTAGATGTCGGTGGAGACATTCTTGTACAACCACTCGACGATGCACTGGTCCACCGTCGACCACTCATCATCGCGTCGCTCGGCTGTGATTAGAGAGGACACGAGGTCACTGCCGATGAAGCCGGAGTCGTCGATGATGCCATCCGTGAAACAGCGCCACTTCGAGTAGTTGGGCTCAGCGATGTCAAGCACAACCGAGGCATGGGGCGTCAACATGTTCACGGTTTGGAGAGAAGCGGCGGAGGAGGAAGCAACACTAGCAGGGGTGAACAGTGAGCTGTGTGGTGCACCGTGCCCGTGGGAGCGGCAGAGGAGGAGGAGCCACCATCAGATTCGAGGAGAGGATTGTTGTTGTCCATGGTGAAGGCGACGGAGAGGGAGAGCGTTGTGCTTGGATAGGCAGGATCAGATCGCGCTATCTATCGGGTACCGTGAAACGAGATGGAATCGGAGTCTGTTCCGCTGGATAGGAGGATTGTTGTTGTATTGATCGATCATTCAAATATTTTCATACACGAGCTAGTAAAGAGAGCCGGGCACCGTGGCGCAAGACTCGCTCCAAGTCTGTTCCGCTGGCACTGTCAACAATGAGCTGCAGCAAGGGGGGTACGGACTTGGGGGTTGGAGTGGTCGCGGAAGGGGGAGGCGGCGGCTCATGGCGAATCTACCAACATGGCGACATCTTGTGGTGGCCTCTGCCCTGTTCGGGCCTCTATTTTGCGAAGAAGGCTGGCGGCGACGATTCCTGTTTCCTGGTGCGTGCGAACGATTGGACATCGCTGGGCCACATTATGAGACACATGACCATTTTCACAATATGTTTCAAGTGTTAAACTGCATACGGCTTAGTAAAATAATGTACGACATCACACTTACATATGTGTAAAATAGTTGTTATGGATAACTAGAAGCGTCATTTATTAGTTGTTTGCATGTGTTGTACAATAGTGAGGTAACTACATGAAACCACCACATTTAGGGTTAGGGTAACATGAAACCACCACAAATCAACGGAAAACTCAAATAACAACCACCTTTGACGCCATTGATCACATATTTGCTCGTTTTAACAGCAAAATTGATGGTTGAGTCCCGTATGTCAAGGCTGACTATTGACAACAATATCGGGTAATGACATTTGTTGAAAAACAAAAGAAAACTTGAAACACCAAATATCGGGTAAGGAGAGAAGGGAGGTTGTAGTGCCCTGGCGGCTAGGGTTGCGACACCACCCGAGTCGCCGGAGCGTGGGCGACGTGGGGGTCGAGGAGGAAGTAAACCTCCCTTCTCTCCTTCCTCTGCGTCGGGCTAAGCCTAGGGGCCGACAACGGTGGCGGGGGTATATCTCTCTCCCACGTCATGGGGGTTGTGCGGGGCCCCTTAGTGTGAAGAGGCGCGACCAATCGGGCCTTGGAGGTGCGGTAGTTGGCCCTGCTTCGGGTAGCGGCAATGGATGCGGTCGACTGGTTGTGTGATGATGGGCCATCTGACCTCGGATCAGCGACGGCGGCGTGGAGGGCCTGGTGGATGGGTCGACGACATGCGTGGTATGGCCTTAGGTCGGATCTGATTTGGCCGGTGCGGCCTGCTCGCTGCGCGGCGCCAGAGATCGGTGGTGGCCTGTGCACGCAATGCTAGATGGAGGTTCGTCGAGCAGATCCGGGTGAAAACCTTGTTCTCGGCTAGTTGCCAAGGCCGGCGATGTCGATGCTCTTTTTTGCCGTCCCCTTCTTGAAGACACCGCCGTGGAGAAGCTCTAAACCTATATCCGCTACCTCCGGGGGAGCCCTAGATCAGTCAATCGGATGACGGCGACGCTCTTGTGTTATCCCCTCCTTCGGGGCGTCATTCTTGGAGGTGTGCATTGGCTCGAGGGACCAGTGGACGATTTCAATGGAGCGACGTTTCATGTGACGCATCGACGACTTGGAGTCTCAGCGGCGTGGCGCCGCAGGGCCTTGATGACGGATATGTGATGATGGACGTGCGTAGGGAGGTGGCGTCGACAGCAGGCCTAGCAAGGTTGATGTGTCGGTACCTGCTCTGGAGATGGATTGGTGGAAGACGGTGACGGTGGCCTGTGCAGTGCACTGGACCGGTGTGTGCCTTAGATCCGGTGATTGCGGCTTGGTTGAGGCCTTCGGTTTTAGATGTTGGGTTTTGGTGTGACATCTGGGCAGGCATGCCCGACAATACGCACTCCTTCATCAAGTTGGTAGGAGTAGCATAGATATTGCCAAGATGATGGACTTATTGATGTATTACTTTGTAACGTCTTGGTGAATAATTAATAAAATGACTGTGTGTCGTCCTGATGCAAAGCCCGGGGATTATCCTCCTTTTCGACAAAAGAACAAATATGTGGTAAATTGACGAATACAGAACATTTTTAATTGTTTCTGCATTAACAGAGCATACTAGTAAAAAAACTATTTATAGGATAATAATTGGATAAGAGTGCGTCTACCCTGTCAACGGGTAGGTAAGAGAACAAAAGCTGTCTAAGCAAACTAAGAAACAATTGACATAGCAAAACCGGAAACTAGGTCAGCAACATGAGCAGCATAACCACCAACCAAGCCATCCAGCAGCCACCAAGTGCAGAATAACAATTCCACGAGGAAGGCCAGAACACAAAGCGAACACTTGTCTCCGGTCCACCCTAGCTGCTGCAGCTGATGTCAAAGCCACCCTCCACGAGATCGTCACTGCACATGACACGGCTCTCGCGCATGATCCTGCCACGAAGTTGCCCGGTGGTGACTTTTAAGCTCTTACCATCTCAGTTTTGAATCAGCACATCCGGTCAGGTAATTCGCCGGCTCAATCCATATTCAGATGTTAAAAATTGTGTCGATGTGCGAAAAACCGTGTCGCCGTCGAGCATAAAAGACTCGAGACACCCCGGAGTCCACAGAGCAACTGTGTAACCATCCAAACAGTGAAACAGAGGCAACCGTGAGACCGCCGGCGACCTGACGATCGATTGCCGCCCATGGCCGGCGGGAGGAAGCGGGACTGGATACGGAAGAAGGTGACGGCGGCAGCCGGGAGCGGGTCGCTGCGCATGCGCGCGCTGTCCACGGCGCTGCGGCAGCGGAGGAGACGGCTGCCGCGGGTCGACCTACTCCGGTTCTTCTACGAGAGCATCGTGTTCCGGCTGCTGTGGGTACTCGAGTCCATCGTCGTCCTCGCCAGGCTCTGCTTCTTCTTCCTCCGCTTCGGCTTCCGGCTGTAAAATAAACCGAGCTGTAGTTTGTTTGACGGTAGTAACCGAGCTGTGTTCATGTGCCGTGTCTTGAAATCTTCTTTGCTTTGCTCCAAAACATTGTAAACAATTCACAAATTCAGCAATTAATCTACTCTGGCTTCCTACGAAAGTTGTGTTATTGGCTATTTTAGATCAAGATATTTTCCTTTCTATATTGGTCACGGCTGAAAATATTTTTCATATTTTTGCTCATTCCGATGTATACATATGCTTAAATTGTTGGAGCCTCTGCGATTGGTAGTTTGCTGGAAATGGTAGACATATCATCAGCCAACAACTCTTTGTATTTAAATTGCCCAAGGACATGAGAGTATATATACAATACATATATATATGCGGGGTTGCTTTCTTGTTCCACCTAGGAGCTTGATTAATGGTTGCGGGTTCTTATATATAAGACCTTCCCTTTTCTCTTAAGCTATTCTTCGACATGTCATAATAAAAATCAAATGTGCCAAAAATTGCTGTTGGAGAATCCCTTGTGGCTATTTTTTGGAATCATATATACACACATTGTTTTTATTTTCTAATAAATAGCTCCATGGAGTTCCGAAGCCGAAATTTCTTATTCACGAGCATAAGGCTTTTTTTCTCAAGGTGGTTTGGACTCCTCACTTAGGTTTCATGATGATTTTCCTGCTCCATATAAGTTGTTGTGTGTCACGCATAAAACAATGTTGAACAATAATGATTTTTGCTCACATCGATTCAATAAAATATATTTACTCACATGTCATTTACTATCAGGTTTGGCCCTAGGCTAGGGCAAGAAGGGTGGCAGACAAGGTCTATGAAAAATCGAGGACTAATAATTTCTATATAGAGCACCTTATATGTAGTACTCAGAAAGTATTGTGTCGTATACATATATCAGAAAGTCAATTCTATTACCGTGACATTCACAAACATAATTGTAGAGACATGGGGTCGATGTGGCTTGGAGTTTATACTTTCCTTGGACTTCGGAAATGACTAAAGAATGTACTTTATTCACAACTAATTTAATTTTGTTCTTATCGCTTTGGACTAAAGCACAATACTGTAGTTGCATGACTAACTCAAATAAGATTAGTTACATTAAAATTACTTAACATAATTTGAGCCAGTCAAAAGGAAAATCGGATGGCTTATCCTTATGTATATCGAACACAATATACTTACAATGTTTTTCCTATTTTCCTCCAAAACAGTTTTACATTAAAAAAATACTCAGTAGAGTACGCCTTTTCATATTGACATATAGTCTTTGAAACATATACATATGCAAGTCAAAATATGTCTATTATGTCCGGTAGCCAGGTTTATTGTTTGAATTTGCCTAGGATGCCTCTCGCATGAGACTATATATGTAGGCAAACATCATTACAATTTTTAGTGTACATGTTATATATGGAGGACATGAATCACTAAATTTAAATCCAATGCCTCTAAAGACAACCAAGGGCTTGGTCGAAAGTCATCTATGGCGCTGAACTTCACAGTTTTCCCAGCAGAGCGGCGTGCACCAGCTCCTCGGGAGAAGCAAACTCTGTTCAGGACGCAAGAGCTACTTCTTGCTTATTGCAAGATGTACACTCCTCTAGCCTCTGGCGCACTCGCTAGTGGGACAGCTCAATAAGGATCATTCTTATGGTTTTCGAAGGCTTTGTCTGAGCGGTTTTGAGAAGATTCCATGAACCGACACGAACAAGTTTTAGAAGCTTCCCCGTATATTTCTTTCTTTTATTGTGTGTTTTATTTATCTGGTTTTTTTTTGCTTTCTACTTTTTCTAATATTTCTTTGTTTTACCTTCATTTTTCAAATACATGTTGACTTTTTAAAAATACAGGTTGAACATTTTTCATATACAGGTTGAACTTTTTTCAGATACGCGGTAAACATATTTTCAAATACACAATGAACATTTATTTGAAATACATGTTGACCATTTCTAAAATGTACATTGAACACTTTTTTAATACAGAATGAACATTTTTAAACACAAGCTCAACATTTTCCAAAATTGACATGAACATTGTTTGTAAAATGTATGAACAGTATTTGAATGGTGCAAACATTTTATTATGTTATGAATATTTTTGAAAAATTAAGTTAATTTTTTACATTTCGTGAATATTATTAAAATTCATTAACATATTATTAAACATGTGAACAATTTTGAATGTCAAACTTGTTTTTATTGAATGATACGAACATTTTTATGACTTGAGCGGACAATTTTTGACATTTTCATAAACGTTTTTTAGAAATGTTTTGAACATATTTTTTAAACATGTCAACTTTTTAAAATAACATGGATTTTTTTGAGCAGCACGAAATATTTTGACAATTAGGCAAACAAAATTTGACATAATCATGAACTTAGATACGTGGTAACATTGTTCAAATTTTAAGAAATGTAATTTATGAATTCTAAAAATATTAAGATATTTTGAAATATAAACCAAAGTAAAGAGAGAGAAAATTGAATCAAGCTTACGAAAAACTAGCAAACGCAACAATTAATGGGCCAGCCCACTACAGAGGCTCCTTGTGGCGAGGCGTTCTTTGGTCTAGAAGTAGGCGACACATACCGTAGGGGCAGTGATATGTATCGCCTGCAGTGATCCCCAATCGACCAACCTCTCACTTCGGGACGTCGAGCTAGATTGATTTTTTTTAAAAATGTCCCCCACTTTATTGATTTGTAGCAATGTTCATAGGTAAAAGATTTAGGTCGTGGGGATTGCCCAACCAAACATGTCTACATATGCCAAGATTTAGGTCATGGCGAGATTATGAGCCTGTGTCGAGCTAGCTTGATGATACCATGGTGTGGGGGTGGGCTCGATGTTAGCGTAGGTACGATTTGTGGGTTCTTTCTTTCTTTATATTCTTATTCCCCTGCACCAAAAAATTCCAAAAATGTTCATAAATTCAAAAAATTACGAAATTTAGAAAAATTGTGAATTTAGTCTTTTCACAAATTTGAAAACACAAGTAAATTTGAAAAACATTAAAAAATTGTAAAAAAGTTTACGAATTTATAAAATGTTCACTGATTTGAAAAAATGTTTAAAACTTTTCATAATATTCCTGAAATAAAAAATTCGCTAATTAGTATATTTTCCAGTTTTTAAATTGTTCAGAAATTTCAGAAAAAAACGTATTGGAAAATGTTATACTTTATGAAAACTTTAATGAATTCAGAAATGTTCGTAGAGATCAAAGATATGCAAGGGTTCGAAAAATATTCGCAGACCTACACTAATTTGAAAAATGTTTCTTAAATTAAAAAATGTCACGTAATGAAATTGAGAAAAGCAAAAAAAAGCAAAGGGGATTAAAAGAAAAGAAAGAAAAGCTGAAAACAAAAAAGAGAAAGAACAAGTAGAAATGAAGAGAAAAAAAGTCAGAGACGTTCCTGCAAGCGACGCTTTTAAACTGTTCGTTGTGTGATAATGGGACAATCCAAGAAATGTCCTCATGTTAGTGAGCAATGGGATATTGCTCACAACGAGATAGCATATGGTCCATACACATTCTCCACAGCGTGCAACGAGGAACGCGAGAGTAACTAGGTTACCCCTTGCGGGAGACCTCTAGGGGTCACTTTTGGTGCCCTGAGAGCACGTTAAGTGGTGTGTCGAGCCACCGCGACATGTCGCTTCCTGGACACACCCGCTGGATTTCATTTATTTATTTTTCTGTATACGTTTTTGGGTTCTAGATGCTTTTTGTGTGTGTGTGTGTGTGTGTGTGGGGGGGGGGGGGGGGTTGGCTTCTTGGTTTTCGCATGGTTTTCCTTAGGTTTTGGTGGGGAAAGAATTACGGGTTATATTTTTGCGCGAAATACAAATTATGCTTCCATGGGAAGCACATATTTGCTTCTTCTGGAGGCACAAATTTACTTCCGCGAGAAGCACAATTCGGAACAGAAAAAATCTATGCTTCCACGAGAAGCACAAATTTGTTTCTCGTGGTAGCACATATTTGCTTCCGTGAGAAGTAGAGTTGTGCTTCTCAGAAAGGGCAAAAAATATGTGCTTCCACGAGAAGCACAATTGTGCTTCTTGAAAATGATAAAAATCCGTGCTTCCACGAGTGGGCTTCTCGAAAAAGGGAACAAACCTGTGCTTCTCACGAAGGCACAAATCTGTTGTAGTGGTGGCCATTGATCTCAACGTTGACCTCTGGGCAGTTTCCTTCTACAAGCCTTCCAAACACTGGAGAACGTTAAAGAGTGATAGCCAGCCATGCCGAAAAAGAGTGTCAAACCCAAAGATCTTGTGAAGTCACGGCCTCAAGTGTGACGGTGCAAGCTTTGACATGCCACATATACTGCCCCTGCCAAGTAGATGGACCGTTCTTCCACTTCTAGTGCATAAAATCTATGCTACCAAGAATCCCCAGAAAGCCCCTATTTGCCTAGATTGCCAACAACCGTGTTGTATCTACAACATTTGGCTCTATCACTTACTTCAAGCCAAACACTGCTAGCACAGCCTTGCAGAACTTGTACATTGATGCAAAGCATGTGGAATCACTCATGCGGACATACTCATCAACAAGATCACCAGGTATTCAATATGCAAGCATCCGAATAGTTGCAGTGCATTTCTCATAAGAGGAGAAGCCAACCTTTTCAAGGGCATCCTCCTTGCATACGAAATAAACATCATACACCATCACCCCCCCCCCCCCCCCCCGAATACGATTGAACACATGTCCAGCCATTCGAAAGCGGTAATATCTCGGGTTTGTAGAGTAGGGACATGCGCTGAAAGTAGTCGGACCAAAGTAGGCAATGGCAACTCTCTATGTTGCGATTCAACGCCAGAGCGTGGCTCGGGATCGATCCCCTAAACCTCAACCAATGCCTAGCCATGTGGTCATTGGCAACCAAAGTAGGAACACAAACTCCTCATTGTCCGACGATGAATCACAAAAATCACAAATGAAGTTGTTGAAAACGAACTCATCTCCACTATCTATGTTGGACCTTGCAGGCGGAACGTCGAACACCTTGCGGGCATGGTGGAAGAAGCTGGCCGGTGAAGAGCCCCGTACCTCTCCCAAGCCTGGCAGCAAGCCTGTCGATGTGAAGGCGACTGTGGAGCGAGGTCGCTGGACTAGGAGCGATGCTGGCGGTAGTGGAGGCCAGAGGGTGGCGTGGCCATGTAGGTCCTATGACGGCGGCGAAAACAAGCCACCAACACTGGCAATAGCGATCGGGTGGGTTGTGCAGCTGGGAGAGGTGTGGGGGTACGGGCGACGGCCTGGGCAGCATCCAAACAACCGGAAGTGGTCGGCGGCAATGAGGGTGGGGTGGCTAGGGTGTGTCATCAATGGAAGGGGAAGGGGAAGAATGGTCGATGTGCCAGTGTGTGGCGCGTTAGGGGACGACAAAGGCGTGCGTTCGCACCGTGTTTGCTCCAACACAATCCGGTCCAAATTTAAGACGAAAATGGATCGTAGATGAACAAAAAATGAACACTCTTTCATTTACATTCACACAATAACCCATTATTTGTGTCCGCTTCGATCTAAACGGACTCAAAGGAGCGTGCATATAATGACGAATTGGAGTTGCTCTAACCAACCAACCGGATGGGAGGAATTGGAGTTCTAAATGGCTGAACGTCACTAAGGTTAAGCCTTATGGCTTGTCTCACCCTTTTAGATTACCCTGATGATAGGTCTTATCTAGAATATTAGAGGATTAAGTAAGCCTGGTAAAGTTCAGTGCCTTTGTGATGTGATTGCTAAAGCTAACCCTGATTTTATTGGTTTTCAAGAGACAAAGAAAGAAATTATTTCTGAGGGTTTCCTTAGAGCCTTGGATGGTAACAAGCTGTTTAGCTGGCATTTTCTTCCTGCTATAGGGACTGCTGGAGGTATTCTAGTTAGCCTGAAAAATGACTTATTTGAGGTGATTGGGTTTACCAACAATAGACTTTCTGTTAGGGCTACTATAAGTGATGGTTTCTTGTGGCATTTAGTCACAGTTTATGGCTCTGGCTACCCTAAGTTCGAAGTGGATTTTGTCTCTGAGTTACATGATATCTTTGAATCCAGTACTTATCCTGTTTTGATTTGTGGTGATTTCAACTTAGTGAGAGAGAGTAAAGAGAAGAGAAATGGTCTTGTAGATCAACAAAGTTCTTTGTTGTTCAATGATTGGGTTAATAGATGGGGTCTTAAGGAAATTTCTATTTCCAACAGGAAATTTACTTGGTCTAATAATCAGGAGAACCTAGTTTTTGCTGTCCTTGATAGGGTTTTTTTCTTCCATAGATTGGGATGCTCATTTCCCCATGTCTTCCCTAGTTGTGTTGCCCAGGGTTGGCAGTGATCATGCCCCCCTAGTCCTGGATACTGGGGGAGGAGACATTATGGATCTAAGATGTTTAGATTTGAAAAATGGTGGCTTTTCCAACCCGACTTCAATCATGTTATGGAAATTGCTTGGAGATCTGTTTCCTCTGATATTTCCTCTGTGGACAATTGGATGATTAAGTCTAGGGTTCTCAGAAAAAAATTAAAGGGTGGAGTGCCAACATTGAAGCTGCTATCAAGAAAAGGAAAAAAGCCATACTTGTGGAGCTTGACAAGCTGGATGTCTCTTCTGAGACACAAAACCTTTCCAAGCTTGACAAGCTGGAAATCTTAAAAAAGAATTGGAAGATATTTGAAAAATAAGAAACTGCCTTGTTGCAGAGATCTAGAGATAGAAAGATCTTGGAAGGGGATAGGAACAATGCATATTTCCAAGCCTTGGAAAATCATAGACACAGGAAAAACCATCTTGCAGAACTGGTTGGCCCCAA
This sequence comes from Triticum timopheevii, assembly GCA_963921465.1. Taxonomy (NCBI): domain Eukaryota; kingdom Viridiplantae; phylum Streptophyta; class Magnoliopsida; order Poales; family Poaceae; genus Triticum; species Triticum timopheevii. Next base: position 475,470,983 of record OY997262.1, read on the forward strand.
TGGGGTAGTGACTTCCACAGCTGACATGTTGGAAGTGGCCACTGACTTCTATAAGAAGCCTTTTGCTTTTGAGGTTAAACCTAATATACATCTTGAGGCTGACTTTTGGGAAGAGGATGAGAAGGTTTCTGAACTTGACAGAGTTAATTTAGAAAAACCTTTTTCTGAAGAGGAAATTAAGCAAGCTATCAAGAGTTCATATGCCTGTGGGGCTCCTGGCCGTGATGGTCTCTCTTTTTTATTTTACCAAACTTTTTGGGATATCATCAAGAATGATTTCATGTGGATGGTCCGGGACTTTGAAGCTGGTACTCTAGATATCTTCAGACTCAATTTTGCACTGATTACTCTCATTCCAAGAACTCCTTTTGCAAGGGAAATGAAAAACTTTAGGCCTATTAGCCTTAGTAACTGTGCTGTTAAAATCTTTTCTAAAGCTATGACTACTAGAGTTTCTCCTTTGTGTGATAAACTAATTTCCTCCAACTAGACTGCCTTCATCAAAGGGAGGTTCATTTTGGAAAGTGTTGTGATGGATCATGAAGTGATTCATGAGGTTCACATGTCTAGGAGTAGTGGCCTTATTCTTAAGTTGGACTATGAGAAAGCATATGATAGGGTTAATTGGGATTTCATTAAAGAGATGCTCCTTTCTAGGGGTTTTGGGACTAAGTGGGTTAACTGGGTCTTTAGTACCCTGCATCAAGGGACTTTTCAGGTCAGTCAATGAAACTAATGGACCACATTTTGTGGCTGGGAAGGGGCTAAAGCAGGGTGATCCTCACTCTCCTTTACTTTTTAATTTGGTTGCGGATGTGTTTACCAAAATGCTATCCAAAGCTGCCAGAGCTAACCTAATTGCTGGTCTCCTACCCCAGGTGATTCTTGGGGGTGTCATCGGCCTGCAATATGCTGATGACACTATCTTATTTTTGCAAGACTCAATGGCTTATTCCCAGAACCTAAAATGGATTTTGACTTGCTTTGAAAGCCTTTCTGGTATGAAAATCAACTTTAATAAAAGTGATCTCCATACCATCAATGTTCCTTGGAATTATCCAATGATTTTGCCCAAATTTCCTGTTGTCAGTTTGGAGATTTTCCATTCAAATATCTTGGAGTGCCTCTTCATTATAAAAAGCCTAGGAGGGAGGATATTCAGCATATTATTGACAGGATTATCAAAAATATTGCTGGCTGGTTGGGTAAACATCTTTCCTACAGGGGCAAACTAATTCTTCTAACTACATGCATAGCGAGCATTCCTGCTTATCTGATGTCTGTTATGAAATTCCCTAAGTGGGCCATTGATGCCATTACCTCACAGACGTCTCACTTCTTTGGGGGCAATGTGGGTGACAATCATAAATACCATCTGGCTAGTTGGGGGTTGATTGCTCAGAAAAAAGAATTTGAGGGTCTAGGGGTTCCTAATCTTAGAGAGTACAACATGGCCCTCCTTGCCTCATGGGGGAGGAGATTCTATGATGGGAGGGATAGTGATTGAAAGAAAATCATTAACTTCAAATATGCTACTGACAAACCCAATATCTATTGGGGGAAACCTGGATTAGGCTCTCCTTTTTGGAAAAGCCTAACCTGGGCCCTTGAAGGAGCTAAAACTTTTATTAATTGGATTCCTGGAAATGGTGTGAACATTGGCCTCTGGCATGATACTTGGATTGGGGGATACTCCCTTAAAACTAGATTCTGGGAGCTGTTTGACATCTATCAACAACAAGATGGCACTATTGCCCAGGTTTGGGATGGCAATGCTCTACAGCTGACTTTCAGGAGGTGTGTAGATGATAGCATTATGAAAAAATGGTATGAGCTGTGTGAGATAGTTAGTACTTTTACCCCTGGGTCTGCTCCAGACTCTCCTAGATGGAATCTTCAACCTTCTGGGATTTACACAGTTAAATCTTTTTGCAAAATGATTAACTTTGGAGGGATATCTTCTAATATTAAAGATGCTATTTGGAAAATCAAAAGTCCCACCTAATATCCATGCGTTTCTCTGGCTAGCATATAACAATAAGTGCTTGACTAGAGATAACCTAGCCAAGAGAAGACATGTGGAAGATCCTGCCTGTGTTTTCTGTGCGGAAAATGAATTGATTAACCATCTATTTTTTGATTGTGTGGTAGCCAGTCAAATTTGGAATATAATATCTGAGGGGATGGATATCCTTGCCCCATCTTCTTTTCTGTCCTTGTCTACTTTGTGGAAAGTGAAAAAGAAAAATGAAGTTATCAATATTGCCACATCTGCTACCTTGTGGGGCTTATGGCTTCTGCGCAATGAATTTGTGTTTGAGGGGCGAAAATGGCGAAGCATTCGCTGCATCATGGACCTGGTGGGAGGGTTGATGAGACAACGGAAGATCTTGTGCTCCGACGCCTAAGGTGCGCTTCTTCTCCGGTGACTAAGGCTTTTGGATCGGCGAAGAGGGGAACTGCTTAGAATAGCTTGGGAGATATGAAGTGATCTTAACTACCTGAACTTAGTCCACCTGTTTTGGTGCTCCAGGGGTTGGCCGGACGCATCTATTTTGCCTTGTAATAGGGGTAGTTCGCTATGTCCTTTCTGTGACAGCTACTTTGGCTGTTGCCGAGCACTGTACATTGTCCTCGTCGTGTTGGTTTCGCCTTTGCTTTTTAATAAAAGTTGGGGCGGAGGAAACACCCTGTCTTTCAAAAAAAAAAAAAAGCTGAACGAATCCAATCTGGTCTTGGCAACTTTGAGTTGTCGCTTTCCAGATTTTGAGCTCGTCCATGGCGTGCACGTGGACTCGTGGAGCGCGCGGGATTACTACGATGCACAGTTGAGTTGCCACTCTAGCTCTCTCACTCCCGCCAAACGAAAGCGACGCGCCACTCCACGTCGAGCCATGGAGTCATCGCCTCGTGCGGTGCAGCTGCTGGTTCTTCTCGGCGTTGCCGTCGTCTCGGCCACGGCTGATGCGGCGTTTCCAAGAGCGGCGCTCCCGACAAGCTCCGGCTACCTCCCCGTCGACCCGTCCACCAACGCCTCGCTCTTCTTCGCCTTCTACGAGGCCAGCGCCGCGCTCGCCGCGCCGGCCGACACGCCGCTGCTCCTCTGGCTCGAGGGCGGCCCCGGCTGCTCCGGCCTGCTCAGCAACTTCCTCCAGCTCGGTCCCTACTCTCTCAGCCGCCGCTCCGGCAACGGCGCATCCCTCTCGCGCAACCCCTACGCGTGGAACCGCCGCTTCGGGCTGCTCTTCCTCGACAGCCCGCTCGGCACCGGCTTCAGCGCCGCGTCGTCCACCGCAGACATCCCGCGGAGCCAGGCCGCCATCGCCGAGCACGTCGTTACCGCGCTCCAGACCTTCTTCGACGCCAGCCCGGCCCACTTCCGAGCGCGGCCCTTCTTCCTCGCCGGCGAGAGCTACGCCGGCAAGTACGTCCCCACGGCAGCGTCGCGCATCCTCGCCGCCAACACGGCGCTGCCTGCGCATAAGAGGATCGGCCTCCGCGGCGTGGCCATCGGCAACGGGCTGGTGCACCCGGTCGCGCAGGTCGCCACGTACGCCGACACGGCCTACTTCATGGGGCTCATCAACGGGCGGCAGCGGCGGGAGCTGGAGGTTATGCAGGCCGAGACGATAGCGCTAGCGCGGGCGGGGCGGTGGGGTGAGGCGACGGACGCTCGCGCGCGCTTGCTGGCGCGGCTGCAGGCGGTCACGGGCCTCGCCACGCTCTTCGACGTGGTCACCCAGGGGTGGCTGGACGCCGACGTGCTGGGCGAGTTCGTGAACCGGGCCGGCGTCAAGGCGGCGCTGGGCGCGCGGGGCGACGTCGCGTGGGAGGCCTGCGCGGCGGCGGTTGTCACCGCTTTGCGCGAGGACGGGATGAAGAGCGCCAAGCCGGAGGTGGAGGCGCTGCTGCGGCCGGAGGGGATGCGGGTGCTGCTGTACGAGGGGGTCCGCGACCTGCGCGACGGCGTGGCGTCGGCGGAGGCGTGGCTGGAGGAGGTGGACTGGGACGGGATGGCGGAGTTCCGAGAAGCCGAGCGCGCCGTGTGGCGGACCTCCGACGAGGGGGAGCTCGCCGGGTACGTGCAGAGGCACGGCGCGCTGGCGCACGTGGTGGTGTACGGTGCCGGGCACTTCGTGCCGGCGGGCAATGGCCGCGCGGCGCAGGAGATGATTGAGGGTTGGGTGTCCCAGACGGGACTGTTTGGTGGCGGCAACACCGGCGACCGTGTAATCAAGACCGGCGGCGGCGTCGGGCACGCCGTGATATGATTAAGCTTGTAAAGACCACGAGTCTGACAGTTTTGAACTCTTAACTTATTTCAATTTGTTAGACAAAATTGTTCTAGTTGATCAGTCATCAACTATATAATATCTCTTCTATTTTACATGTGGTCACGAAAATTAGCGGCGAAATTCAGTTACTCGTGAAAATTTTATGCAAAATTCAGAACTTGGTCTTGTAACGCTTGTCTCAAACAGAGTGATGCTCACGTAGGAGCAACTCTGCTTACCGCTTCGTTCTCAACCGCCCAGTGGAGGCGATTTGGCAGGCCAAGCCGTTCCTGCTTCCTGTTGCCGGCGAGGCCGTCGGCTCCTGGAGTCCGGGTCCTTCCGTCTGATCTGTAGATAGGTTTAGGATAGGTATGTCGGGTAATGGCGCTTGTTCGGTGCCGACGTCGCCATCGCGAATAGAGTTTTTCGGGCCACCGCCTCCACGATGTTCTTCAGCGGTGTCGAGGAGTCACGGATTTGTGTTCGAGCGAGCTCTTGAAGACGGCGGTGGAGTTCTTGCTTTGGCTCTTGTTTCTTCGGCTCCACCCGCGTCACGTCGGCTGTGTCTCCAGCGTCGTCGCAGAGCCGGAAGTATGTATCTTGAAGTTGGCCGGCACTCCAGCGACGGTCTTGTCCAAGGGATGGTCAACAAGGAGATTTGGCGTGGAAGATTAGTCTAAATTTCGGTTAAGTTCATCTAAATGTCTATGTAAAATATTTCGAATCGGCAGCGAATTTCGTTCTAGTAAGTTGTATGTACTTGTTGATCCAAATTTGTGTTTGTATGCACAAAATTTGTGCTTGTGCCACTGATTTTTTTTACTCCGCTAAATATTAAGGATCCGTTAGAAATGGTCGATCGTATCCTCTAAAGGATAATCGATTGTATCCTCTAAAATTTAAGAAATCAGTTAGAGTTGTTCTAAGGTACAAAGTGCTCTTGCAAAGTTACATATAATGGTCTAGCGCTTTCTCTATGCATAGGAACAACTTCTTTGCATCTTAATTATTTTCCTAGATAAATAGCAAGAATAAGAGCATCTACAACGGCAAGTAACAAAATCCGGCCCCAAATGTCAATGGACGTGCTCGGAACACGTCCCTGGTTAGTGATCGGACAACACAACAAAAATCATTTTCACAACCAGATACCCCATTTTCAAATCCTCAAATCCATATTATTACATGCACATGAAACCTAATCTAAACTGGTGCCCGTCCGGCTTTGCCATGCCCAGTGGCGGAGACAGGGGGGGACCAGCAGGGGCCCTGGCCCCCCCTAACAACCAGGATTTCAAGCTAATTTTTCTATAAACAGTACATAACTACTTGTTATTTTTTGCTAAAAACTCATTTTTCTAGGATTTGGTGCTCCCCGATCAGTTTTAGCATCACTCGGCCCCCCTGATAATTTTTTCCTGGCTCCGCCACTGGCCATGCCCATGTACGGCGACTGGCTGCTCCCGCCCAAATGTTGGTCCAGTCACCGGTGAGGTAGAGTAGGACATGGGACACGCATCGACTCATAGGAGTCGAGGCCCCACCGTCTCGCATGCCATACTCTTCCTCGTCAGAGTCTGTAACCTTCACGGTGCTAGTAGGTGTGAGATCGATGATGGATCCATCTTGAAAGGAGCTAGCGATGTGCACCACAACACGGTTGCAGTGCCCGGGGTGGCCATGCACCATACGGGGCACCAGAGAATGCAACTCCGCCTTGCCAACATCCGCAACCGCGAGGGCTGCCGCCGTATCCCATGCCCGCTGCCTAGCATGGTGAGCACGCCATGCCATATTTGCATCGACAGACGACCATGCGTTCACCTCTGCCTCGGCGTGCCAACGAAGCGGTTGCGCATCCGCCGGCGCATTCAAACACCAGACGAACCGTACCGCCTCCGGTGAGGCAGCAACAACACACCTCGCGCCATATCCATGCGCCATTTTGGTGAACGCAATGGATTTCTGACGGAAGGAGTCCAAACGCTGTCGTTGGGTGGCCTCCTCCCGGGAGCGGCGAAGCGCAAGGCGGGCGGTCATCTCCTCCTCGGGACCGCGTGGGATGAGGTCGGGGTCAACGAATGTGGAGGTGTAGGACTCGGATCCGCTGCCTGCCATGCCGGATAGGAGCTTGTGGGCGGAGGGAGTGGACTAGAGGGGAGCAGATTGGAGTGGAATGCGGTTAGGTTTTCGGGTGGAGTGCAGATAGGGTCCATTTTGTATGGGGTCGGGTGGGTCAGCGAGGGACGGACCAGACGTGGTGGGCGCGTCAGGGTGTCCTCATATCCGGCCCAGATTTGGACTGGAGATGAGGAGTGTCAGTCACTCTCAGCGTTTGGGCCGGCTATGGGGAGGCCGGTTGGGTGGCGTTTTTCCCGTCCGGACACTGAATGGATATCCCATCCGGGGCGTTTGGTGCGCCGGCCGACCAGCGAGGGCCCAAATTGGAGTCCCGTGCCACATGATTAGGCTGAGGGCAACTGTCAGGTCTATGCTATCATCGTCACAACTTCTGCCCTTATTGATAAGAAAAACCACTCGCCTCGCAGTGGAAAAATCTCGACAAAGAACCCCCACCATCTACTGCTTGCACCACCGTGCGTCGCTCGTCATCACCACTCACTTGCACAGCTCGCAGGTTGAAACACTGGTGACTGCGTGATCCACCCTATGTAGCAAATCACGTTGTCGGTCCTAGCATTTGTCGCCTATTGCAGCTTCTGTCTAAGTCTTTGTTGTAGCATGTTGGAGCAAAGATGGGCGCCAGTTCCAGCATCTGGCTGTCATGCTTGCAACACCCCAATGGTCGTTATCATCAGTAGAAGCGCCAAATCGGTTGGCCGATTGTAAACTTTTCCCAAGAATAAAAAAGCCCTAGCTAAATTGGCAGCTTCATAGATTATACTCACTCATTTGAACCACAATGCATGATCTCTTCAAAATTAAACCTCGGTACTTAGACAATAGTTAACCATGCATTATTTCGATTTGTTAGATCAAAATTGCACTAACATTATATTAGACGTGAAAGATGGTTCCATGTTGTAGTTTATGTAATTACTCACTTACATATTACATATTTGCCAAAAAAAGTAATCAAATCAAATTGATTATTGAAAAATGGAAAATTCAGCCCCTTCATCTATTTTGGAAGACAAAGTTTAGACACTCATTACTTAACATGATTAGTATGGTGCAAGATATTTCTAAGCACCGAGATACAAACTGCTCTTAGCGAGTGGTGGTACAAAGAGATTGTCAAGTGCTACATCATAAATAGAATTTTTTATAATAAAATTAGAACTGCAAAATTCTCTTATATTAATGTACAGAGGTAGTAGATGTTAAACATTCCTGGTTCAAGCATCTTAATAATTTGTCCTAACTACATGGCAGAAAAAGGACTGTAAATCAAGCACAACTTGCTGGATAGTAGTATATCCAACATGCCAATTAAACCCCCTCTGGTTAGTTAACAAACACGGGGAGTTTCTACGACACAATTGTGTTTGTCCACTATTAGCATGACACTGAAATTCCTACTAACGCAGTCTCGCATTGCATTTTCTGGAAGGACTTTGAAGTGGAGTTCCGGTTTGCCTTTCCTGATGATCCTCTTAGCCTTATGTGCCTTGAGACCAACAACCCTTGGCCATGAAAACCCCTGATATTTGTACATATTTGAACTATTTGCTCTCCATAATGTTCGTTTTGCCTCGCCTAGAACCTGCATAGATCGAGTAGAATTTGACATCATCTGATAGCTTGTTCGCATGATAGCACATAAATTAGGTGCATAGCTGTAAAAGTACCTAAAATTCTATACAAGTAAACACATCATTTGTAGTTTGTTCTCATGTTAAACCATGCCATTCCTTTTTATGATGGTGATATATGTACCTTGGGCATGTATTCCGCAACCTTGACGACCGGCCTCCACTCCTCTGGTGGAGGAGCTTGAACAAGATCCGAGAGGGGGCTAGAGGAGTCTACACCGGAGTTGAGCAGACCAATCGAGGGTGCCTTAATACCCTGGTACTTTCGGATATTTGAACTATTTAGTCGCCATAATGTTCTCTTTGGCTCGCCTGGAACCTGCGTAGATCAAGTACAATGTTGGTCTTAAGTTGTACAAGTGAAGATGTTAAATATTTTCTAATTTTGTTACCAAAGGAAAATGTAAATACATAATATATAGCTTGTTCGCGTGATAGAGCCGACAACTTATGTGCATGGTTGACAATGTTTGTAAGATTCTATACAAGCATACACATCTTTTATAGTTTGTTATCACGTCAAATCATACCATTCCTTTTTTATCATGATGGTGTATGTACCTTGGGTATGTATTCTGCAACCTTGACAACCGGCCTCCATTCCTGTGGCGGAGGAGCATGAACAAGATCTGAGAGGGACACAAAAGTTGAGCAGACTAATCTAGAGCATCGTGTCGAACAAGCAGTTGCGAAAATACTGGTCCAAATCAAATGCCAACCTGTGGGAAGCTCGAAGGCTCTAGCCGGTGCCGATGAAGCTCCGTCGCTGGGCTCTCCCATTACGAGTTTCTGTATATTTAGCTGCAATGCGATGCATAGGCAGCAGATCAAAAGCTGAATGGTGCCACGAAGATACAAGCCCCTTCTATCATCACAAATCATTTTGTTCGATTTGGACAGTGCCTAGCTAACAAATTAACCTGAGCCTACGCATGGTGAGTTCTTTAATTTGTCCACTAATTAATCCATCTATAGGAGTACAAAATAGTCGGTAGAATATATCAATTTGGACAATGCAGGAATGGAATGAGACGACCCCTATTGTGCTCAAGGACAAACACGGCGTTAATTGGTGAGTACATTGACAAATCTACCGTGCTAGCTAGGGCATTGCGAATTGCGTTTCCAGATTGTAAGGATCCTTTCGATCAAAGGAGCCGACCTGCCGGCCGGCCCCCAATTCCAGTTAGAAATTGGAAGTGATTGTTTGATCAGGATCATGGGAAGGATTAAAATATACGGGAAGAAAAACGATACTTACGTACCCTGGATGTTTTTTTTAGGGAACGTACGCCGGATGCAGAGAAAGAAGCGCGGCGGCGGCAGGCAGGCCACCCGAGGTGAGAAAAGGAGAGGAGATAGATCCATGGCCGTGTTCGTTGGTGTATTTATTACTGATGAGTCACGGGCCGTAACTTCCAGATGGTTGGTTGGCTGCGGCCCACCAACATGCAAACAAAACCATGCATGCATGCGTCCTGGCAGCTATATCTCGCCTACTGCGATGTATTCCTGCGGGAGCAGTTTTCGAAAGCTTCGATGATCCGTTTGGACTAGTTTTTGAAGCTTTTGTGCTTTTTCTTATGTGTATTTCCTGTGTTGGTTTTTATCAGTTTTTCTTTTGGTTTTTGGTTTTATGTGTTTCTATATTGGTTATCTTTGTTTTTTTCTTTTCTTTTCAATACATGTGTACCTTTTGAGTACATGTTCTATATTTTTCATATACATTTGAAACAATTTTTTTGTTACACATTGAACATTTTTCCAGTATATGACGATTTGTTTTTCAAATACATGTTTCGAACATTTTTTGAACATCTGTTAAAGATTTTTAAATACACATGAAGATTTATTTGAACGGTATGAAATATATTTGAAAACAGAAATATTTTTTTACAGTGTGTAACATTGTTTCCAAAAGTTTCATGTATATATTTTTGAAATGCATAAAATATTATTTTTTAAATGGCACATATATTTTTTGAATGATACAAAACATTCTTTTTGAATTATGTATACATTTTTTACATTGTAAAAACATTTCACAAGAAAAATTACGTACTTTTTTGGAACACTTGAAATTTTTTGATATGTCTCAAACATTTTTTTAATGCTATCAACATTTCAAAAGTTGTTTTGACACTGTATGAACATTTTTTGAATGCACGATGAACTTTTTTTAAATTGAAGTACAATATTTTCACATATTTGAAATATTTAGTCGCCATAATATTCGCCTTGGCTCGCCTTGAACCTGCGTAGATCGATTACAACTTTGGAATTAGGTTGTACAAGGAAGATCTTAAATATTTTCTAACATGTTGTTACTAAAGAAACATGTATACACACATATAGATGGTTCACATGGAGAGGAGATAACTTAGGTGCCTAGCTGAAAAATACCTAAAATTCTATAATAATACCCACATCATTTATAGTTTGTTCTCATGTTAAACCATACCATTCCTCTTTACAATGATAATACATGTACCTTGGGTATGTATTCTGCAACCTTGACAATCTACCTCCACTGGGTAGGAGCTTGAACAAGATCCGATTCTGGTCGAGAGGAATCTCCAAACAGAAAATAAAGTTTTTATTCCTTTTCCACCATACTTTCTATGCTAGATATATCATAGGCGGTTCCCAAACAGAAAATAAAGTTTATTCCTTTTTCGACCATACTTTCACATTCCACGGCTAACCGAATCCACGGGTACCGTCCATACCAACACTTTCCAAGGAATTTATTATTTGACAACATAAAGTAAATTCATTTTTCATTTTGGGACTGGGCATCCCTAATATCTTTGTCGTACTCTTGTGCAATGACAAATAAATAAACACTCATCTTGAAAATAACACATCTGGCATGGAAAAATATCAGCCACCCCCTACTGTTTCATGAGTGCTACGAGCACACAAAAAGGAAATTTATTTTGAAGATTAGAGATGGCACATACAAATTTGCTTAGAACGGCAAAAGAATACCGCATATAGGTAGGCATAATGGACTAATGTGGCAAAAGCTGGGTTTAATGATTTTGGATGCACAAGTAGTAAACCCACTTAGTACAAATGAAGGCTAGCAAAAGATTGAGAAGCATCCAACCAAGAAACGAAAAATCTCATAAACGAGCACTAAGCATAACTAACACCGAATAATGCACCACAAGTAGGATGTAATTTCATTGCATAACTATTGGCTTTCGTGCTTGCATAGGGAATTACAAACCTTAACACCAATATTCTTACTAAAGCATAATTACTCATCAACATGACTCACATATTATATCATCATATCGCAAAACTATTATAAAGAATCATGTTTATTTTGTCCAATGATCTTCATGAAAGTTTTTATTATATCCCTCTTGAATATCTATCACTTTGGGACTAATTTCAAATGTTGCTTTTGATAGCTCAAACAAATCTAAGTGAAGAACAAGAGCATAAAAAGTTTCTTCCCTCAAAATAATTTAAGTGAAGCATGAGAGAATTTATTAAAAAAATTACTAACTCTCAAATAAATCTAAGTGAAGCATGAGAGAATTTCTTCAAAAATACTAAAGCACACCATGCTCAAAAAGATATAAGTGAAGCACTAGAGCAATTCCATAGCTCAAAAAGATTTAAGTGAAGCATGAAGAGCAATTCTAACAAATCATAGCATAATTTTGGCTCTATCAAATAGGTTTCCAGCAAGGATAGATGACACAAAATAAAAATCAAAACAATCAAAGACTCATATCGTACAAGACGCTCCAATCAAAACTCATGTTATGTGACGAATAAAAATATAGTTCCAAGTAAAATACCGATGGTCATTAGAAGAAAGAGGAGATGCCACTCGGGCATCCCCAAGCTTAGTTGCTTGCTTCTCTTTGGATAATAACTTGGGGTGCCATGGGCATCCCCAAGCTTTAGGCTCTTCTTACTCCTTATTCCTTCATCCATCGCGATCTCACCCAAAACTTGAAAACTTCAATCACACAAAACTCAACAAAACCTTTGCGAGATTCGTTAGTATAACAAAGCAAATCACTACTCTAAGTACCGTTGCAAACCCATTCATATTTTATCCTTGCATTATATCTACCGTATTCCAACTTTTTTATGGATTATACCCCCCCCCCCCCCCCGATAAAGTCCATATATTCATTAAAATAAGCACACAACGCAAAGAAAATAGAATCTGTCAAAAATAGAACAGTCTGTAGCAATATGAAAACTTCGTATAATTCTGTAACTCAAAACATTCTGAGAAAGTAGGAAGATGTAGGTAATTTGTATATCAATCTTGTGTAAAAACTTAATAAGCTTTCGTCGCTTCTGTGATTTTTAAAAATTATTTTACTGGACGCAAAAGTTTCTGTTTTTTGACAAGATCAAATCAACTATCACCAAACATAACCCCAAAGGCTTTGCTTGGCAAAAATACTAATTAAGGCATAAAAGACAATCATAACAGAGGCATAATTGTGCAAGCACTCAAGAATAGAAAGAAAAAAGGAAAAAATAAAATGTATTCATTGGGATGCCTGCCAACAAGCGCTATCGTTTTAAGCCCCCTAGCTAGACATTAATAATTTTGATGATGCTCACATGAAAGACAAAAAAATTGAAGAACAAAGAGAACATCATATAGCATGTGAAAAACAAGTTTAAGTCTAACATACTTCCTATGCATAGGCATTTTATAAGGAAAAGATTTAGCAAGACAAGCAAGAACTAGCATATGCAAGGAAGAAGAAAGAAACGATAGCAATCTCAACATAAGGAGAGGTAATTTAGTGACATGAAAATTTCTACAACCATATTTTCCACTCTCATAATAATTACATGTAGGATCATAATCAAATTCAACAATATATCTATCATATAAAATTTTCTCTTCATGATCCACATGCATGCAAAGTTGACACTCTTCCAAAACAGTGGGATTATCATCAAATAAAGTCATAACCTCTCCAAGCCCACTTTTATAAAAAATTTCATAAGACTGAACACCCTCCAAATATGTGGGATTATTTTTACCTAGAGTTGACACTCTTCCATGCCCACTTTCAATATTATTGCAAACATTATTATCAATATCATATTCATCATGAGGCTTAAATAAATTTTCAAGATCGTAAGAAACATTATCACCCCAATCATGATCATTGCAATAAGTAGTAGGCATATCAAAATTAGCATCCCCAAGCTTGGGGTTTTGCATATTATTAGCATAATTGACATTGATAGAATTTATAATAACACCATTGCAATTATGCTTTTCGTTCAAGGAACTATCGTGAATCACTTCATAAATTACTTCTTTTAGCACTTCATCACAATTTTCAGATTCACGAATTTCAAGCAAAACTTCATAAAGATAATCTAGTGCACTCAACTCACTAGAGATTGGTTCATCACAATTGGATCATTAAAAAAGATTAGCAAGTGGATGAGGATCCATATCGATAGATTTCTAGCAAGCAAAGATGCAAGCAAATAGAAGACGCATGGCATCACAAGAAAATAAGAGATCTAACAAGAAAAACGCAAACAAAAAAGAGGGTGAATAAAACGGCAAATTTTTGTGAAGTGGGGAAGATGAAAATGAGAGGCAAATGGAAGATAATGTAAATTGCAAGGAGATGAGTTTTGTGATTAGGAACCTGATAGATGTTGATGATGTCTCCCCGGCAACGGTGCTAGAAATTCCTTTTGATGCGGCTTGAACTACGTCGGTATTTCCCCAAAGAGGAAGGGATGATGCAGCACAGCTACGGTAGGTATTTCCTCAGTGATGAGACCAATGTTATCGAACCAGTAGGAGAACCACGCAACACTATGTAAATGGTATCTACGCACAAAGAACAAATACTTGCAACACGACGTAAAAGAGGGGTTGTCAATCCCTCCCGGTAAAAAGATGGATAAAATTGTAGTAGATTGAATAAATAGATCTCTTGAGAACGCGAGATAAAATAAATAACAATAAATGGCAGCAAGGTATTTTTGGTTTTTTGGATTAATAGATCTAAAAATAAAAGCAAATAAAAATAGATCTTGAATGCAAATATGATAAAGAAGAGACCAGGCGGCCGTAGATTTCACTAGTGGCTTCTCTCAAGAAAAATAGCATACGGCGGGTAAACAAATTACTGTTGGGCAATTGATAGAATTTCAAATAATTATGATGATATCCAGAAAATGACCATTATATAGGCACCACGTCCAAGATTAGTAGACCGGCTCCTGCCTGCATCTACTACTATTGCTCCACTCATCGACCGCTATCCAGCATGCATCTAGTGTATTAAGTTCATGGAGAAACGGAGTAATGCAATAAGAATGATGACATGATGTAGACAAGATCTATTCATGTAGGAATAGACCCCATCTTGTTATCCTTAATAGCAACGATACATATGTGTCATGTCCCCTTGTGTCACTGGGATTGAGCACCATAAGATCAAACCCATCACAAAGCACCTCTTCCCATGGCAAGAAAAATCGATCTAATTAGCCTCACTAAACCAAATATTCGAAGAAGAAATACGAGACTATAAGTAATCATTAATATAAGAGATCAAAACTTAAATAACTTTCATGGATAAAATCGATCTGATCATAAATTCAAAGTTCATCGGTTCCCAACAAATACACGCAAAAAGAGTTACATCAAATAGATCTCCAAGAGACCTTGTATTGAGAATCAAGAGAGAGAGAGAGAGAGAGGATGCCATCTAGCTACTAACTACGGACCCGTAGGTCTACAATGGACTACTCACGCATCATCGGAGAGGCACCAATGAGGATGTTGAACCCCTCCGTGATGGTGTCTAGATTGGATTTGTGGTTTCTGGAACTTGAGCGGCTGGAATTGTGTTTCGTCGACTCCCCTAGGGTTTTTGGATTTTCTGGGTATTTATAGAGCAAAGAGGCGGTGTGGGAGGTGGCCGAGGTGGGCACAACCCACCAGGGCGTGCTTGGGCCCTCAGGCGCGCCCAGGTGGGTTGTGCTCCCGTCGGAGCCCCCCTATGGTACTTCCTTGCCCAACCTGTGTCTTCTGGTCCAAAAAAATCTCCAAAAAGTTTCGCTGCGTTTGGACTCTGTTTGGTATTGATTTTCCCAAAGTAAAAAACAAGAAAAAAACAGCAACTGGCATTGGGCACTACATCAATAGGTTAGTCCCAAAAAATGATATAAAGTTGCTATAAAATGATTGTAAAACATCCAAGAATTATAATATAATAGCATGGAACAATCAAAAATTACAGATACATTGGAGACATATCAACACTCAACTTACGGATTCCTGAGGTGACATTGGGGTAATCTATGCATAGGGGTTGATGCACGTTTTCGTCCTTGTTTCTTCGGTAGATATCTTGGGGAACTCTTTGAGGTTCTTTGTGTTGGATTGAGTATTATAAATCTGAAATTGTTTGATGCATATCGTATAATCAACTCATGGATACTCGTGGTGACATTAGAGTATCCAGGTGACATTGGAGTTGGTTGATGTGTATCATATGGTGTTATTTTAGTACAAACTCTTAGATAGATCGATCGGGAAGGATACCTTGGTGTTATTTTAGTACGAACTCTTGGATAGATCGATCGGAAAGGTTAACTTTGAGGTTGTTTCATACCCTACAAACAATTTCTTCTTATGTTTTCCGCTAGATAAGAACTTTTGAGTGATTTTTGATCGCACGTTGAGGGATGGTTCTATGATCCAATTATATTAGCATTGTTGAGAGATTGCACTAGTGAAAGCATGGACCCTAGGTCTCATTTTCAAGCATTGCAATACCGTTTGTGCTCCATTTTATCAATTGCTACCTTGCTGTTTTTATTGTTCCTATTACAAAAATCAATATCTACTATCATTACTACGTTATCACCATCTCTTCACCGAACTAGTGCACCTATACAATTTACCATTGTATTTGGTGTGTTGGGGACACAAGAGACATTTTATTATTTGATTGCAGGGTTATTTGGGACAGACCATCTTCATCCTACGCCTCTCATGGATTGATAAACCTTAGGTCATCCACTTGAGGGAAATTTGCTGCTGTCCTACAGAACTTTGCACTTGGAGGACCAACACGAGTCTACAAGAACAAGTTGTGTAGTAGACATCACACACCGCAAAAGAGTTACATCAAATAGATCTCCAAGAACATTGTATTGAAGATCAAAAAGAGAGAAGAAGCCATCTAGCTACAAACTACTGACCCATAAGTCTGTGGTAAACTACTCACACATCATCAGAGGGGCAGCAAGGATGATGAACAACCCCTCTGAAAGGATCGATATGGTCGACTAGAGGGGGGGGGGGGGTGAATAGGAGACTACAAATTTTAATCTTTCTTGTAGATTTTAAGGCTTAGCGGATAAAAGAGTTCACTAGATATGTAACTAGGTGAATGCAACCTATATGACAAGCAAGCTCCAAGATAAATATGCTAGGCAACAAACTACTTAGCAAGCCAACAAGCATACAACAACAAGGAAAGGTGCGGGAAAGGATTAACCACAAGTGAGACGAGGACGAGGAATTTAACCCGAAGTTCACTCTTCCTTGGGGAAGAGCTAATCTCCGTTTGGAGGGGTGCCAGAGCTAAAGCTTGCGGAACTCCACCAAAGGCTCACCGTATTCTCCTTCGAGTCACCCCCAACGGATGAGCCTCGAATCACTCGGGGTTGGTCTTGAAGGCAACCACCACACCTTTACAAACTTCTCCAGAGCACAACACAAGCAAGGAAGCTTCCGGAGGAACCTCTAGCCGCCTAGGAGCCCAAGCTCCAAGAGTAACAAGTCAATGGGGAAGATATGTTGCGGGGAACGCGATTTGGTTTGGTCAAGATGTAGATCGGGTCTTGCTCTCCCAATCCCCAAAGTTTCAACAAGTTTGGGTGGAGGGATTGAGAGTATTGAGCAAAATGGGGTGTAGCAATGGTGGAGCTCAACAAGACATTAGGGTTAGAGGTTGGAGGTGGAAGAAGAGCCTTTATATAGTGTTCATGGGCTAGTGGGGATTTGTGCCCGTTGGACCCCGTGCGCACGGGCTAAGTCAGCCCCGTGCGCACGGGGTACTCAGAGAAAATCACGCCACCCCATGCGCACGGGGGTCAAAAGACCCCGTGCGCACGGGGTACTCAGAGAGTTTACATAGGACCCCGTGCACACAGGGGTCAAAAGACCCGTGCGCACGGGGTACCCAGAGAGTTACGCAGTACCCCATGCGCACGGGGGTCAAAGGACCCCGTGCGCACGGGGTACCCAGTAACTTTCTGTTGCACTTTCTGAGTACCACAGCATACACACTAGGTTCTTTTTAGGTGGTTGGAGTGGGAAGGGTAAGAGAGTAAGGCTCGACAATGGCATTCCCACCCGACATTTATCCACACAAACCCCTCTTAATAGTGCGGTCTTTCCTACGACTCGAAGCAAACCAAAACTAAACCTTCGAAGCGTCGAAAGACCACGCCTTTGTCCTTTTTGAAATGGGGGGTCGCACATCTCCATCGCGGGCACTTAGAACCAATAATCTAAGATAAACTTTAGCAACCGATATTAGTTCAACTAACCACATTGTCATCACACCAAAATATAGCATAAGTGCCACTAGCACTTTTAATCTCCCCCTTTTTGGTGCATTGATGACAACGTGGTTAGAGCATGGCATAGAGGATAAACAGATAGAAAGCCATGGAATAAATAATGATCATGATAGCTCCCCCTATATGTGTGCCCGAAATCAAGAATGCATCTAGTACACCCATAGGAGGTTCGACCAAGATCATTATTGTTAAGTCATGAGATTCATCATAATAAACCTATAACGGTGACTAGAACTCATGACACAGTGTGGTGAGCAAATAATGTGAGACCCAATAAGCATAAGAGGATAATGGCAAGGTTCAATAATAAAGCTAGTCTCACAACCACACAGACGGAAGGTAAATAAGAGTATCTCAAGCCAACTAAAACCAACCAACAGCGAGAAACACGAGGCTTGAGATCTCAACACACCCACGAATGCACCACACACCACGAACGAGTGAAGTCTGTTTTGAACCCTGAGGTTGTAGAGTGTGACGCAAATGAACCCTCAAGTCTAAATCTCTGAACTTGGTACCCTAAACTCCTCGTTCCTGTTCAATTTAAACCTTGAATCCATTTGGCGCACCTGGAAAATAACGATCCTGGCCAAGATCAATGTCTACAGTCACTGACCACCCGGGTCTACATGTCATATTCATCTCCCATCTCCCAATCTCTCTGTCTCTCTCAGCGACCAACGCTAGCCATCAACTCGTGCCCGTTTCTTCCTGGAGAAGCGATTTGCATACGTGCATGAGTGAGAATCGATCAAGGCTGTGTACGGGTTACCGGTAGATGTAGGCGGACGAGTTCTTCGACTCGACGGAGGTCCTTGGAGGTCATGTCGCCGGCGTCTGTGGCCACGCCGGCAAGCTCCGTCCGCCACGGCGATGACAGTGGCTGGCTCTGTTGTGAGCCCCTACTCGATGTGTGGGCCACGGACACATGCAGCGTCGAGGATCATCGCCGGAGGTTCATCTGGTCCCTAGGCCTCCTGGATCCGGCCGCCCTGCTTTACGAGGAGCCGCGCGCGAGGCCCGTGCCAGCGAGGAGATCAACAGTGAGCTCGGGAGGTAGGAGGAGCAGTAGGGATGAGCTTGGAGAGGAGGAATACGAGCTGGTGAAGAATGGGACGAATACGGCATCTGGAGCTCGTACCTCGTACACAACACAGCTAGCTCGATTATGTATGTCCAAGCAAGATGTGCACGTACACGACGTGGCCCACCCCTGTGTTGATCGATTCCTTGCTGGAAACAAACAAGCAGCGCATGCGGCTATGCGCCGGCAGCCGCGACAACGCAAGTCCAGCTCGTCCAAGTAGACAGCGAGCCCAACGCGCCCGGCATACTCATGGACGGCCCTGATGCGCGCATCATGGACGAGGTTCATGATCTGGGCCGACTGACTCGCATGCCGCTCCTGGAGCAGGACAACGCCATGGCCGTGCAGCTGCACCTTTGCTAGCTCTGGGCGCGTTAGCTGAGAGTTGTGCACCGTGCTCAACCCCGCCGCGGGGGCAAGGCGAGGCGTACGGCGATGGACGCAGGGAAAGGAGGGATGCATCAGCGACCACAAGCTGGGAGGTGTTGGCTCTGTCGTCTTCCTCACGCTAGCTCGAGCCATGGTGATGTGGCAGGCCAGGGATATCCGGAAAAAGCAACGGGTACATCACATGAAAAGTATCTAAGGTGCCGTCGAGGCCGGTCCCAGCGTCACATGTGCAGCTCCGCGCGCTGGCCTTGCGGCTGTGGTCGTTGTACGTGCTATTCCAGGAAGATGGACGCTAAGAGAGAAAAGGGAAGATTGAAGAAGATAAAAATATGCAAGTAGGCCCGTGTGGTCAGTGAGAGAAACAACCGATCCCGATCGAGATTGTCCTTCCAAACAAGTATATGATCAATCTAGGGTTTAGAATGACCGGGATCGAAGAGTATAGGGTACCCACTTCAGGGATTTAGACGTGGAGGTTCATTTACGTCGCACTTCACAACCTCAGGGTGTAAAACAGACTTCACTCCACCACGAACACACACACACCACTTCTCCCCCTTTGTCATCAAGACAACAAAAAGGAGACAAATGGCGACACGAGACCCATTAGACAAGAGGAGGAGCACTCGAGGCATCATCATCATCATCAAAACGCCACCCGACCATTGGGAAAGACTGAGCAGTGGCCTCACTGTCGACGTACTCTGAACCTGGACCGACCTCCTCACCAGCAGCAGCCCTTGCTACCTTCTGCTCACGCTGAACAAGCTTTTCCTTGTTGATTTCCTTGATCTGATGACACTGAATCGACTGACACATCTTGAACCTGTTGCTCAAGGTCTTGAACAGCGACTTCTTCTCTCCCTTGGCAAAGATGGCCTCAGAGCCAGCAGACTTGGCCTTACCATGAGGGATCCGTGCAATAGAGGACATGCCCGGAGTGTAAGTAGCACGATCCTCAGGCCTAGGGTTGTGCCCCTTCTTGATAGGCACATAGGGAGCAGGAGCAGATGGGGTCCAGTTGGAGTTGCGCTTGGGAACAGTAGTCTTGAAGCTGGCAATGTATTTTGCTGGACAGACGGTCTCAATCAACGCCTGTATGAATGGAGCATAGATCAAGGACTTGTTCTCTTGTACACATTGACGCAGCTCGTAGTACATGAAATCCGGAACATCCAATTTCTTCTTCTGATGAAGATACACAAAAACATCAAGCATGGAGCTCCGAATGTTACGGGAATCCCCGGCCTTTAGAGTGAGGGTATACCTCAGGATATGGCGCATGGTGTCATAGAGGGGCAAGAGGTCTTTGATTGACCCAGTGACAAACGACTTCTCTTGTTTGTAAGCAAAGGCAATCTCATCCTTAGTGCGCTGCCCACTTTCCCGAACAATGCCAAACTCATCAGAAACAGTCTCTTCATCCATGAACGGGTAGGGAATGATCTCGGAGAACTTTGCCATAGGAGCTGACCACTGATGCGTTCCGGACATCCATGTGAGGGTGCGAGCAAAATCATTGGAGAAGTACAGAGTGGCGAAGAACTGCATCACTAGATCTTCATTATAGGGGTGGTTGAAGGTGACAAACGGAATCAGACCCAGTCATCCAAGAGCGGAGTACACACCAGGATACAGATGATCATTGTCCCGCAAACTCTCAGTGTTGACTTGCTTGTGAGGAGCAAACTTCTTTGACTTGGTCATAAGAAGCTCATGATAGACCCTTTGCTGAAACTCATTCTTGAATTGGGGATCCACTCTCATACCAGTGGCAGCAACATACGGATGGCTCTGTCTCTCAACCCAGATCTCTGGCTTGGTCCACTTGACAAGAGGCATATTCCGGAGGTCACGCCCGCCCGGAATGGCTTGCTCCGGACTAGAATCCTCTTCCTCTTCTTCATCTTCCTCACCACGATCATCTTCTTCTTCTATCTCATCATCATTATTGGGATTGTCGTAGTAAACATCATCTTGCGAGTCATAATCTTCCTTAGAATTATCGAAAGCCTAAAAAACGGGCCGCTTTGAGGCTGCACGGCGAACACGGCCCTGACCTGACCCAGACCCCTGACCCATGCCTTCGGACGACTGACGACGAGCAATGGTGAATTCCTTTGATCCTCCTTTTGCACGCTTGCGACGAAGCTCAGACCTCTTGTCAGCGGAGTCTGAAACACACGCAAACACCCAACAACACAAAGCACGAAACACAAATGAGTACAAGTGCAAGATGAATGGCAAGGAGATAGACAAAAATCTAGGAAAAAGTTCCTGGATAGCCCGTGCACACGGGGGTTTAGACCCCGTGGGCACGGGGGTCCCGTGTGCACGGTACATGACCGTGGCCACGGGGTTCCGTGCGCACGGGGGTCAAACACCCCGTCGACACGAGGGTCTCCCAGCGGCAGCCACTACCAGAATGAACTCCGGGAGTGGGTGTAGCAGAGGAACCAAAGGATCTAAGCACTAGACTTCTATCTACAAACTAGTTGAGGCCAAACGAATCTAGGGATCAAAGAAACCCTAAAGCTAGAAAATTAGATAGGAACTCAAGGAGATAGATCAAGGAGGCAAGACCAACCGTAGGAGGACCCCATCTGGATGCAGATCCACGGAGGAAGAACCCCGACGAAACCCGGAGGAGCTCCGGTGAGTGGAGGCGACGGCGGCGGCGCTGGAGGCTTCCTGGGGAGTGAAGAGGGCGAATGGGTGGAAATGAACCCGAGCCCCCCCCCCCCCACGCCCCACCTCCTCAGGACCAGAAACCGCAGGTCCGTGCGCACCGGGTATTCAGGAACTTTGACATGAGTGGATTTTTTTAAATACAGGGCTGAGTGTATACTCTTACCCCTACATCACAAAGCACTCGGTCTACATTTCTGAATACGCCGCGAAGAAAGTCCTATCACTATGGAAAGGGTATATGTGGAGCACTTGTACCAAAAGAGAAGTGAGGAGAACCAACCAAAAAAAAGAAACAACACACCACACAAGCGAAACAAACACGGACACAACCCTCAAGCGAGAGTGGTGGCCGAGGCCACCATGTTTGAGTTTACTTGGTATGGCACCGCGAAGATATGAACCTTGGGCCCAAGACCAATACTCATCTTTGAAGCACAAGTACCACCTAAAGTGGCTAATGTGAAAGATTGAGTTTGTTTTATGCACTTCCAGGATAAGATAGCTCATGGGTTGAGCTAGCCCCCCCTAGACATGTGCCTACATCTAATCAAGATAGTACATGAGTATGTGTGTATGAGCAAGAGTTTCATCCGAAGTTACTAATATCCACGATATTTAGCTCATGCCTTAACTCGCGGAATCTTGCTTCGTCAAGGGGCTTGGTGAAGATGTCTACTAGTTGATTCTCGGTGTTGACATGGAGTAACTCAATGTTTCCCTTGGCCACATGATCTCTAATGAAATGATGATGAATCTCAATATGCTTGGTCTTGCTATGTTGAACCGGATTCTCGGCGATCTTGATGGCACTTTCATTGTCACACCAAAGAGGCACTTTGTCACATTTGACACCATAATCCATCAAAGTTTGCCTCATCCATAATAATTGAGCACAACAACTTCCGGCAGCAATATACTCGGCTTCGTCTGTGGAGAGAGATATACAATTTTGCTTCTTTGAAGACCAACTTACCAATGACCTCCCTAGGAATTGACATGAACCGGAGGTGGACTTGCGATCAACCTTGTCTCCGGCCCAATCCGAATCCGAGTAACCCATTAGCTCAAATGATGATCCCTTGGGATACCAAAGGCCCAAGTTTGGGGTATGAACCAAATATCGAAGGATCCTTTTCACTGCCGAATAGTGGCTCTCCTTAGGAGCGGATTGAAATCTTGCACACATACACACACTCAACATAATATCTGGCCTAGATGCACAAAGGTAAAGCAAGGAACCGATCATAGAGCGATATACCTTTTGATCCACTTCTTTACCATTTGGATCAAGATGAAGTTGACCATTTGTGGCCATGGTGTCTTCATTGGCTTGACATCTTGCATTTTGAATCTCTTGAGCATGTCTTGGATAAACGAGATTGATTGATGAAGGTTCCTCCTCTCAATTGCTTCACTTGAAAACCGAGAAAGAACTTCAACTCTCCCATCATGCTCATCGCAAATTCCTTAGTCATAAGATTCTCAAACTCAACGTTAATAGCATGTTTAATTGACCCAAAGATAATATCATCAACATATATTTGGCAGACAAACAACTCTCCTTTTACCCTCTTCGTAAAGAGAGTGGAACCTATTACCCCAATCTGGAACCCTTTCTCGCTTAGGAACGCCGTAAGATGATCATACCAAGCACGAGGTGCTTGTTTGAGTCCATAGAGTGCCTTATGGAGTTCATAAACGTGAGAGGGATGATCGGGGTCTTCAAAACCGGGAGGTTGCTTGACATACACCAACTCCTTAAGAGGACCATTAAGAAATGCGCTCTTAACATCCATTTGATATAATTTGAAATCATGATGAGAGGCATAAGCAAGCAAGATGCGAATGGATTCGAGACGGGCAACGGGGGCAAAAGTTTCACCAAAGTCCAAACCTTCAACTTGGGTGAAACCTTGTGCCACTAACCTTGCCTTGTTCCTTATTACTTGTCCATATTCATCTTGTTTGTTCTTGAAAATCCACTTTGTTCCAATGACATTATGAAATTCCTTGGGTCTTTCTACAAGGGTCCACACTTTGTTGCGTGTGAAGTTGTTGAGTTCTTCATGCATGGCATCTATCCAATCCGGATCATCAAGTGCATCTTCCACCTTAAGGGGTTCAACACAAGAGACAAACGAGTGATGTTCACAAAAGTCTGCCAAACATCTACGAGTAGTTACCCCCTTTTTGATGCTTCCGTAGATGTTCTCGGTGAGGTGTTGAAGATGTTTCAGCTTGGCGGCCACTTTTTGCTCTTTGCGGTCAAGCTCTTCTTCACTTGGTTTTGGACTTGATGAAGAAGCTTGCCCTTGAGATTGCTTTAGCCTTGGAGACACTCTTCTATTTGCAACCACATGTTCTTGCTCAGTAGGAAGTGATGACGATGAAGACACATGTGGTTGGGGTTGATCTTGATCATGAACATGACTTTGAGATTGATCTTGAGCCTCAATGATTGGTTCTTCATTATTCGGAAGAGTTTGCTCTTGATCTTGCTCAGGAATATGAGGATCTTGAGCTTGTTCTTGGATAGGTTCATTACTTCCCGTAGCATCTTGTACAAGTGGTGTCGGTGATGACTTCCCTTGTGGAGAATCCTCAAGAGGGGCTCTTACTCCTTCTTCTTCTACTTGGACATGGGGTGTTTCTTGTGGGAGAATGTGGCCTATCCCCATTGTCCTTATAGCTTGTGAACGAGCCTCATCACCTACAACACTAGGAACAATTTGCTCCATGCGGGAGCTGTTATGTTCATCAAACTCCACATTTACCGTTTCCTCAATGCATCTGGTGGATTTATTGAGAACTCGGTAAGCATGAGAGTTTGATGCATATCCAACAAATATGCCCTCATAAGTTCTAGACTCAAATTTAGCTAACCGGGATTTTTTGTTTAAAATGAAACACTTACAACCGAACACCCGAAAGTATTTGACGTTGGGCTTTCTCCCGATTAGGAGCTCATAAGGGGTCTTGTTCTTGAGCTTGCGAAGATAAAGCCGGTTTGAAGCATGGCACGCGGTGTTGATGATGGCTTCTACCCAAAGCTTGTATGGTGATTTGTACTCATCAAGCATGGTCCTAGCCATCTCAATAAGAGTCTGATTCTTCCTCTCCGCAACACCATTTTGTTGGGGAGTATATGGTGAGGCATATTGGTGCTTTATCCCCTCTTCACTCAAGAAATCATCCATTGTATAGTTTTTGAACTCGGTGCCATTGTCACTTCGGATTGCCTTGGTCTCACAGTTATGTTGACGTTGAGCTTCTTTGGCAAAGTTGATGAAGGTTTCTTGAGTTTCATCTTTAGTCTTGAGAAAGAACACCAAAGTATATCTTGTGAAGTCATCAACAATGACAAGGAAATATCTCCTCCTCCCAAACTATCATATGTTGGAGGCCCAAATAGATCCAAATGGATAAGCTCGAGGGGCCTCAAGGTGGTGATGATATTCTTCACTTTGTGAGCTTTTTCATGAAGCTTTCCGGCAATGCAAGCACTACAAGGACGATCTTTGGCAAAAGACACATTGGTTAGTCCAAGAATGTGCTCCCCCTTTAAGAGAGCTTGTAAATTTCTCATGCCCACGTGGGCTAGCCTACGGTGCCAAAGCCACCCCACGTCGGCCTTGGCCATTAGGCATGTTGCAAGGTGAGTTTTCTCTTTCGAGAAATCAACCACGTAAAAGTTGTCTTCAACATGCCCAATGAAGACCACTTTGAGATTGCTTCTCTTAAAGATAGTCACATGGAATTCACCAAAATGTGAATCATATCCGGCACGAGCCCATTGAATAGTTGAAAGTAAATTGTAGTGAAGGGATTGGACAAGCATGACATTTGAAAGAGATGAATCATTAGAGATTACCACCTTGCCCAGACCCAATACCTTGCCCTTGCTATTGTCACC
This sequence comes from Triticum timopheevii, assembly GCA_963921465.1. Taxonomy (NCBI): domain Eukaryota; kingdom Viridiplantae; phylum Streptophyta; class Magnoliopsida; order Poales; family Poaceae; genus Triticum; species Triticum timopheevii. The sequence continues at coordinate 475,496,741 of OY997262.1, forward strand.
GAAGGATATGTTCGAAGAGGCCTTGAGTGAATCAACGAACTCCACGAGCATCTCCCTTTCTCCGGTCATATGATTGGTGCATCCACTGTCGATCACCCATTGAGTTCCACCGGAGACATAGTCCTACAATAATCAAGCTTTGGTTATAGGTACCCATTTTGCAATGGGTCCTAGTGAGTTAGCAACGAGGATCTTGGGAACCCAAATAGTCCAAGAATAATCATCATAGTTAGTTCCAACAAATTTTGCAAAGGTATAGCCATCATCTCCTCTCATGAGAACATATGATGGATTGTTCTTGCTGGCGAAATTCTTGGGAATGGCCTTGTCCCTAATGACCTTTCCATTCCCAACACCCTTTATTTCCTTATCATTCTCCTTGTGCCCTTCTTGCACAAACACTACCTTTTGGGGAAGGGAAGGAGTCGGACCGATCTTCTTGTTCTTCTTCTTCTTCTTCTTCTTCTTTTTCTTACTACTCTTAGATGCGGGATTAAACCCAACTGTCTCCTTGGCAACACACTCCTTTTGGTTGCTCAAGAGGTCATTTAGGTTTTTCTCCCCTTGGATGCATGATACAAGCCCTTTCTCAATTTGAGCTTTCAACTTCTTATTTTCCTCTTGAAGGGAGGTGCAATCATGAGCAAAGTTAGCCGTACAAGCATCATCATTTAAATCAATATGAGGTACGGAAGTGGGAGCCTTAATGGTTGTAGCTTTTAGTTGGGCATAAGACTCGGTGAGGGCAATGAGGTCACCTTTGACAACCTTGGAACTAATCACAAGGAACTCATGCTCCTCAACAAGTCTTGTATGGTCAACTAGAAGCTTTTCAACTCTAACGTTAAGAGCATCTTTATTCTCAAGAGCAAGTTGCAAAGCATCGTTGGTTTTAACAAAGTCAATTTGATGAGCAGATAAGGCTTCCTCAAGTGATGCTCTCATGACACTCTCTTCATTAAGTTCATGCTCGAGGAGATCAACTCTCTCTCTTTCCTCTATAAGGAGGTTCTCAACGTTCTCAATAAAGTCATCGCGTTCGGCAAGTGACTTAAGGTGATCGCCAAAACGAGCACGAGCTTCACCATGAAGAGTTTTCATGAAAGCCATTAAGGATTCCTCATCATTATCCACACCCTCCTCACACTCATCCTCCACTATCTCACATGAGACATTGGGAGTATAGTTGTCGGGTTTCTTGGTTTTGGACTTTGTTTTTACCTCTTTGGCCATGAGGCACCGATGAGTGAATTGCTTGTCCTCGTTTGGAGAGTCGAAGAGGCCGGTGGTGGAGGAGGAGGTAGTGGCATGCATGGCAAAGGCGGCCGTGCCCACTTGATCATCATCACCGTCATCTTCATCTCCAGACATGTATTCTTCATGAACAAGAGCCTTGCCATCCTTCCTCTTTGCAAACTTGGTGAACTTCTTCTTCTTAAGCACAAGCTTCTCGGATTTGTCTTCACGTCTCTCATATTGACAATCATGAACAAAGTGTCTTGGGCTATCACAATTGTAGCATTTCCTTTGTCCAAAAGATCTTCCTTTGTTTGCCATGGTCCCAGAGTACTTCTTGACTAAGAGAGCCAAGTCTTCTGCAAAATCATTTGCCGGGCACAAGGTGTCATTATCCTCCTCACCTATCTCTTCACTCACTTCTTCCTCCCTTGAGGGTTGGCTCATCACTTTCTTGGCCTTCAAGGCAAGATTGGAGTTCTTGGTTGCTTGAGCTATTGCAAATGTTTTCTTGGACTTGGTTTCCAAAAGAACATGGGTAGAGAAGGTGGAAACAACTTGAGCCGAAGTCAGCTTGTGATAGTCCGGATGTTGATGAACCATCATGACCATGGTATGTTCCGTGAGAACCATAGCATCTATGAACTTGTCCTTGATGAAGTCATCATTTGCCCAAGTGCACCCAAAGGTTCTCAAGTTGAGCACAAGAGACTTCAACCTTCGGTAAACCTCTTCTGCGGACTCACCCCCATTCCTCACAAAGAGATTGACTTCTTGTTTGAGCAAGGCCAACCGAGATCTTCGAATTGCTTCATCTCCTTCAAGAGCCTCCTAAAGGCAATCCCAAATTTCCTTTGCGGTTTTGAGAAGAGCAATGGAATCACTATAGTCTTCAGTCACAGCGTTGCGAACCATGTTGTGTGCGATAGCATTGAGTTGATCGTCAACTGCTTCCCCTCGAGTGAGATTCATTGGGTCCTTGGGGTTGAATCCATTGACCACAATCCACCACAATTGAGTTGAAGCACTGCACATGTGAGACTCCATATCTAGCTTCCACTTAGCAAAGGCATTAGCTTTCAAAGGGGGTGGAGGCCCAACAGGATTAATGCGGTGATGTTGCAAGGGTTGAGGAGAGTAAAAGGGTTCCACGACATTGTACTGGGGAACTTGAGTACGAGCCGGAGAAGCAAGAGGTTCCCTCGAGTCATCCACATCATGAACTTCATTTGGATTAAACGAGTTTGATGCGGACGTTAATGGCTTTAAGCGGGCATCAATTTCCTCCTTGACCGAGGCCCGAACCTCTTTCAACATAGAGACTTTGAGGTCCGCAAACATTGAAAGAAGATCGGCCGCGGTCAAGGGGACATTCGGGTTAGTAGGAGCGGCGGGAGCAACGACAATAGCACCAAGTGTCTCGGTCGTGGCGGGGGGTTGGTTTTGACCATCCTCCGCAACGGGTAAGCCACCTCCCTCATTACCTAGATCAACCATATCCTCTAAGGTTGTAAAACCTTATATTAGAGCACGAGGCTCTGATACCAATTGAAAGGATCGATACGGTCGACTAGAGGGGAGGGTGAATAGGAGACTACAAATTTTAATCTTTCTTGTAGATTTTAAGGCTTAGCGGATAAAAGAGTTCACTAGATATGCAACTAGGTGAATGCAACCTATATGACAAGCAAGCTCCAAGATAAATATGCTAGGCAACAAACTACTTAGAAAGCCAACAAGCATACAACAACAAGGAAAGGTGCAGGAAAGGATTAACCACAAGTGAGACGAGGACGTGGATTTTAACCCGAAGTTCACTCTTCCTTGGGGAAGAGCTAATCTCCGTTTGGAGCGGTGCCGGAGCCAAAGCTTGCGGAACGCCACCAAAGGCTCACCGTATTCTCCTTCAAGTCACCCCCAACGGATGAGCCTCAAATCACTCGGGGTTGGTCTTGAAGGCGACCACCACACCTTTACAAACTTCTCCGGAGCACACCACAAGCAAGGAAGCTTCCGGAGGAACCTCTAGCCGCCTAGGAGCCCAAGATCCAAGAGTAACAAGTCAATGGGGAAGAAATGTTGCGGGGAACGCGATTTGGTTTAGTCAAGATGTAGATCGGGTCTTGCTCTCCCAATCGCCAAAGTTTCAACAAGTTTGGGTGGAGGGATTGAGAGTATTGAGAAAAATGGGGTGTAGCAATGGTGGAGCTCAACAAGACATTAGGGTTAGAGGTTGGAGGTGGAAGAAGAGCCTTTATATAGTGTTCATGGGCTAGTGGGGATTTCTGCCCGTTGGACCCCGTGCGCACGGGCAAAGTCAGCCCCGTGCGCACAGGGTACTCAGAGAAAATGACGCCACCCCGTGCGCGGGGTACCCAGAGAGTTACGCAGTACCTGTCGTGGTTCTAAGTCTGACAGTAGAATGGCGGGTAGGTATGGAGAGGCAAGATCCTAGCTATGGAGCAGTTGTGAACACAAGGATGTACGAGTTCAGGCCCTTCTCGGAGGAAGTAACAGCCCTACGTCTCGGAGCCCGGAGGCGGTCAACTGGATTATGTGTGTATGGATTACAGGGGTGCGAACCCTTTACACTGAGGAGGGGGTGGCTTATATAGTGTCCGCCAGACCCCTCCGGCCCTCAGTAATGCAGGGTTTAAAGTACATTAAGTCTAGGTGTTACTGGTAACGCCTTACATAAAGTGTCCTAAATGCCATAAAGACTACTTAATTACAGACCGTTTGGATGTAGAGTGGCTCTTGATCTCCTGGTGGTCGAGTGAGTCTTCATGGTCGAGTCCTTCGAGTTTGTCGAGTGAAGTCTCTCTTGGTCGACTGGAAGGTAGTTTCTTCTGAGGGTGTCCTTGGGTAGGGTACTTAGATCAGGTCTATGCCCCTACCCTAGGTACATGACTTCATCATTAGCCCCCGAATGGATCGAGGTTTGAGTGAGGAAGGAGTTGATATTATTTCTGACCTGCTTTTGTGTTCTGGATATGTATCGTCTTGGACCAATAATCTCTTCGCTGATAACAGCAACTTTTCTTTCAGTCGCCTTGATCCATTCCTTTCTCTCGTCGAGTGAACTTTTGAACTTAGTAATTTCCGAGCGACAGATCGCGGGAAATCTCTCGTCTGACAAATCGATCTGCTGTTAGCGGATTTTGCGGGATCCGAATTTTGGGAAGCGCGCGAAGCGGGGCGGACCGCGGCACTCGGATGGGATAGGGCACAGACACCTCGATTCCCGCACCATCTTTTTTGCCACGTATCGCGTATGCGCGACTGTTTCGGGATGTGATTGGATTGCCCGGGCCCACTTGTCATCCACTCGGAAGCGGCTCTATAAAATGCGCCCGGTGAAGGTTTTTGAACAGTACTTCTCCAATCCCCCTTCTGTCCTCACCACCTCCGCCCGCATCGCCTGCTCTCGCCTCTGCCCAACCACTCCTCGTGCGCTTCGACGGCAACAATGGTGAAGGAGAAGACGGCGGCTCTGGAGCGCGCGAAGAAGGCGACGGCGACGGGGAAGGCGAAAGGGAGAGCGACTAGTCGGGGTGGATCCTCGTCAAGGTCCCGCCTGCCGCAAGGCTGGGTCCAAGGGGATTGGATCCGGTCGACCATCACCGAGAAGGATCTCGCTGAGATGGCCAACGAGGGTTTGATCCCCCACGGAGCAGCGAGGCTCCCGGGGAACGAGTGGCAACCACAGCCGGAAGAGGATGAGTGTGTTCTTCTGGCTACCCACGTCGACCGTGGTTTCTCTCTGCCTCCGAGTGTTTTCTTCTGTGGTTTCTTGAATTTCTTTGGGGCGCAACTCCACCACTTCAATCCAAATTCCATCGTCTACCTTGCTGCCTTCGTGTCCATGTGCGAGAACTTCCTGGGCTGCCGACCGCATTGGGGTCTGTTCAAGCACATATTCACTTGTCGTTCTCAGATAGTGAAAAAGGCGAGTCCAGATGATGAAAAGACCAAGGTTATTCAGATGTGTGGAGGTCTGGGGATTCAGATGAGAAACAAGAGCACCTTTCCGGCCATGACTCTCCCTGAGTCGGTCAGAGGATGGCAGTCGACTTGGTTTTACTGCCAAAACGAGTCGACACCGGGGCTGTCGAGTGGTCTCCCTCCGTTTACCATGGACCGAGCAAGCAAACCCTCTTCTCTGAAGGTGCTCCCTGAGGAGAAAGCCCAAGTGAAGATGTTGATGGAGCGTGTAGTCCAGCTAGTTCGGGAAGGAGTGACGGGTATGGACCTTTTGGAGGTATTCCTTAGGCGACGCATCCAGCCTCTTCAGTACCGAGGCCATTGTATGTGGCTGTATTGTGGAACGGAGGATGAAACTCGGGTCCATCCAGAAGCAGTCGACGATGCCACACTGGAGAGGTGGATGGCCGCGGTCACTGGGAACAAAGACAACCCTCGAGGAGCCAGGAGGATTCCGCCACTCGACCATTCTAGCACTCCAGACAAGGTATGCCCACTTTATTTCCAATTGTAATCTTGCCATACTTATTCTGCTTTCGCTGCAAATTGGTCGATTGATCTTTATTTTGCTGTCTGTCAGGCCTTCACCGAACTATACTCGATGCCCAATGGAGCACAGACACCGACTGAAGAAGAGGAAGGTAGTGGGGGCGAAAGCCAGGAGGACTGGGATTTGGATGCTGCTGACGATGATGACTCTGATGACTCTGATGGGGAGGAAGAGGAGGAGGAGGAGGAGGAAGTTGCACCGCCTCGCTCAGAAAGGCGATCGAAGCTTGTCCATGACCCTGCGACTGAACGCGGCAAGGGGGTCGCGGCTGTCGCGCAGTCGACCAAGCGCCCTCAGACCACTTCTCCGGCGCCGACTAAGAAGGCTCCGAAGCAATCTCGAATGGCGCCATCAAAGCCGGCGAAGGTCTTGCCGAAGATGAAGGTGTCGATCCCCACTATCTCAGGGTAATGATGTTGCTTGAGTTTTTCCGTTCTCCATGAACTTATCTTTGGTCAACTCATAAATCAACCGACTGTCTTTTGGAATCGCAGTGCTGCTACTTCTGACACCTCAGCTAGGGCTGATGATCATGAGATGGAAGACGCTGCCACTTCAAAACCTGGTATGACTCATAATTCCGTCTTTTAGTCGATTGGCTCTTAGTCTCTAATTCTGATTCTTTTCTGTAGCTCCATTCAATGTCGTTATCACCCTTCCTGACGACGACGACGACGAGGAACCGCTGAAGCAAAGGAGGAGCAGGAAAGCGTCTGCTGGCAGGGTGACTCAGGACGTGCCAGCACCCGAGACACTGGTCGCGGAGGGGGAGAACACCACTCGGCCCACCGTATCCTTCGCGGTGCCGTTGACGAGTGCTCACCCCGCATCGTCGAGTGCTGCACAGCCTTCACTCTTCTCGTCCCACTACGTCCCAGAGGACCAAGCCAGTGCTGCAAAAGAAGCGATACGCCAGGCGGGAGTCATGATGGAGCAGGTGAAGGCCATCCGGGAGGCTAGCCAGGCAGCCTATGACGACAGTTCCGCTCTTCAAAGCAACGTTCAAGTCAGTCGGTCATCGCCTGTTCTGTTAGGATATGATACCTGAAAATTCTTCTTTCTGAAATCCGTAGTAGTCCTACACCCACTGGGTGTGTCGATTGAAATTCCGGGTTAGTGGGGGCACGCTGAGTGCACCCACTGGGTGTAGTCCCCAAGGCTATGGTGGACTGCTGGCAGTCGACCATAGGCTTTATAAGTTAAGTTCTTCCTTCATTCGACTAGGTCGAATGGATTTCTCAAACCGGGGGGGGGGGGGGCACGCTGAGTGCACCCACTGGGTGTAGTCCCCGAGACTGTGGTCGACTGCTGGCAGTCGGCTACAGTCTGAAGAATACATCCTGTTTTTTTTGTTGGTCGACTGGTCGACTCTTCCTTGATAGAACTAGTGGGGGCACGCTGAGTGCACCCACTGGGTGTAGTCCCTGAGACTACGGTCGAATGTTTGTATTCGGCTGTAGTCTTAGAAACGTATGATTTTTCCTTAGTCACTCGGAAGTGAATTATCTTTGACATCTTGTCGATCGGTTCTTCGTAGAAATCCTGCGACCTTGCGGCTCGTTACACCGAGTTGGAGAACAAACATATCCAACTCGAGCTTGATCTGAAGCTGGTCCAGGAGAATTTGGCGAAGGCAAAGGAAGAGACCAAAGGTATGTTTGGTGAGGCCTCGACGACTACTTTTGCCCCTCATTTGTTTCAAAGTCTGATCTTGCTGTAACTTTGCAGGCAAAGTGAAGGAGGCTCAGAAGAAGAAAGACCTTGAGCTAGCTGAGATGCAGAAGACAGCTTTAGAGAAGACCAAGCTCGCAGACGAGAAGTTGGCTTCGGTCACCAGGCTTGAAGAAGAGAACACCAATCTGAAAGCTGCTCTTGCTATTGCCAACAAGGAGGTCAGTCGACTGAAAAGCGATAAAGTTGTTCTGAATGACAAGGCCAGTGAGTTGGCGGGAAAGAAGAACGATCTGGAGGCTTATCTGGGCGGACTCGCCAAGAAGTTGTTCCTCATGCTCGAAGGTAATCCTTTGTACCAAACAATTGTTTTTACAGTGATCTTTCCATTCGACCGTTGCCTTGACTCGGCGATTGTACTTGCAAAATTTTGCCAAAACTTTGAAGAGGAGACTGGTCGACTGGAACCAAACCTGGACCCCATCAACTCTCTGGTGAATGATGAAGTCGCCATGAACGTGTTCCGGCTCGAGTCTCGTGTTGCTGCTGTCATTGACTATCTTGCAAGGCTGAAGGTCGCCACTTCCCGCATTGACACTACGCTCTGGCCCAGGGAGACGCTCCAAAATGACCTCGAGTCTCTGATGACTCGACTAAACACAGTCCCTGGTCGAGTGCAGGAGTGGAAGAAGTCTTCTGCCAGGTGCGGTGCAGATGTCGCTCTGTGTCTGGCCCGAGTCCATTGCAAGGATGCACGAGAGGACAAGCTGGCGGCTCTTCGGGTGGCTAACACCAAGAAGCATGATTTCCGGTCTTTCATGGAGACTTTCATCGCCGCTGCCACTCGGATCGCGGATGGAATCGACCTTGATGAGTTTGTTGCACCTTCCAGCCCTACACAGGAGGGGTAAAAAACTTCTTGAGCTTGACACTTTAAATTTGCCTCGGTATGCCGAGTGATTTTGTAACCGATAAACCTTAACAGGCTTAGCGCCTGAGCACCTTCGGTTCCGTTAGGTATTTATCCGAACTTGGATTCGACGTTTGAATATGCTTGCATTTGGTTTGAAATGTCTTTTGCAGGTTAAAGCGAGATGCTTACTGCAATCGACTTATTCCCCAATTCACTTAGGCAGGCACTGGGCTGCGGCTAAGCCTCCGAGTGGGAGGCATGCTCTCCACTCGGTAAGATTTTTCAAAACTTAGGCGAGCACTGGGCTGCAGCTAAGCCCCCGAGTGGGAGGTGTGCTCTCCACTCGGTAGGATTTTTCAAAACTTAGGCGAGCACTGGGCTGCAGCTAAGCCCCCGAGTGGGAGGTGTGCTCTTCACTCGGTAGGATTTTTCAAAACTTAGGCGAGCACTGGGCTGCAGCTAAGCCCCCGAGTGGGGGGTGTGCTCTCCACTCGGTAGGATTTTTTAAAACTTAGGCGAGCACCGGGCTGCAGCTAAGCCCCCGAGTGGGAGGTGTGCTCTCCACTCGGTAGGATTTTTTAAAACTTAGGCGAGCACTGGGCTGTAGCTAAGCCCCCCGAGTGGGAGGTCTGCTCTCCACTCGGTAGGATTTTCATAACTTTGTACTTGTGGTGTAGCTCGAAGGAGAGGGTAGCAGTCGACCTGCACCTCGTCCTCCTTGCGATCGCACGTTGTATTTGTGGAGTAGCTCAGAGGAGAGGGTCGCAGTCAACCTGCACCTCATCTTCCTTGCTACCGCACGTTGTACTTGTGGCGTAGCTCGGAGGAGAGGGTCGCAGTCGACCTGCACCTCGTCTTCCTTGCTACCGCACGTTGTACTTGTGGCGTAGCTCGGAGGAGAGGGTCGCAGTCGACCTGAACCTCGTCCTCGATGCGGAGCGCACGTAGAATTTGTACTTAGGCGAGTACTTAGACTGCTGCTAAGCCCCCGAGTGGGAGTCTGGCTCACCACTCGGTAGGATTTTATTGAAACTTAGGCGAAACGGATTCGCAGCTAAGCCCCCGAGTGAGAGGCTGGCTCACCACTCGGTAAGGATTTTTTTAACAAACTTAGGCGAAACGGATTCGTAGCTAAGCCACCCACTGAGGGGGAAATTTTACTGAATAAATAAAAAGTGACAAAAATCATTGGGGAAATTATGACACTATTATCTTGCAAAATATGAACTACAGAAGTACTTTTATTACAACTCATCCGAGTGAAGACATAAGTGTAAAATGGGCGGAGTAGCTCCGCGTTCCAAGCTCGGGGCTCGTCGATATTGTGCTTGACGTTGTAGAGACGGTACGCTCCGTTGTGGAGAACCTTGGTGACGATGAAGGGTCCTTCCTAAGAAGGAGCAAGCTTGTGTTGTTTCTGCTGATCCACTCGGAGAACCAAATCCCCTTCCTGGAAGGCTCGACTCTTCACGTTTCTAGCATGGAAGCGATGCAAGTCCTATTGGTAGATGGTCGATCGGATCAGAGCCATCTCTCTTTCTTCCTCTAAAAGGTCGACTGCGTCCTGCCGCGCTTGTTCCGCTTCAGCTTCGTTGTAGAGCTCAACTCAAGGAGCATTATGGAGCAGATCACTCGGCAAGACCGCTTCAGCTCCATAGACCAAGAAGAATGGAGTTCTTCCGGTCGACCGATTAGGCGTGGTCCGTAGACCCCAAAGCACTGAAGGAAGCTCGTCGACCCATGCTCCAGCCGCATGCTTGAGATCACGCATCAGTCGCGGTTTCAATCCCTTGAGGATCAAGCCATTGGCTCGCTCCGCTTGTCCATTCGACTGAGGATGGGCGACTAAAGCGTAGTCGACTCGAGTGCCTTGAGATGTGCAGAATGCTCTGAATTCCTCCGAATCGAAGTTCGACCCATTGTCAGTGATGATGCTATGCGGGACTCCATATATGAATATCAGTTCCCTGATGAAGCTGACAGCAGTACCGGCGTCAAGGTTCTTGATGGGTTTAGCCTCAATCCACTTGGTGAACTTGTTGACTGCCACCAGCACATGCGTGGAACCGCTTCGACCTGTCCTCAAGGGGCCCACCATATCCAATCCCCATACTGCGGAGGGCCAAACGAGTGGTATAGTCTTCAGAGCTGACGCAGGCTTGTGTGACATGTTGGAGTAAAACTGACATCCTTCGCACTTATCCACTATCTCCTTTGCCATCTCATTCGCCCTTGGCCAATAAAATCCGGCTCGGTATGCTTTGGCCACGATGGTCCAAGATGACGCATGATGGCCACAGGTCCCCGAGTGGATATCATCAAGAATTATTCGACCTTCTTCTGGCGTTATGCACTTCTGACCAACTCCAGTCGCGCTCTCTCTGTATAGCTGCCCCTTGATCACAGTAAAGGCTTTGGATCGGCGAACGATCTGTCGAGCCTCTTCTTCGTCCTCTGGGAGCTCTTTTCTTAGGATATACGCGATATATGGAACTGTCCACTCGGGAGTGGTCGCTAAAACCTCCATGACCAAGTCGACCACCGCTGGAACTTCAACTTCAGTCGGATCTGTGGCACTCTTGGGCTGCGGAGCTTCTTCAGTAAAAGGATCTTCTTTGACTGATGGAGTATGGATATGCTCCAGGAACACACCACTGGGAATGGCTTCTCTTTTGGAACCTATCTTCGCCAAATCATCAGCCGCTTGATTTTTCAGTCGGGGTACATGATGGAGCTCTAACCCCTCAAACTTCTTTTCCAGCTTCCTCACTACATTATAGTATCCAATCATGGCTGGGCTTCTAACGTCCCACTCCATCACTTGGTTGACCACCAAATCTGAGTCGCCATAAACCATAAGGCGACGGACGCCGAGTGAAATGGCCATGCGCAACCCATACAAAAGGGCCTCGTATTCTGCCTCATTGCTGGAGGAATCAAAGTGAATCTGGAGCACATATCTGAGCTTATATCCTCTGGGGGAAACCAAGACTACCCCAGCACCGGAACCATTTAACATCTTAGAGCCATCAAAAAACATGGTCCAATGCTCCGAGTGAACTTGAGTCGGCTGCTGCTGTTCGATCCACTCGGCAAGGAAATCTGCTATTGCTTGGGACTTAATGGCTTTCTTTGCCTCAAACTTGATATCAAGGGGAAGAAGTTCAATCGCCCATTTCGCCACTCGACCAGTTGCATCTCTGTTGTGCAGAATCTCTGAAAGTGGAGCGTCGCTGACGACTGTAATGGAATGATCAGAGAAATAATGAGCAACCTTCTTCGTGGTCATGTAAATCCCATACACAAGCTTCTGATAATGAGGATATCTTTGCTTTGATGGAGTCAAAACTTCAGACAAATAATATACAGGGCGCTGAACTTTGAAGGTTTTCCCTTCTTCTTCCCGCTCGACCGTAAGTACTGTACTGACGACTTGTCCCGTGGCTGCAATATAAAGCAACAGAGGCTCTTTGCTGATTGGAGCAGCAAGCACCGGCTGGGTGGAGAGCAGAGCTTTTAGCTCGGCAAACGTTGCATCAGCTTCTGGAGTCCACTCGAACTTGTCTGCCTTCTTCATCAGTCGGTAAAGAGGTAATGCCTTTTCACCGAGTCGTGAGATGAATCTACTTAAAGCGGCCAAGCATCCAGTAAGTTTCTGGACATCGTGCACCCGTACGGGGCGTTTCATTCAGAGTATAGTGCCGATTTTTTCCGGGTTAGCGTCGATTCCTCGTTCGGAAACGAGAAAACCGAGTAACTTGCCACCCGGAACTCCGAATGTGCACTTTGATGGATTGAGCTTGATATCATACCTCCTGAGGTTGGCAAATGTTTCGGCGAGGTCAGTCAGCAGGTCGGAACCTTTTCGCGACTTGACCACGATATCATCCATATACGCTTCCACATTCCGACTGATTTGAGTGAGTAAACACTTATGAATCATTCGCATGAACGTGGCTCCGGCATTCTTGAGGCCGAATGGCATGGTGATATAGCAGAAGCACCCGAATGGAGTGATGAAAGCTGTTTTTATCTCATTGGGTCCGTACAGACGGATCTGATGGTACCCGGAATAGGCGTCTAGAAAAGACAATCTCTCGCATCCCGCAGTCGAGTCAACAATTTGATCAATGCGAGGGAGAAGAAAATGATCTTTCGGGCAGGCCCGATTGATGTGCTTGAAATCAATGCACATTCGGAGTGAGTTGTCCTTCTTAGGAACCATGACGACATTGGCGAGCCACTCGGAGTGGTATATCTCTCGGATAAATCCTGCCGCCAATAGTCGAGCCACCTCCTAACCAATAGCTTTTCTCTTCTGGACGGCGGACCGCCGAAGATGTTCCTTGACTGGCTTTGCTGCTGAGTCGACTCTAAGGCAATGCTCAGCCAGTCCCCTGGGAACACCCGGCATGTCAGCTGGCTTCCATGCAAAGATGTCCCAGTTCTCACGGAGGAACTGGATGAGCGCTTCTTCCTATTTCGGGTCGAGTGTTGTGGAGATATGGGTTGGAGCTGCATTGGGGTCAGTCGGGTGAATGTGGACGGGCTTCGTCTCACCGAACGACTGAAATGCTGACTCTGTGGCAGGCTTCTTGGCTCGCAGCAAATCACTCGGATCTGCATTTTGCTTATATCCTTCTAGCTCGACCACTGTCACTTGGGAATCGGCAATCTTTGAGCCTTTCTGGAAACACTCCTCTGCTTTTTTCCGATCACCAGTGACAGTGATCACGCCTTTGGGGCCAGGCATCTTCAGTTTGAGGTAGACGTAACATGGTCGAGCCATGAACCGTGCGTAAGCTGGTCTCCCCAAAATAGCGTGGTAAGCGCTCTTAAAATCCACGACCTCAAACGTCAGCTTCTCTTTGCAAAAATGCTTCGAATCACCGAACACCACGTCCAGAGCTATTTCGCCGAGTGACTCAGCTTTCTTTCCTGGTATAACTCCATGAAAACTCATGTTACTGGTGCTCAGTCGGGACATCGGAATGCCCATTCCTTTCAGCGTGTCCGCATACAATAAGTTCAGTCCACTACCACCGTCCATTAGCACCTTCGTCAGTCGAGTGCCTTCGACAACCGGGTCGACCACCAAAGCTTGCCTCCCAGGGGTGGCTATATGAGTCGGGTGATCGGACTGGTCGAATGTAATGGGAGTTTGGGACCATCTCAGATAACTGGGTGTCGCCGGGGCGACCATGTTCACCTCACGGTTAATAACCTTCAGTCGGCTCTTGCTTTCCACATCCACAAAGATCATCAGAGTGGAGTTAACATGAGGATATCCTCCCTCACTGTCCTCCTTGTCTTCGGCTTTGTCCGACTCCTTTTCCTTGTCCTTGGGCTGTTTACCTTGGAACTGCTGGATCAGGAGTCGACACTGGCGAGTGGTATGCTTCGGGTAGATGATATTACCCTCTTCATCTTTCTTCGTGTGGATGTGACACGGCATATCCATCACGTCATTTCCTTCTTTATCCTTCACCTTCTTGGGGTTCCAGGATCCTTTGGGTTTTCCCTTGAACTTGCCCTGAGTCACGGCCAGAGCCTCCCCAGGAGCCGCTGGTTCGGCCTTCTGCTTCTGCTTCCGACTGGAGTTTCCCTTCTCCGACTGACTCAGCTTGTACTTGCCGCTGCGGAGTCGATCCTCTTCTTCACCATTGGCGTACTTGGTGGCAATTTCCATCCTCCGACTCAGGGTCATATCTCCGGTCCGCCCAAACTTCAAACTTAACTCTCTGTTCTTGACACCATCCTTGAAGGCGCAGACTGCCTGATGATCAGACACGTTCTCCACGGTATGATGCAAGTAATCCACCTCTGAATGTACTCTCTTAAGGTTTCATTCGACTTCTGCACGCAGACTTGCAGCTCTGTCAACCCAGCTGGTCGCTTACAGGTTCCCTCAAAAGTCCTGACGAACACTCGGGAAAGATCTTCCCAAGTGTAAATACTGCTTGGAGTCAACTGATTCAACCACGCCCTGGCCGAACCTTCCAACATGAGTGGTAAGTGCTTCATAGCCACCTCGTCATTCCCGCCGCCGATCTGTACAGCCACTCGGTAGTCCTCAAGCCAAGTTTCAGGCTTAGACTCACCGGTGAACTTGCTTACTCCAGTCGCCAACCTGAAGTTGGGGGGAATCACCGCGGCTCTGATAGCCCTGCTGAAACATTCCGGACCAGAAACATGCACTCGGCTGCTAGTGGGCGCGTCTCTGTCATGGCCACCCCGATGAGCCCTGTTCCGATCGACCAAGCCTTGAACGATGATGGATCGCGCGTCGAAGCCTGGTTCCCGGGGGTCGACCGAAGCTCTTCGCCCCACACTGAGTTGACGCCTGTCATCTTGCTGCCGAGGAGCGTAAGACCCGCCTCTTGGAGGAGGAGTGGGCACTCGACGCCTATCCTCACGATCGTATCGGTCACCATATTGGTCCCGTCGATTCTCGCGTCCTTCACGCCGCGGAGGCGATCTGGGGCTGTGAGCCGACTGAACCGTATTCGCAGCGACGGATCGACTGTGAATTCTGTTGCGTGACTGCGACACGGCTGAATTCTGATCTCCTATTGCCCGGAGCAAATCTCTGATCTGCAACCTCCGACTGAGAGGGCTGAATTGACTCTGCTATACGGGTTGCAGCTGCTAAATTCTGAATCGGGGTTCGATATACCTGAGTCGGCGGGAAGAGTTGACGTCGACTGGAGTCGGGTACTCGTTGCCGCGCGCGCTCGTCGAGTGCTCGCTGAAGGTTCTCCAGACGAGCGCGTTCAGCAAAGTTGGCCAAACGTGCCTCCTCCAAGGCGCGAGCCTCGGGGGTTTCTCCTGCGATGGGAGTATGTAGGGCATCCATGTTCCTGCGGCGAAGTTCTTCCCTTTGCAGGGAATTAAGTGGCTCGGGTTGATATTCCTCATGGACTTGAGCGGGGTCGCCTCCGCCGTCTACCCCGTCGCCGCGGGGGTAGCCAGGAGGACTACGAGGTCTGTCGACCATCAAGACCTCCGCCGCTGGATCACTGCTATCGCACTCGGATGCAGTCTCTACGGAGCCAGTCGACAGATCAAAAAGGCCGTAAAGGGATTCGTCGGGCTCGATTGCCGCGACTTGGGTGGTGGACGTCTGGCGAGCCACCGCGTGCCTCACCCACCGCTGGAGTCTCGACCGACCAGATCGCTTGCGCTGGCGGGAAACAAGGAGGGTGGACGATAGGGGAGTCGACCGATATGGAGTCGACGGTTGCCGCAGCAGAACGCCGCGGACACATGAACGAAAATGCGTCGCACCACGGACGGGGAGCGCATCGATGTCGAGTGGAGCCTCCTGAAGCCAAGCGGAGTCGTCGGCGATGAAGGTGAGAGCGCCGAGACGGATCTCGCGGCCCTCGACCAAAACTCCACCAGCAACCATGATGAAAGTAATCGGAAGAATTGCAACTTCTCCAAAAATCGCTAAGACACCTGCCCCACGGTGGGCGCCAACTGTCATGGTTCTAAGTCTGACAGTAGAATGGGGGGTAGGTATGGAGAGGCAAGATCCTAGCTATGGAGCAGTTGTGAACACAAGGATGTACGAGTTCAGGCCCTTCTCGGAGGAAGTAACAGCCCTACGTCTCGGAGCCCGGAGGCGGTCGACTGGATTATGTGTGTATGGATGACAGGGGTGCGAACCCTTTACACTGAGGAGGGGGGTGGCTTATATAGTGTCCGCCAGACCCCTCCGGCCCTCAGTAATGCAGGGTTTAAAGTACATTAAGTCTAGGCGTTACTGGTAACGCCTTACATAAAGTGTCCTAAATGCCATAAAGACTACTTAATTACAGACCGTTTGGATGTAGAGTGGCTCTTGATCTCCTGGTGGTCGAGTGAGTCTTCATGGTCGAGTCCTTCGAGTTTGTCGAGTGAAGTCTCTCTTGGTCGACTGGAAGGTAGTTTCTTCTGAGGGTGTCCTTGGGTAGGGTACTTAGATCAGGTCTATGCCCCTACCCTAGGTACATGACTTCATCAGTACCCCGTGCGCACGGGGGTCAAAGGACCCCGTGCGCACGGGGTACCCAGTAACTTTCTGTTGCACTTTCTGAGTACCACAGCATACACACTAGGTTCTTTTTAGGTGGTCGGAGTGGGAAGGGTAAGAGAGTAAGGCTCGGCAATGGCATTCCCACACGACATTTATCCACACAAACCCCTCTTAATAGTGCGGTCTTTCCTACGACTCGAAGCAAACCAAAACTAAACCTTCGAAGCGTCGAAAGACCACGCCTTTGTCCTTTTTGAAATGGGGGGTCGCACATCTCCATCGCGGGCACTTAGAACCAATAGCCTGAGATCAACTTTAGCAACCGATATTAGTTCAACTAACCACATTGTCATCACACCAAAATATAGCATAAGTGCCACTAGCACTTTCACCCTCTGTGATCGTTGCCCCCTCCGGCAGAGTGCCAGAAAAGGCCTCTAGATTGGATCTTGTGGTTCTGGAATTTTCGGCGGCGGAAAAACTATTTCGTCGACTCCTCTGGGGTTTCTGGGATTTTAGAGTATTTATGGAGGCGTAAGTAGGCCAAGGGGGTTCCCGTGGGCTCCACTACCCACCAGGGCGCGCCCTGGTGCCTAGTGGACCCCATGGCCCTCCTCTCGTGTGCTCCAGAAGCTTCAAGGGTCTTTTATCACAAGAAAAATCTTCAAAAAGTTTCATGGCAATTGGACTTCGTTTGATATTGATATTCTGCGAGGTAAAAAACAAGCAAAAAACAACTGGCACTGGGCACTAGGTTAATAGGTTAGTCCCAAAAAATGATATAAAGTTGCTAGTAAATGTATAAAAAACATCCAAGATTGATAGTTCAATAGCATGGAACAATCAAAAATTATAGATACGTTGAAGACGTATCGGACTTGTAATCGGGGCAAGAAAAACGTTGGGCCCCAATTGCAAATCGTGTGTGGATTTGCAACGAGGGCAAAAAGAAGGTCATGGTCCGGTTGCAACTAAGAAGAAAAGGTAGCTTAGGCCTAGTAGTGAGTCGAGGGTAGACATGAAACTAAGACAAAAAAGATCGGGCCTAGTTGTGAGTCAAAAGGTGCACTTGCAATTGCGTCAAAGAAGTAGGATCAACTGCTTGTCAAAGGTGGACATGCAACTAGGTCGGGTGAGTTGCATGTCAAAAATGGACATGCAATTTGCATCGAGCAAGTGGGTAAGGGTCGATCAAGTTACGTGTTGATGGTGGGCATGTAACTAGGTCGGACCAGTTGTATATCAAAAAGTGTTCATTCAACCATGCTATATGGATATGTAATTGACCATAATTCCTGATAGTTACACTAGCTAACATAAAAAATATTCATTCATCCGTTCTTACTAAGGAAAAAATCTATACCTACTAATAAAGAAGGTGTGTTTCGCCAATATTTTCATCCGTTAACTGTCGAAAAGTTTTTTTCCCTATTCGACGTGGTACTAAATTTTTGTGCGTCCGTTTACTAAAAAAGAAAAAAAATTGTACATGGGCCATACACGTTGTGGCCCGTCGAAGCCAGCCCATTTATTTTCCTGCTCACACGGCTGGGAAAACCCTATTTACCACGCATGGCAACAAATAGTTTGACCTTCGCACAGGGTGCAAGGCTGTGCCGGCCCGGTTTCTTTTTTTCTGTATTTTATTTCTACTTTTTTTTGTTCCTTTCTCTTTTTTTATTTCTTCCCGAAAAACTTTAGCCTTTTTTACTTTTTTGTTTTAAATAAAAAATAGAAAAATCAGAATTTTAATTTCTGTTTTCAATTTTTAGAAGTTAATTCCGAATTCCAAAAGTTTGTTCCTGTTTCAAAAAATGTTCGAAATTTGAAAAAAATCTCTTTCCAAATCTGATCAAAATTAAAAAAGCAAACCAAATGTGTTTTACAAAAAATGTGTTCTCCAAAAAATCGAGATATTCAAAATAAAATTGCATTTGAGAAAATGTTCTAAAAAATCGAGATATTCTAAAAAAAATTGTGTTCTCCAAAATAAATTGGGATTTTCAAAATAAAATTGAATTTTAAAATATGTTCCAGATTCTATAAATATTTTTAGTGAAATGTTCACAAATTCGAAATAATGATCGTGGTTAAAATAAACACATTTTCAAAAATTATTAGAAATGTTCAAAATATGTTCCTGTTTTAAAAAATTGTTCCCAAATTTAGAAAAAGTTAGTGATTTTTCAATGGTTCATGTTTGTAATAAATGTTTGTGAATTTTGAAAACATCTCGCTATTTCAAATGTTGTTGATCTTTTCCCAAAATGAACGAAATTTTCGAAAAAAACAGGATTTCGAAAATTGTTCGTGCGTTTAAAAATATTTTGCAATTCATAAATATTAACTTATTTTTGGAAAATTTCAAAAAAAAAGGTTTTGAATATGGTGATGTAGTATGTTCTTAAACGTTCACGCTGGTCATTGGTAAGCAGGACCTGCTTATTCGAGTGGCCAACACCCAGTTGTCGAGTTTTTAGGTCGTGAGTTCGATCCTTCAACGTGTCATTTTTTTGGATTTATACTTGTGCCTTACAAAACAGGTCTTTTTGGTGCCTGCCAGTGGGTGGCCTAGACGCGAACTATTGTGCGTCCCATGCGCTGTTTGATGATAAAAGAGTATGCTTTTGGGCTATAATTGAAAGAAATTATGGGCACAAACCAATAAAAAAGAATATGCTGAATTGGCTCTAATGAAAAGAACTATAGGCACATGACCATTAAAATAATCAAAGAAAATAAACACAGGTAATTAAAGAAGGGACTGCCTAGTTATGAGTGGATTATGCTAATGAAACTTGATTTATGCACTGCAATTAGTAATCCATCCGGATACATCGTATAGGAGAGAGTGGTGAAGCAACCGTGCCTGAAGGTCGTCGTGCAGCCACCAAGTGAGGAAGGAGCCACAACCCCGACACGAGGGCAAACCCAAAGGAAAAAAGGCACGAGTTGGTCGTCACCACGCCTACTAACCCCCCCCCCCCCCCCCCACTATCAAGATCTCGCAGGCCAAACATGATCCGAGAGAAGACCACAACTCCTCACTCTGTCGCCCCACTGCTGTGCAGACCGTTTTTTGATGCACACATCAATTATCTCTCCTGTTGCTTCTTAAAAGAACATCTCTACTGTTGCAACACACGGGCATATGTGCTATTTATACTTAAAAAATGCTCATGAATTTGAAAATTTTAAATCTAAATAAATGTAAACTTCACAACAAAAATAAAAAAATCAAAAGTTTTACAAATTTAAAAATGTG
Organism: Triticum timopheevii; assembly: GCA_963921465.1. NCBI lineage: Eukaryota > Viridiplantae > Streptophyta > Magnoliopsida > Poales > Poaceae > Triticum > Triticum timopheevii. The sequence goes on from OY997262.1 coordinate 475,516,380, forward strand.
TGACATACAAAAATTAGAACATTTCAAGTATTTTTTGTGTGTGCATTTATTGCAGTTTAAAAGCTGATACAAAATAAGTTGTAGAGTGACCTAAAGATGATAGTTTTGGGCATTCTTTTTCCATAGCTGACTAAGGTACCCGAGATAATCAAATCCTGATTTCTTCTTCTATTAAGACATTAGGGCAACCGCGGGAAAGTTGAATAGGTCACCAATTTTCATTCTTCCAATAAATCAATCCTATAAAACACAGACAATTTATACCAAAATTTTATACTTATTCATATTTAAATTCAAGATAAATATAAATGATAGTTTATATCAAAATTTTGTTAGTTTTTTTCCTAAACATTTTCACTTATTTTTTATGCTAAACCAAATAGTAAATATATGTGCCTATACTTATCAACTTGTGACAAACACAAATTATACCATTGCCTTATATTCACCCACTTTGTTCTATAATACATTCAAATATCATGGAAATCTGTAATAAATATCGACAGATAAATATATGGTCAAATAAATATCAACACTAGTGGATTCTTGGCCAATGTATAGTGTGATGATTCATATAAAAAATATGCAAATTTGATAGTTGTTGGAAATAACCAACAAGTAATCCGTTGTTTCTTCCTCTAGAAAAAAGATCCATTGTTTCTATTTTTCTTTGTAAGAAATAATATAGGTATAGAGATTTCCAGGTCAAAGGTAATGCACATGGGTGCTTTGTTGTGTCAAAACATTAACCAACGGCTATGATGGATCCATCCATCGGCTGCACGAAAAGCGAATCGGTACTAATCCCCTCCCACCGATATGGCTCTTCTCTGCCTGAGGTTGGGGACGCCACCCCACCGATATGGCTCCTCTAGAATGTAGTATAGGTATATCACTTCATTCGTTTTACTGAATCTGACTTCTCTTGGAAACATGGAAACTGGAGTGCGGTTGGTTGAGTTTCTTAAGCAGAACACAAAATTTTTTTCCCCACTTCCTCTTTGCTCTGTTGCATGGTTTAGTTCCACACCCGGTTGCTAGGATAGGCGTTACTTTCATTGTTGTGTTTCCCCTCCTTTTTCTGATCAAGTCTGTCATTTGCACCACATTGTTTGTACTGGTATGTGCTCGCAACATTGTTGGGGCAACTCTACGGAGAAGTCTTAATTAGCAATGTACTAGCATGGCCCGCGCGGCGGCACGTCGCACCCGTCAATACATACAAGTATAACTGAAGGAAATTTATTTATGGTCATTGTACAGAAGGGAAGTGGATGACAGTACATTTTGGAAGGGGCTCATTTATTTTAGCTAAGCATGGCTTGTTGGAAGAACAAATGCCATGAGATGCCCATACTAAGATAACATAGACCATATACATTACTTAAGTGTGTTGCATCAGATCACTCTAGTGTAACCTCCTGCAGGATTAATTGGTGCCGGTGATAAAATGATAAATGTTGGTCCGCCAAGCACACCTATGTAAGACAGAACGTTTTTGTTTGCTCCGTACAGTATCCTCTCACAACCTTGAAATCACCTCCTTGTAAACTATATTCTTGGTTTCAGAAGTTGGGCTACCACGATCGTCTTCAATTAAAAATTTAAGCCCACTACGCGAAGTAACTCGTGATGCCGCCACATATAATTGTCCATGTGAAAATACTGGCTCTCACAAATATACACATACATTAGACAACGTTTGCCCTTGGCTCTTGTTAATTGTCATAGCGTAACACAACCTTATTGGAAATTGGCAGCGTCGGAGTGTAAAAGGCCACTTAGACCCTGCCGAGTTCAAAACTATTCGTGGCACGCAAACACGCTCCCCTTTATGAGAACCAGTTATAGTCTCTCCTTCCAACACTCTGTCACCCAGTCGAGTAATAAGTAATCGTGTCCCATTACATAAACCCAACGACTGATTAATATTTCTGAGAAGCATAACCGGAACACCAACTTTCAAAGAAATCTTGTGATGAGGGAAATTCTTTATCGTAATAGAATTCAACAATTCTGGTGGGTAGAACAACTCCACTTCATCAATAGGATCTGTAGATTTTGATATGGAGTCGTAACTCAAACAATCAACAGAAGCCCCGGGTACACGCTCGAAGACAACACCATTTAATTTGTCCACAACAGAATTTGTTGGGCAAACAATAGCACGGCGAGATAAATATTCAGCATCATTATATTTCAAAAAGAAGTTGTCATACACATTGTCAACTGCAGCTTCCATATGATCTGTTGTAGGAAACAATAGCATGTCTTCGGGAATGGAAACCCACGACGGAGATGATTCGTCACCTTTGTGTTGCATCACAACAGAACCATCACCAATACTTTGCACCCAATTGGAAAATAATGCCAACTCCATACGTGCACGGCAGCACAAAGTAGGATTAGAAAGACGCATATTTGTATGAAGCTTAAGAACCTTAACATACTGCCAAAGTGGTGAAGAAATCAACGACGCATTGATAATATCTTCTTTTGTACCACCCTCTACCACAGGCAAAATTTGCCTGAAATCACCACCCAACAACATCACTTTTCCTCCGAAAGGCAGCAAAGCATTAGCTTCATTGTGAACAGACATAATATCCCTCAACGTCCTATCCAAAGCCTCAAAACATAAACGGCTAGTCATTGGTGCTTCATCCCATAGGATAAGTGAAGCCTGCTGACACAAACCAGCAAGCATTGAGCTCCTGGATATACAACACTGAGAACGATCGCTAACATCCACCGGAATCTTAAATCTTGAGTGGCCAGTTCGACCGCCAGGCAACAATAAAGATGCAACACCAAATGAAGCCACTGCAAGTACGACACGCCGTTCAGATCTAAGTGTAGCAATGATAAAATTCCATAAAAAGGTCTTGCCTGACCCTCCACACCCAGAAACAAAGTAGAATCCACTCATGTCTTCACGAACAGTGGATACTATCTCATGATGTATGACTCTCTGCTCGTCATTTAATTTACAATAGAAATCATCAGCATCAACAGCTAATTTTACTGTATCATAGCTCAACTCCTCAGCAACCAACTTATTGTAATACTCATCATTGACTGGTATGGTACGTGAAGTCAAATTAAATGATGCAAGGCATGATCCATTTCTAGTAAAAATTGAAGCTAATTCGGAAAGCAGACACTCTTGAAGATAATCTTGAGGAACATTATATCTAGAATTACCAATAGCGGATGAAAGCCTGTACGATATATCTTCAGCCATGCTTGGCCAAAATCTTTCAAAAAGAGCACGTCCATTACCAACTTCACAATGAAGTAGAAGAGTCATAAAAAGATGTCGCAATTGGAAGGGAGTCGCCCACACGATAGCTTCATCAAAGAGCCTAAATCACTCGTTGTCATCCCCTACCAATCCTCTTGACTGGCATGCTTCTTTAAACGTATCATAGACACGGCCATTGTGTGTTCTCAAATCCTCAAAACAGGTAGCACCAGGAACAACCATAAGTAACATCCGAAGAAAGAATAGCTCACCGGTTCCAGGATGCACATGATAAATACGACCTATTTTATTACCCATCTTCTTCTTGAGTTTCCTCTTTGTCGACACCTTATCACTCTTATTCCAAACCCACTCATTCGGAAAATCAAGATATGTTAATGATCTAGCAGATCTATATTTTTGGTTTGCAACAAACCACTCCGTCAACATTGTTTTTGAAGCCGACGGATTATCTAACACATTACCCAAATTGTCTGTTTCAGCAAATATCACTCTATTCATGTTAGGAAGATGCACAACCAGCCTTTCAACCGAAGGTTCCCGCCCATGAATACTGTATGCAAACATCCTCCAAAAAGCCTCACATGCAGAAAGATATCTATGGAAAGAAGAACAATATCAGTACAATCATATTGATAAGGAAGGAAACACATTACATAATTTCTTAAACATAAGTATGAACCTGCACTTTACGTAATCATCAATCTCATTCCGTCCAGTAGTAGGACGGGGCACAGTAAAAACACCAGTTGGCCTGTTGTCAACATCAACACGCATCTGAACGACATCAGGTCCTTTGGTGAGATATTTGAACAAATACTTGAGTAAGTTTGTTTTATTACACCACTCAACATTTATATGGGCCTCAAACTTCTTTAATAATTTCATGTTTTATGGAACAACCCATTGATTTCCCAAACGAAGAGAATCTTGCTGCCTCAATACGTAACGACCATCATCACGTCTTCGATAAACAGGAAATCCAACATTATCAACCATCGTCTCATCGCTAAAAGACTTAGGGAAACGCTTGGAGCAACACTTATTTTTCATGCAAGCACACTTAGAATTATATACTCCACATGGCCCGTGGACCATGAATTCGTCAACAAGAGCATAGCCCAAAGGATCAATGAAAGGGTCCGGCAATTCTGCACAAATGAGACTGTCTATGAATGAAGGTGAAGGCTCCTTTGTATCGGCCTTCAACCACACCAAGGTATGCATATGTCGAAGGCCCCTCTTTTGAAATTCGACAACGTACAAATCTGCAAACAGAAACCGAATAGAAAGCGCGTCAGCGACAAAAAAATCTACTTTCTTGAGTAAAAAAATTGTTAGACGAAAACGCACATGCTTGAACAGGCCCAAAAAGAGAACCGTCCTTAACACCATCTAGAAACTCATCAAACTTCATTGCAAAAACCCGAGTAGTGATGTCGGGCCGACAAGCAGCAACCTGCCCAGGCTCAGAAGCGAGCGCGTCTGCAATCTCTTGCCATTTAGGATTGCATGTAAACGTAACAAACAAATCAGGAGCGCCATATTCACGGCATATAGCCATCCCGTCATGATAGTTTAGAAACATATAACGTCGACCACCAGTAAAACTGCCATGCAATATAAACTGAACACCAATATTCCTGCCTGTAGAATTGCCTTCACCCATTGCATCAGATACACCTTGATAAGTTTCTGATCGAAGTTTATCTTGCTTCAGGAAATGATACTCCAAACGATCAGATTCAACACAAGAGAATGCATTCACGCTAACTTGCTGACTAAGCCGACCACAACTAGTGTAAGGGTTGACCTCACCCTCACGATAATGAAAATAGTACCTATAATACTCCAGCATAGTAACTTGTCCATGTGGAATGATCACATCCTGAGAGGTAAGAACATCTGCAACTCCGTCATCAACATCGCTGTCATCATCGCTGGAAGAACCCACGCTAGACAAACCTGGAATAGTTGATGGAGAGCGTTTGCTAGCATCAACATACTTAATGCCCAAATGGTAACTTTTACCTCCATAGGGAAAAAGAAGGGGGTACTGCAAAGCCATAAGATTACAGTTAAGTGCAGAGATGTGCTTGAGAACACCAGAGTGACTCTCAACAACAACATCAAACTTCCTGCATTGTGGAGTCAAATCACCCACTATAAGTGCAGCAACTTCCCCAGCCGATGGACCAGAGAAACGTGTACCATGCGACCCACCATCATCACCCAAGAAACGTATAGATACCTTAGGCGCGTCAACACTGCATAAACTTTGCCGAGCAAGCCTGAACTTATGAACCAAACGATGATGTGTATTTAACATTGTAATAAGTGCCGCCACAATCTCAGGATCGGGATCAAGAGAGCCACCATCTTCCCTACTAAATACATCAATCCTGCTCTGGACCTCATCAGCTGAATCTACCATATATAATTGTGCAAACTTTGGAGAAAAATTCTCAACTGGTAAAAGCGGACCAATACGATGATATACGACTCCATTCATCTTAAACACATATGGAGCGCCACCAACATTAATATTGTGATCAATATAAGTGCCCAGAGATGTGAAACAAAACATGGAATTGTACTGTCTAATCAACCGCATAAACCGGGTAGAAGATGCATCTCCATCAAATCGCATCAAACTGTCCAATGGAGAAGGCCAATCACGAAATTTAGGCAAGGAAACCTTGCCACCACGACAACAGCCGGTGTAAATAGGCCGACGAACAGATTTAAAAGCATAACCAACATAATATCAAAAAACTGATAAGTGGAAAACAAAACAGAGTCTCACCCAAGGAAGTTGACCGATAAGAAGGCCCTACAGTAAGGAGCGGAACAACCCGTGGTCGCGTGAACATAAGTGCGGAGGAAGACGGTGCGATCCCAAAAGCAGGAAACTCTGAAAAATTGTCCACCGCATGCCACCACAAACAGATGTCTCTTCTGAAAATAATAATTAAAAAGAATGTTAATAAATATATTAAAAAATGAAAACACACACACATAGTCATGTCGACAACAGTGAACAACCATGCCCGTGGGCAGCATGCAATCTGTAAACACGCCATCGCATGCATAACCCATGCACAACGAACATGTGGACAACGCAAATCGCATGGAACATGCACATAACGACACAGCAGCATGCACACGAAACCCAAAAGACAAACAGACAACTACACCTACTACGTGCATGGTCATACACACCCATCGCTAGTCAATAAAAAAACCCACCCATGCACGTAGTAACATCCGTCACATGCATGGGCCATGCACGACAGCCCCGTGCAGCAGGTAGCCTAGCGATACGCAATACGCAAAAGAAAGGACGGCAAGGCATCGTAATTACGCAAATACCTGAAGCAACGACAGGCGGACCAATAGAAGGAATGCAACAGGCGCACGAAGACCGATCTGATCGAAGGGCAACCCTACAAAAAAGAAACAACATCTGTTCAGAAAAGTGGAAACCGTCAAACAGTAGCCAAACAAACAACAGAAAACCAGACGCACTCACCAAGAGTAGAATCAACGGGACGTTTTCCCAAGCGGATCTCCTCCCTGCGCTGCCTAGCAGGACCAACGTCAAAGAGAGCACGCACTGAAGAAGAGGATCCTACGCAAGAAAAATAGACTGACAATTAGAACATGTAGTGACGACGCGACAAAACAGAAATCAAGAAACACAAGACCAAAAAATTGAACCAACCAAGAACTACATGACCAACGGGACGCCGAACCGCGCGCCCACCTCGACGTAGTAACTGAATATCCGGCAACTCAGAGCGGACACCAACGTCCACCATGAGGGCAGGAGGATGCCGTTCATCAGTACGGCCAACAAAACGGCCGTCGCCCTGGCCAGCAGAACGACCACCGCCACCACGACGACCAACAGAAGCAGCACGTGTCCCACGGGGCCGACCCGGACGACGGGGGCCATTCAAGCAGGAAGAAGAACGGACCATGTATGGAAAAGGAAAAGCAAAGCGTATAGACTACGGAAGGAAAGCAAAACAGAAGTCCTATTTATAGCCTACGGGAAATAAAAAAAACAAAGAGAGAGAGACACGAACCATCGAGAGAAAGAATATCCAGAAAGCACGACGGAAGCGGTACCGACCGCCTCCCGAAACCATATACGTGGAACGTTGTGGTGAAAACACGAAATAACACTGGCAACGTGGCAACAAAAGGAGATGACAGCGAGGGAAAACTAAAAGAAAGGAATGTTCCAGTCAACCGACACACCCCCGACAGGATCGCCCCTGACTCCCCCCAACAGGATCGTGGGCAAAATTGTTGCGGGCACACATGGAGAAAAAATGACACGCCTCAGATTGACGATCGATTTACTGGGACCACCCGAGAACTTACCACCCCACGTACCAAAACAATGCACGCGTCAGCCCCTGGCTGGCCGATTTGATCAACGGGAAAAATTCGGAGAACATGGTAAAAGGTAGAGTTAATTACAGTTTTAGTACACAAACTTGCAGCGGGGGTACAATTCCATACAAGAACTTGCAAAACGACTCAAATTAACCCCTAAACTTGCTCTGCGAGAACAAATTGATGCAATTTAGTCTGAAACCTGCCACGTCAGACAGGAGGCACGCGCCGGTAAGTCTGATATTATGCAGAAACGCTCCCAAGTATAGCACTAAGCGAAACCGCGGTTCTCAGAGAGAGTTGGTAGTAGAAAACTTTAAAAAAAACCCTGAGGTTATGCAAAATATTACGTTTGCACTGGAAGCCCAACACAAACCCATTCGTCTGTTCGTGTTCGCCTGCCTATTAGTTTCTCATCGGCCGCTCCGGCTGTTCGTTTCTCGTCCGTGACAAGCGACGGTGCTACCTGGTTGGTCGCCGTCGACGGGATCGTCGCTTGATGGACCCACGTCCCTGGGGCATTGGCGAGTTACCACTGGATTATGGTATGCACACTTCTTCTGCTATGTTGGATGGTCCCCTATTTCGGCCCTCTTATGGCTAGGGTTTTGATCGTGTTTGAGCGAAGGTATTTCCGCGTTGATCCGTGGCAAGCACATGTCGACGGGTGCAGCCCAGAAACAAATATCATATTTGATCCCATCACAAATACAAGGTTGCACTAGTGCAGAACCGGGCATTAGCACCGGCTCGTAAGGCCCTATACTGCCGGTTACATAACCGGCACTAATTTGTGGTCACTAAAGCCCCCCCCCCCCCTTTAGTACCGGTTCAGCACGAACCGGTGCTAAAGGGCAACCACGTGGCACGAGCCAGCTCCGGGGACCTGGAGCCCTTTAGTACCGGTTGGTAAGACCAACCGGTACTATAAGGTTTGGGGTTTTTTAGTTTTATGATTTCTTTTTCATTTAATTTTGTGTTTCCATTTTAATTCTTTTTCGTTTGCTGGTATTTTACGATACTACACATTGTACACGTTATGCATATATATATATATATATATATATATATATATATATATATATATTTAGAATTACTAGTAGAACCAATCATGCATATATATATATCACATCAATGTCTCACAAATTAAACCACCATATTAATTAATTCACACATACACACATGTATAGATATATACAATTTCTCCTACATATGAATGTTACCTTCGGAGCCAGTGGCATTAGCCTAATTGGTGCCTTCGGAGCACGATGACAATTGAAAGTGGTTTTCATGGGGGCGGTAGCGGGTAATAGAATTCTCCATTTGGATTTATGACCTGGTCGAGCAAAAATCCCGCTATTTCCTCTTGAAGTGCTTCTACGCGCTCCGTTTCTATGAGCTTCTCCCGCACCTCTTTGAACTGTTAAGAAGGAGATCAATATGCATTTGTATTAGTTGTGTGACTAGCTAGATATCGATAATGGTGTAAAAATTGTGAATAGTGTTCTGACAAGCGTACCCATTGCTGTCTTTGAGATCTGCTCCTTTCGGACGCCATCATGCGAATGTTCTCGCAAACGCAGAATGCACACAGATCAGTCCCCTGCGCCTGCTTCAGGGCCTTTACGAGAATGGAATTTGATCAGATAAAAATTAATCAAGCATGATAATTAAAGAGATGGCAGCTAGCTAGCTAGCTAGTACTGCTTAATTACTTACCTTGGGTCGAAACCATTGAAGCTTTTGTTTCCATTCACCTTCCGTGACGCTGATGAATCTTGCCCAAGCCCTGCCCGCCGACAAAGAAAATGAATAAAGGGGTTATTAAATAGTTCATATCATGAAATGACGAACTAAATAGGCCGAGATATATAGTTAATAATGATTGAAATTACCTGTTGACTATCCGATACAAGATGTTAAAGTCAGTGTTTTTTGAGATTAGTGAGTCCAGTATTTCAACTGTTCCGGCGTCAACTTTAATGATACACAAGACCCAGTGAAATCTGCATGCACACACGTTTACATGTCTTAATTAAGCGGGCATATGTAAGAAAAACATGTAGCTAGCTAGTAGGCAAAAACAGAGAATTTATGGTACAAGACAGTGTGACTCACCCAAAGTGGTAAGGAAGTAGTATATCTTCATTGTATTTGAGGCGCTTCAAGAACTCTAGCATGCTGTCCTCTACTTCCTTTGCATGATGTTCATTTATCTTCCATGTGTATTCATTAACGGTGTTTGGGTCAATGAACCCAATGCCAAAGCGTCCACCTTTTCTCATTTCATATATCTTCATCCTGCATAATACCACAGAAAAGAATATAGTGAGGATAATTACAGGTAATGATTGATCAAAAGGATCACTACAGCTAGCTTGAGACTTAAATTATAGAAAGAGATCACTTACAGACAATAGCAACTGACGATAGATTTGTCGAGTGCGTCTTGATTGTATAACTGAAACAGTTCTAAATACTCAACGGACCCAGCTTTCTCATGTTAGTAATGGTCCTTCTTGACATTCACCATGAGGGACACTCGATCTGAAATCTTGGTCATGTTCATGTACCATTGATGCAATTCATACATTCTCGTTGGGAGGTTCTTGACCTTGTCTGGCGCGACCAAAGGTTGGCCCCGGACATATTTCCGTTTTACTTCATCCTCTCTAAGCAAAGGCATGGGCTCGATCTCGAGGAGTTGTCCAACAGTGATGTTGAGAACTTCAGCCTGCATTATATGCTCCTCCGTTATTACCACATTGCCCACCTCGGGAACATGCACTGTTTGCCCACAATAATATTGGGGGCGCGTACTGTCACCTGTTGTTGGCACAACAAGCGAGGGGATCGATTGCGCCGCCTGTTCTCCCAGCTGGGGAATGGTTTTCCCGCATTTTTTGGCAGCTGCTTCTTGTTTGCTCGATCCCGATGTAGACGTGCTCGCCTCCCTTTGTAGACGTGCTCGATTTAACTTCCTGATGTGGCGCTCATAGTCTGTGTCAACAGGCTTGGAAGCTGGTGGTTGAGCCATACGAATGAAGTGATCAATCGTTTCCTCAGGCACTTTCTCCCTTGGCGGCGGTGGCGGTTTCGGTGCAAAATGGGCTTCCACCTCGGCCTTCGATATGGCTGTGATTTCCTCCTCGGACTTGTCATAAGACCTCTGCGGAAGAGGCTTGAGGCTTGGACCATATTTATATCGCTTGCCTCCGCCTGTACTTCCTGTACTACCTCGACTCGTACCGCTACGCACCATAGCTGCGGGGTGTCTCTTCTGCGATTGCTGAGGCGGCGGAGACGGCTGACGGGACTAAGTTGGACGAGGAGGAGTGGCCTGAGGTTGTGCCGGACTTGGAGGAGGAGTGGACGTCTGACGCTGTGGCGGACTTGGAGGAGGAGGATTGTCCTGACACTTTGCCGGACTTGGAGGAGGAGGATTGTCCTGACACTTTGCCGGACTTCGAGGAGCGGGAGTCTGCTGACTCGGTGGCGGACTTCGACGAGGACTCGGGTGATGCGGTGTCGGTGGCCTTGGAAAGATGATGCAATCCTTTTTCCATAGGATGATACGATGTTTGGCCTCTCCGAGAAAGCGCTCGCCGTCACCTCCAGCAATGTCAAGCTGTAGCCCCGAATATGGTGGGTCCACGACCTCATCAACCAATACACGAGCATAGCCCGCTGGAATCGGGTTGCAATGGAAGGTTGCCTCGGGGGGATTTGTGAAAGCACAGCCGTCTGCCACCTTCATGGATATGTTCTTCATTTTGACGTGTAGCTCGCAGTTAGTGTTCTCCGTGATGTCATCCACGGGGTATCTACCCAGCATTGGGTCGTCCGGGACGGAACCCACGCTGCTTCTCGGCATGGATGGGCCGGTGCTATCCAATGCTGGATCATCCGCTAGCTGCTGCAGCTGCTGAGACCCCCTTTGATGGGTAAGTGAGTCGATCTGCTCCTGCTGCCGCTGGAATTTGACTGCCAATTCCGCTTGACTTGCTTCTAGGCCTTGAAGGTGTTCATAGTCCCGCTTCCTCTGCTCCTCCTCCATCTTCCTCTTCTTCTCCTCCGCAATCTTCTTTCTCGCACGGGTTCTGTAGTCGTTGTTCCAGTCTGAAAACCCCTCATACCACGGCAGAGCGCCCTTGCCTTGTGTTTTTCCCGGGTGTTCAGGATTTCCCAGGGCACGCGTAAGCTCGTCATTCTCTCTGTTGGGCTGGAACACCCCCGTTCGTGCCTCTTCTATTGCAACAAGTATCGCATCGTCGGCTCCCTTCAGACTTGCCCTCGTCGAAACATTGTCTGTCTCCCGGTCCAACTCCCCCCCATGCACATAGAACCAAGTCCGGACCCTGGGGGGCCAGCTCTTAGTAGCCGGAGTGACACCTGCATCCTCCATCTCTTTCTCAGACTTATCCCACTTAGGCATTGCCACCGCATAGCCACCTGGCCCCAGCTTATGGAACTTATCATTTTTTCGGCATTCTTCTTGTTTATTCTCGACCGTTCCTTAGCTAATTCCGAATCCTTGAATTTCACGAAATCGTCCCAATGATCACGTTGGTTCTCCAGTGTTCCCTTGAATACTGGAGTCTTCCTTCCTCCGTTGACGTACTTGTTCCATTCACCATTCTTGTAGTTCTTGAATGCAGTTGCCATCATCTCAAGAGCAGCCTCTTTGACTTTCTGCACATCTGCTTCTGTGAAATGATCTGGTAGGGTGAAATGTTCCATGAGAGTATCCCAAAGCAGATCTTTTTGATTCTTGTCGACATAAGTAACATCTGGACGTGGCTTTGCTGGCGCTCTCCATTCTTGAAGTTTGATTGGGAGTTGGTCCTTCACAAGAACTCTGCACTGACGAAGGAACTTGTCCGCAATCTTCTTAGGCGCTAATGGTTTGCCAGTAGGGCCGCATGCCTCGATATTGTACTTTACGCCCGGCTTCAACTTTTTGTTCGGGCCTCGTTTCATCCTTTTGCCTGAAGATTTGCTCGATCCGGATGGCTGAAAGAACAAAGATCGATTCGTTAATATATCTTCAAGTCATTTAAAACATGTGATGATCACCAGATGCATGCTTATATAAATATATATACCTCGTCGGTGTTTGTTGTTTCAGGATCATGTTCTTCGTCATCGTCATATTCATAGTTCATGACTTCGTCGTGATCGAATATCATATCACCCTCTCCGGTGTTGTTTAGAAATTCGGAGCCGTCATAATCTTCTTCATTTTGATTATCATCTGCCCCGCGTATCATATCGAACATGGTCTGTTCTCCCTCTCTGTCGGTATTGTCTGCCATAACTTTTGTTTAACTAATCCAAAAGAAATATAAAACAATTTAGTATTCAAATCTCGAATAATAGATATAATCTCGAATACATCGTCCAGAATAATAGATATAATCTCGAATACATCGTATCGAACAATATATAATATTGAATAGTACATCACTGGCTATTAGCTAATAAAGATCGAATACTACAGAAGAATCTAGGACACTCGCGGTTCCTCCGGCGCGGGCAGTGGACACCCAAAGAGAAGGAACCCTCACAGGATCATAGCTGAAGTGAGATCCCCGAAGATACTGCCACGTATTGGAGAACCTGCCGCCCTCTAACGCAACCATGTAGCGATGGACGTGCTCGTCCTCCTCCCTGACACGGCGACGTACCACCTCCGGCGGGGCCGGGTCCCTCCGCACCGAAACTGGCCCACGCGAACGCCACCAAACGAGATCAGGGTCGACGACTGGACCCGCGGCCAGGTTCCTCGTCAAGCGGCGCGCCCCTCCAAGCAGCACCTCCCAGTGCCAGCCCGGCGGAGCCCAGTCCCGGACATGGGTCGGCTGGACGTCGTCGCGGACGGGTCGACGGCGAGGATGCGGGCCGGGCATCGTCGAGAACAAATACTAGCTATATGCCCGCAAAAAGTAACATTTTTTAATGATTGGATTTGATAACTAAAATTTCTAACATTTCTATATAACTAACATTTCTATAACATTTCTAACAATGCTATATATAACTAACATTTCTATAACATTTCTAATATTTCTATAACTAAAAAACAGAAAAAAAATTATAACATTTCTATATATATAACTAACATTTTTATAACTATTTCTATAACTAAAAAACAGAAAAATTTCTAACAATTTCAAACATTTCTAACAATTCTAACAATTCTAACATTCCTAACTATTTCTAAAAAACAGAAAAATGTCTAACAATTTCTTAAAAACAGAAAAATCTATAACTAAAAATGTATGTGTGTGTGTGCGCGCTCACCGGCCGGCGAGGCGAGAGGCGACGGGGGGCGCGCGGCGACAGGGACGGCGACGGGCGCGGCGACGACGGGGGCGGCGACGGGGCGGCGACGACGGGGACGGGGCGGCGACGACGGGGACGGGGCGGGGACGACGGGGACGGGGCGGCGACGGGGGCGGCGACGACGGGGCGGCGACGACGGGGACGGGGCGGCGACGGGGGCGGCGACGGGCCGGGGCGGCGTCGAGGGATATGGAGACGGCGGGGGCGGCAAGCGACGGTGCAGAGGAGAAGAAGCAGAGGGAGAGATGAGAAACTGACGAAATTTTGAAGTGTTTTCTTATATAGAAGGCACCTTTAGTACCGGTTGGAGCCACCAACCGGTACTAAAGGTCTGTTTTGGCCAGGCCAAGCGGCGGGAAGCGACCCCCTTTAGTACTGGCTGGTGGCACAAACCGGTACTAAAGGCCCCCCCTTTAGTACCGGTTTGTGCCACCACCCGGTACTAAAGGGGGTGCGCTGGCGCAGGTGCGGTGCGGAAGTTTAGTCCCACCTCGCTAGTCGAGGGGCTATCGCACTGGTTTATAAGCCCCAGTGCGGTAGCTCTCTCGAGCTCCTCTCCTAATCAGGCCTACTGGGCCTACCTGTCCTCCTCGCCTTGTGGGCCTACTGGGCCTTCGCGAGCCTGCATCCTGGCCCAACGAGAGGTTGTGTCGCTAGTCATATGCAGGCCGCTTTGGCCCAGTAGGCGGGCTTTTTTTTCTTAATTTATTTTTTGCTTTATTTTTTTGTTTTATTTATTTTTGAGTTGTTTTTTGCTGTATTTAGAGTTTCTTTGTGAATATTTTTGCTTTAGGTACAAAAAATTACAAACATTCTGTTAGTGCCGGTAGATTTCAAATTTGAATAGTTTAAATTTTGAATTATTTGAAATTTGTGTGAATCACTAGTTTGTGAGTAACTTAACTTTGAAAAAAGTTTTTAAGTGATTCTTTTTTCTTATGTTTAATATTAGTGTGTTTTATCATTATATTCAATTTAGTAATGCTTAGGTTATTTAAAAAATGAAATGCCTTTGTAACAGTTTAGTTTTTCGTCGGAAACCCTGATACTTCGAAAGAGATTGTCCATTTTGTACACGAAGTGCATCCAGTTTTTGCCGTAACCCTCTCTACTTTCTTGCACATGCTATTTGTATGAAATTATGATACCATGCCAACTTTCAACCTTTTCTGAGTTCATTTGAATTGCTTTTCAATTTCAGGGTCATTTAGCTGGAAAAAAATCAGTAAATGCATGAAAAGAATTTGTTTGCAGATAAAATTTCTTCGCGTTTTTAATGCCAAAACACATAACTACCCTAACTATTACAGACATTCCCTCCTGGGTGTGAAACACAGAAGAAAGTGATGATAGTGAAGCCGATCACATCCCAGATCTTTGGGTGTGAAACTTTTTCTTCGCGTGTGTCCCTTTGCGCCGTAACTATGGAAAATCTTCATCATTTAACGGGATGCTCGGGTCAATATTCACTGTGAATGGAGCAATTTCATCAAACTTTTCATAATCTTCTGACTTGTCTGTCTTGTCATCCACTCCCACGATGTTTCTCTTCCCAGAAAGAACTATGTGCCGCTTTGGCGCATCGTACGATGCATTCGCTTCCTTATCTTTTCTTTTTCTTGGCTTGGTAGACATGTCCTTCACATAGAAAACCTGTGCCACATCATTGGCTAGGACGAATGGTTCGTCTGCATACGCAAGATTGTTGAGATCCACTGTTGTCATTCCGTACTGCGGGTCTTCCGTTACCCCGCCTCGTGTCATATTGACCCATTTGCACCGAAACAAAGGGACCTTTAAACCACGTCGATAGTCAAGTTCCCATATGTCCTGTATATAACCATAATATGTTTCCTTTCCCGTCTTGGTTTCTGCATCAAAGCGGACACCACTGTTTTGGTTGGTGCTCTTCTTATCTTGGGCGATCGTGTAAAATGTATTACCATTTATCTCGTACCCTTTGAAAGTCATTATATTCGAAGATGGTAACTGGGATAGCAAGTACAGGTCATCTTCAATAGAGGTATCATGCATGGTACGTGTCTGCAACCAGTTGGCGAAACTCCTGGTTTGTTCACGTGTAATCCACTCATCAGACCGCTCCGGGTGTTTGGAGCGTAGCAAATTCTTGTGTTCATCCATATACGGAGCCACCAAGGTGGAATTCTGTAGAACTGTGTAGTGTGCTTCAGTGAGAGAATGTCCGTCCATACATATTATTTGTTCCCCTCCTAGCGTGCCTTTTCCATCCAGTCTGCCCTTATGCCGCGATTCAGGAACACCAATCGGCTTAAGGTCAGGAATAAAGTCAATACAAAACTCAATGACCTCCTCATTTTGATGGCCCTTGGAGATGCTTCCTTCTGGCCTAGCACGGTTATGAACATATTTCTTTAAGACTCCCATGAACCTCTCAAAGGGGAACATATTGTGTAGAAATACAGGACCCAAAACGTTAATCTCTTCGCATAGGTGAACTAGGACGTGCGTCATCATGTTGAAGAAGGATGGTGGGAACACCAACTCGAAACTGACAAGACATTGCACCAAATCATTCTGTAACCTTGGTATGATTTCTGGATCGATTACCTTCTGAGAGATATATTTGAGAAATGCACATAGCTTCACAATGGCTAATCGAACGTTTTTCGGTAGAAGCCCCCTCAATGCAACCGGAAGCAGTTGCGTCATAATCACGTGGCAGTCATGAGACTTTAGGTTCTGGAACTTTTTCTCTGCCATGTTTATTATTCCCTTTATATTCGACGAGAAGCCAGACGGTACCTTAATACTGAGCAGGCATTCAAAGAAGATTTCCTTCTCTTCTTTGGTAAGAGCGTAGCTTGCATGACCCTGATGTATGTCGTCTTCTCCGTGCATACGTTGCTGGTCCTCCCGTGCCTTAGGTGTATCTTTTGTCTTCCCATACACGCCCAAGAAGCCGAGCAGGGTCACGCAAAGATTCTTCGTCACGTGCATCACGTCGATTGCGGAGCGGACCTCTAGGTCTTTCCAATATGGTAGGTCCCAAAATATAGATTTCTTCTTCCACATGGGTGCGCGTCCGTCCGCGTCCTTCGGAACAGGTTGTCCGCCAGGACCCTTTCCAAATATCACCTTCAAATCCTTGACCATATCATGTACATCAGCACTAGTACGGTGGCGAGGCTTCGTCCGGTGATCCGCCTCACCTTTGAAATGCTTGCCTTTCTTTCTTATGGGATGCCTGCTTGGAAGAAATCGACGATGTCCCAGGTACACATTCTTCTTACAACTATTCAAATATATACTGTCGGTATCATCCAAACAGTGCGTGCATCCGCGGTATCACTTGTTTGTCTGTCCTGAAAGGTTACTGAGAGCAGGCCAATCATTGATGGTCACGAACAGCAACGCCTTGAGGTCAAATTCTTCCCCCATGTGCTCATCCCACGCACGTACACCTGTTCCATTCCACAGTTGTAAAAGTTCTTCAACTAATGGCCTTAGGTACACATCAATGTCGTTGCCGGGTTGCTTAGGGCCTTGGATGAGCACTGGCATCATAATGAACTTCCGCTTCATGCATAACCAAGGAGGAAGGTTATACAAACATAGAGTCACAGGCCAGGTGCTATGGTTGCTGCTCTGCTCCCCAAAAGGATTAATGCCATCTGCGCTTAGACCAAACCATACGCTCCTTGCGTCATCTGCAAACTCCTTCCCATACTTTCTTTCGATTTTTCTCCACTGCGACCCGTCAGCGGGTACTCTCAACTTTCCGTCTTTCTTACGGTCTTCTCTGTGCCATCGCATCGCCTTGGCATGCTCTTTGTTTTGGAACAAACGTTTCAACCGTGGTATTATAGGAGAATACCACATCACCTTGGCAGGAATCTTCTTCCTGGGGCGCTCGCCCTCGACATCACCAGGCTCATCGCGGATGATCTTATAGCTCAATGCACCACATACCGGGCAAGCGTTCAAATCCTCGTACTCACCGCGGTAGAGGATGCAATCATTAGGGCATGCATGTATCTTTTGCACCTTTAACCCTAGAGGGCAGACAGCCTTCTTTGCTTCGTACGTACTCTCGGGCAATTCGTTGTCCTTTGGAAGCATATCCTTTATCATTACCAGCAACTTTCCAAATCCCTTGTCAGATACACCATTCTCTGCCTTCCATTGCAGCAATTCCAGTGTGGTGCCCAGCTTTTTCTTGTCACCTACACAATTCGGGTACAACAATTTTTTGTGATCCTCTAACATGCGCTGCAACTTCTTCTTCTCCAAATCACTTGCGCAGTTTCTCTTTGCATCGGCAATGGCCCGACCTAGATCATCAACGGGCTCATCTGATGCCTCTTCTTCAGCTTCTTCCCGCATTGCCGGCTCAGCTTCTTCCCGCATTACCGGCTCAGCTTCTTCCCCCATTGTTGTATCATCGTATTCAGGGAACCCATGGCCAGGATAGCTGTCGTCGTCCTCTTCTTCTTCATTGTCTTCCATCATAACCCCTCTTTCTCCGTGCTTGGTCCAAACATTATAGTGGGGCATGAAACCAGACTCAAACAGGTGGACGTGAATGGTTCTTGACATAGAGTAATTACGATCATTCTTACAGACAGCACATGGACAAGGCATAAAACCATCCGCCCGCTTGTTTGCCTCAGCCGCAAGCAGAAAAGTATGCACGCCCTCAACGAACTGGGGAGAGCATCGGTCATCGTACATCCATTGTCGGCTCATCTTCATTACACAACACCGAATAGACCAAATTAATACAAGTTCATACATAAAGTTCATACAACACTTAAATGCAACAAACAAATAACTCTCTAGCTAAAGCATTTAAATGCAACAACAAATGCGATCAAGATCGCAACTAAGGTAACAATTGATCCAACAGCATAATGATACCAAGCCTCACTATCGATGGCATATTTTCTAATCTTTCTATTCTTCAAGCGCATTTTCTCCATCTTGATCTTGTGATCATCGACGACATCGGCAACATGCAACTCCAATTCCATCTTCTCCCCCTCAATTCTTTTCAATTTTTCTTTCAAGTACTCGTTTTCTCTTTCAACTAAATTTAACCTCTCGACAATAGGGTCGGTTGGAATTTCCGGTTCACATACCTCCTAGATAAAAATATCTATGTCAACTTGATGGGCATAATTTGTCATAAACACGAAATGCAACAAATAGTTTTAAAAGAGAATATACCACATCCGAATCATAACAAGGACGAGGGCCGACGGGGACGGATATCAAAACCATGGCACTATGTATAACAAACAACGTACGGGTAAGATAATTATTACATGATTAACTATATATCCAAATCACACAAACATCAATTTTTTATATAAAATTACATGAACAAGAGGCTCACCACAAGGTGGTGCCGGTGACGGGACGGTGCGGGCGATCGACGGTGGTTACGAGGAGATTTAGAAGGCACTAAGTAAACCACACCTACATATGCAAACTAAGTATTATTTTTGACCTCAAATTGTATATAAATCAAATACTAGCACATATATATATTTCCTCCCAAATTACTAAACTCACAAATTAGTAACTATACAAAGCATGGGAAGAGCTAATCTAGCAATGAGAGTTGAAAGGACAAAGTTGCTAACCTTTGTGATCATTTGAATGGATGGGGGCCTTCAAATCTTGACAAATTTTGGGTAAAATTTGTGAGGAGCTCGAGGGGAAAGGGGAAGAACAGAGGAGAAGTGAGGGGAAAGGGGAAGAACAGAGTGGCTCGGGTGGATGAAGGGTTTATGTACGTCGACCTATAGTACCGGTTCGTGGCACGAACCGGTACTAAAGATGCTGGAGGGGGCCCAGACTGACAACATCCTGCCACCACCCTCAGTAGTACCGGTTCGTGGCACGAACCGGTGCTAAAGGTTAGCCACGAACCGGTACTAATGAGAGCGGCCCGGCTAGCCGTTGGAACTGGCACTAATGTATACATTAGTGCCGGCTCTAATACAAACCGGCACTAATGTGCTGCACGTTTGACCCTTTTTCTACTAGTGTTGTAAGCATAAGACCTCATATCCATACCTCTTTTTATTATAAGTGTTTAAATTATTATTTGCTTGTTGATCCGGTCAAAAGCTGGATTTGACACTTTGACGAAAGCTTGCTAGAGACCATCGCTTCAAGGGAATCTTCCTCTCGTGGGTTCGATAAACCAGGGTCACCTTGAGGGAAATATGTGTGGGATACTTTTTTCTGTTCCAATACCTGATCAATAAAAAGGAGATATCAAGTCGTTTTTCTAGTGCCGTTGTCAGGGAGGAGTTTAGTATTCCTAATCTTTGTGTTTTAAGTTTTTGTTAAAGTTAATTTTTAGTTTTTGTCTTTAATTTTTTGTTTTTAGTTTAAGTGGGCCGATCAAGAACGAATACCTCTGTTCAAACATGATCAAAACCCTAGTCATAAGAGGTCCGAAATAGGGGACCATCCAACATAGCAGGAGTGTGCATACCATAATCCGGAGGAAACTCGCCAATGCCCCGGGGACGTGGCTCCATCAAGCGACGATCTCGTTGGCGACGACCAACCAGGCAGCACCGTCACTCATCACTGACGAGAAACAAACAACCTAAGCGGCCGATGAGAAACGAACAGGCAGGCGAAAACCCGAACAGACAAAGGGTTTGTACTGGGTTCACAGTGCAAATGTAATATTTTGCATAACCTCAGGGTCGCTTTTAAGTTTTCTACTACCAGCTCTCTCTGAGGACCACGGGTTCATTTATTGCTATACTTGGGGGCATTTCTTCATAATATCGGACTGGCCGTCTGGCCGATGCGTGCCTCCTGTCCAATATGGCAAGTTTCAGACTAAATTGTATCAATTTGTTCTTGCAGAGCAAGTTTAGGGGCTAATTTGAGTCGTTTTGCAAGTTCTTGTATGAAATTGTACCCCCGCTGCAAGTTTGTGTATTAAAACTGTAATTAACTCTAAAAGGTAGATAGTCAGATATAGGGTGTTGGGTATTGTGCACAATGCTAGACAGTACTAGTAATATACACGTTCGCTACATTTCAAGAATGTTTATGGTCTGAATTCTTTTGCCCCGTTGTATATCCTCATGTTGTGATTTCCTATGTTTAACAAAGACTGGCCGATGATTGGACTTCGCCTTCCTGGCGTTGAAACTAAAAGAAAGTGTGTGGACGAAGGAGTCAGTCCTCCATTGGACGAGCCCGCCGAAGGAGCACGCACGTAATGGAGAAATACAAGTGAAGAAGAGCCTTAATTTTCCTCGTGCAGCCGCAAAGTTGGAAACGAAATACGGTGCTACGACAACGAGAATCCATGCAACGAGCGTGACCAACAAACAACTGTGACTTCTCGGCCTGGGCATTGAGGCATGACACACACGTCTGAGGTTGGTCATAGTGGGTACTAACTTAGACTAGTAACATGCATATGTAATATGCATATGTTACTAGTCTATGTTACTACCTCTATAGTGCATAGTATCATAAATTAGTACTATCTCCTTTCCGGTTTATAAGGCTCAATTGAGAAATCTCGCCAACCAAGGTAGATGGTGAGTGGTGGAATAATTTTTGTAGTTTGCAAAACCAATCAATTAATGCGTTTGTTTTCCTCAAACAATTGTGTTTATCAATGCATTAATTGCAATGCATGCATGCACAAAGCACATGCATTGGTCAATTTTCTTTTAATACTTGCATGCAATGATTTAATGCACCTTGAAATCTGAACATGTGATGGAGAACAATCAAATTGAGCCTTATAAAACGGAAAAACTAAAATTTTGAGATAAGCCTTATAAACCGGAAAGGAGGGAGTATCATAGATTGTCTCATTTATTGTCATGCATGACACATAGTAGCATCACATTTATTATGTTACGGTATCTATCTATATTACTATAATCATCTCTCTCTTCTTTAATTGCCTGCCACATAAGCATGTTTGCGAGTCCCAAGTGCATGATACTACTTAGGCTGGTCGTAATGGTAGTATCATAAGTAGTATCATGCATGCCAACTAGGCAATTTTGATGAGGTGTCATAGCATTAAATGAAGAAAGAGAGGGTGTAGTATTATATCATGATACCGTATCATATTAAATGCTAAGCTACCTTGTGTCATGCATGACAATAAATAGAGCACTACATGATACTAATATATGATACTATGCATTAGGGGGTAGTATCATATACTAGTATCGATACTAGTATATGATACTCCCCATTACAACCAGCCTTATGTTACCCCACTATGACCAGCCTGACGAGCTATGATGCAGTGCTGGCCGGCGGCAAATGGTTGGTCATCAAATAACCTGACTCCCAAATATGCCCATGTTGCAACCAGAGAACAAAAATAGTGTGCATTCAAATTTAGTGAGAATTATGGGTTTCTTTTCTGTTATCCTCAGGTAGCAATCCTCAGGAAATTTAGGATCCTTTTCAAGCTAGCTCACGTACCAATCCATCCATCCATCGTCCAGCTTAATCCATCATTGTTTCTTTTTTTCTTTTTGAAACTCATTACCAACTTTTGAAAATCATTGAAAATTTATTCAAACCATTTGTGTTTTATTAAGAAATAATGAAAAAAATTATATTTATGATTTTCTTGAAAATTAGTGCATTGTTTCACAAATTCATGAACATTTGTTAAAGTTCATGCTTTATTTCACAAAAATCTGGAATATTATTCAAATTCTATCACTGTTTCCAAATCCATGACTCTATCAAATTCATGAATATTTTAAAAAATCATGAATACCGAGCAATTTAATTTTTTATCTTTATTTAATTCACGAACATTATTTAGTTTCGGAACATTTTTTCAAGAACAGGCAGTGGCCGGTTTTGAAAAAGAAAACCCGGCTCAAAACCGATCTGAGCAGCGCATCATCCCGACCAAAACCCAACGAAACAGATCAATAGGAGCCTCCTGATTTCTTCCATAGATGCAAGTATGTCCGAGCCCAAACCGAGTCTGCCTCTGAATCGTTTCGCGCCAGATTCACGCTAAGTACACCTCCGTCGGATGCATTACCTCCACCCTCCAGTAGTAGTAGTAGTATAAATACGTGCAGAAATCAAACAACTCGATCGACAACACCTACGCTACTTCTTCCACTGAAATCCATCGATCGATCTCTGGTTGTCGCCGATTGATCGGTTCCATCCATCCATGGAGAACCGGTGCCCCGGCTGCCTCCACCCCCGCTCCGGCGCCGGCGCCTGCACGGTCTGCCACGCCGCACGCACCGCCCCCTTCGGCGTCTTCCACACCGCACGCACCAGCCCCTTCGGCGCCTTGCCCGTGCAGCCGGCCGCGGCCAACCCCTTCTCTTCATGCTTCCCGCTGGCGACGGGCTTTTCTGGACTGCATCCGGCCACGGAGAACCCCTTCTCGAGCTTCCCGTCGCAGCCGCCGTTCGGATCAGTCTGGCCAGGCACGGAGAGCTACGTGTTCGACGATGACGAGCCCGTCGAGAAGCCTCCGGCGGTGCCACTCGATGGCCGGAGCGCCAACCGAGAAGCCCTCGTGCTCAAGACACACTGTGAGCGCCCAGCCGTCGCGAGGGGCTCGGCCCATGACGGCTTCGCCGTGCTGGTGCACGCCAAAGCTCCCGGTGTGTCGTCCACCGCGGAAAAGACGCCTGTCGACCTCGTGACGGTGCTCGACGTCAGCGGGAGCATGGAGGGCCGCAAGCTCGAGCTACTCAAGGACGCGATGGGGTTCCTCGTGGACAATCTCGGCCCTGCCGACCGCCTCAGCGTCGTGTCCTTCTCGGACGACGGTCACCGGGTCACCCCGCTGACGCGCATGTCGGAGTCGGGGAAGGCCTCCGCGAAGCTCGCCGTGCAGTCGCTCTTCGCCCGTGGCGGCACGGATATCCTCAAGGGCCTTGAGAAGGCCGCCAAAGTGCTCGACAGCCGCCGGCACATGAATGCCGTTGCCGGCGTCATTCTCCTCTCCGACGGCCAGGACAACTACTTGTGGCGAAGGAGCTACCGAGATCTGGTGCCAAGTTCCCTGCGGAACGACGAAGGCCGCTCAACCGCGCCGATCCACACATTCGGCTTCGGCACCGACCACGATCCGGCGGCCATGCACGCCATCGCCGAGCTAACTGGCGGCACATACTCCATCGAGAACCAGGCCGTGGTGCAGGACGCGTTCGCCCAGTGCATCGGCGGGCTCCTTTCAGTCGCCGCCCAGCAGGCATGGATAGCCATTGCGTGCGTCCACCCAGAGGTGTGCGTCCGGGCCGTCAAATCCGGTCGCTACAAAAGCTGCGTCCTGGCGGACGGCCGTGCAGCCTCGGTGGACGTTGGCGAGCTCTATGCCAATGAGGAGAGACGCTTCCTACTGTTCGTGGACGTGCCAAGGGTCGTCGGCCCTGCTGCAGATGAGGCCATGACCACATGCCTTGTCAAGGTGAGCTGCACTTACAAAGACACGACGACGGGGAAGTCGATGGAGGTGACCGCGGAGGATGCAGTGGTGCGAAGGCCGTTAGAGGTGACGGTCGAGGAGCCGTCCATGGAGGTCAAGGTGGAGCGTTTCCGGGTGGAGGCGATGGAAGACATTGTGGCAGCGCAGGCAGCCGCCGAGCATGGTGACCACGCCAAGGCCGCGAGGATACTGGACATGCGCCAGAAGGCTGCGGTGGGTGATTTGGCCGGTGACCCCCGGTGCAGGGCGCTAGTGCACGAGCTGACCGAGCTTAGCGCCCGTGTGGCGACCGCTCACGAGTACGAGCGAACAGGCCGCTCAACCATGCTATCCGGCATGAGTTCCCATGGGGGGCAGCGCGCCTCGTGTGCTAGTCTGTTTGGCACCATGGCGTCGGCGCCCATGTTTGCAGGATCGGCGGCGCCATTTGGGGCGGCCGCAGGAGCGTTTGCGACGGCAGCGATGAAGGACATGGTGGATTCGTCTCGGAAGACACGTGAACTGAGACAGGAGCAGCCACCGGTGATGACAACAAGGCCAAAAGAATTTGCTTGGAGCTTTTACCTTGTCTTGTTTCTTGCCGTAGTAGTATCTCTGTATATCGACTATGTCCTTGGCGTCTAAAACATGTAGTAGTTATCAGTGCTCTGCTAGCCTTGGCGTGGCAGACCGAACCTTAATCTCTTTCTTTTGGTGTTGTCTCTGCTTATGTACCCGATGATATCGGAAGTTCGGAATCTAGCCATTGCTAAGGGCGCGCTTGGTATAGGTGTAATTCAATACAGAAGTGTAAGATTTACACGTGTATTTTACTTGGCATGACTGTTTTCAGGCTGGAAATGAAACCGGCCGGTGGAGGCATGTATTTCTTTTACAGGTGTATTCTGACGAAAACGCTAATCCAAACAGGGCCTAAGGTGAAATGTTGAATGGTTCGCTGTTCCCATGAGGCATTGATCAAACTGAATCAAATTGGGGCGTAGATTTCATTCAAGAGAAGAAACCGCTAGCTAGATAGAGTACTAGTTAATCTTGCAAGACAACGTCAGACCACTTTGCCGGGTCTTCTCTTAGCCACATCAAAAGCATTCTAAATCTCATTCCTATGACATGAAAATATAGAGCATATAATTCAGTAAGCACATCTAACTTAAGCTTTCTTTTACTTTGTTGTTCACAGTCATGTTACCGAAAAAGGCTTTCGCCCCGCTTTATATATAAAGCACCGACCTATCACAACTCAGTTACAAACGCACGCCAGCACAACACACGCACTCAACGCAAGATACAAAGGCGCTGTTCACAGTCATGTTAGCTAGCCAACACGGGGAGTTCGCACGACGCGGTTGGATCTGTCCACTATGATCCTAACACGATTTGTACAGTAGGCCATGGTCATAAACTGGTTCTCTGAAACCACTGAACAAAAGAGGTCCGGCTTGCCTTTCCTGATGATCCTCTTGGCCTTGTCCGCCTTGAGACCAACAACACCTGGCCATGAGCACCACCGGTATTTCGTCATGTCTGCGTTGGTCGACCGCCTTATTTTTTTCCTTGTGTTGCTTCGTTCAACCTACACAGTCCGTGGATCAAGTTAAACTTTGGGCATCCCTCTGAATTTCCACGCCAACTCAAATTTCGGGTTAGCAAAACCTAAGTGCTTTGTAACTAATACGGTCCACTAAGAAATGAGTACATACATCGCTTGTATTATATATATATATATATATATATATATATATATATATATATATATATATATATATATATATATATGAAAATGGGTTAGTACTCCTAGGAGTATGTACTCCTACCCACGTGTCTTTTTCTGGAAAAAAAACCGTGCGTGGGATCCCGTTTATATTTTAGTTAAAATAATAAGAGAAAAAATCCTTCTTAAAAGCAAGGTTGTTGGCGATCCATATTTTCTGGGTTTCTTATTTGTTTTCTTCGACCCTCTTATCCATTTCCGCTTCGGTTGCGTAGGCACCCAGCGGCGGCCGCCGGCTTCCCATGGTGCTCACCAACAGGATCTCACGATGTTGTCCACTACTCGCAGGCACTGCGTGCATCTCATCCGGCCACGGTAGCCATTCCAAGATCTCTGACGATGTCAATGACTAGCAGCGCCGTGCATTTCATCCGGTGACGGTAGCTGTTCTAGGAATCCATGCCAATCAACAACGATCTGATCGTTCCGTCGTTGTAATTTTATTATTTTGTACAACCTTGATGGATGAAGCTTTCTTCCTGTATCTCTCTCTTGTTTGCTGTAGGTTACAACAATGAAGTCGGGCGGCCGGGCGGCCCGCCGACAAATGGGTGATGCAGCCAGTCGACGGCTCCATGATGAAGAGGAGATGCAAGCAGCCGCCGGTGGCCAGAGGTACGATATGAAGTCGACATGGAATCGTGGACGGCAGCGCGTTGTTAAGCGACTTCATGCATGCACGATGTCCGTGCAGTCCAGCTTTCCTCGCATCAATCTCCACTCCTGCCGATCGTCTAACATGGACGAAGAAAGGAACGTGTTGTCACATGCAAAGGAAAATCAATCTGCATCCAACTATCAATTTGTATATACTTCTTTATGGAGATATACTTCTTTTTCGGCAGCGTGTATTCTTTGGTCCATCCAGCTATCATGTATATACTTCTTTATGGAGAGCATATACATAAGTCTGTACTGATGTTCAAAAAAAAAAAGAGCATATACTTCTTTTTGGGCTGCGTGTAGTCTTTGGTCCACACGGTGTATACTACATGCAAAAGACTAAGAAGTACGATGCAAAAAAAAGACCAAGAAGTATACTGTTAGGGTTAATTAGAGATAAGGGTCGCTTGCTTAGGGGTCAAGTAAGTCTTGCTTGGGAGTCAAGTAAACCTCTTTAGATAAATAGAGGAGATGTATCAATCTAATCAAGCAAGAATTAAGAAGGAAATCCCTTCCCTCTTGCCTGGCCGTGGGCAAAAGGCCCCCGGCCGGCCCTCTCGCGCCCTCCTTCTAGCAGCGTCATAACAATATGGTATCAGATAGCTTCGGTTCAATCATGTCTTCACCGCCGCCAAGCCCGTCTCTTCCGCTGCCGGTCACTTCGTCGCCTTCGGCGACCACCACGACCGTCGCCTCGCTCCTGCCCACGCCAGGATCCTCCGTCGCGCCCGATCCCGCCGTCCTCACCTCGGAGGAGGTGTTCGGGGTGCTGCGGGACCTAACCCAGGCGGTCCAGGAGATCCACATGTTCTTGGCCAAGTCCTACGGGCCGCCCCCGGCTGCGCCGCCCATCGACGCCCCCGCGCCGCCATGGCTGCCGTGGCAGCCGCCGCAACAGGCGGCCTTCGCCGCGCTTGCCGGGCCGCTGCAGCTGCCATCCATCGCCACCACCGCCCAGCCCTGGCTGCAGTGGCAGCCGCCGCTCCTAGCGGCCTCCGCCGCGCCCGACGCTTTGCCGCAGCAGCCGCTGCCTGGCGCGACACCGCAGCAGCCGCTGCAGCTGCAGCAGCCACCGTCGGTCAGCTCCGCCGCCCAGTATGGGATGCCCTACGACGGGACTGCGACGACATTGTTCCCATCAGCTCCGCCGCCGTCCCAGGGCGTCCACATCCAGCAGATCAAGTCCCCGCCGCCGCCGTCACCGCTTCCTTCTTGGATCGCTACCCGCCACATGTCGGCGGCAGTGAGGCTACAGGCTGCTGCGCGCGGCCTCCTAGCGCGTCGGCGTGTGCGGGAGATGCGTGGTCTGCAGCTGACGCTCCTCCAAGTTGCCCTTCGCTGCGCAAAGGACCTCGATCTCGTCCGCTGCATCGGGGATCTTGGGCATGCGGTTTCCCCCACGGGCGGCGGGCATGCAGTTTTCCCCGTGGGCAGTGACCTCAAAGTCTGCGACATCGGCGGTTGGGGGGGCGCACCCCTCCTCGACATTCTCCATCGCAAGCCCTCTCTTCCCTGTGCAGTGCAGACCAACAACCATACACATGCACTCCTTTTGTCCAGGTGGTATCCATGGGATCCAGGTGGCTATACACGTGCACGTCCAAAATAGCACGTCCAAAATAAAGCGTCCCAGTTTATTTCAGGTTGAGAGTAATAACACAAGCCGAGATGTAAAAGGCTTGTTTTTAGGTGTTAGGTTTGTGTTGGTCGAGTCATGGTTATAAGTTGGTTAGGCTGCAGCTCGAGGACAAGCTGCATGTCCAGGTGGGGTGTAGTGTTAGAGTACTGGGCCTAATGGGCCCATTAGTCTTAGGGTTAATTAGAGATAAGGGTCGCTTGCTTAGGGGTCAAGTAAGTCTTGCTTGGGAGTCAAGTAAACCTCTCTATATAAAGAGAGGAGATGTATCAATCTAATGAAGCAAGAATTAAGAAGGAAATCCCTTCCCTCTTGCCTGGCCGTGGGCAAAAGGCCCCCGGCCGGCCCTCTCGCGCCCTCCTTCTAGCAGCGTCATAACATATACACTCCATACAAAAACATGTATTTACAGTTAATTTAAGTAGATGATGTCTCATTTTGGATTCTTGACACTATATACCACTTGAATAAAAAAAGTAGTATATATGCTAAAAAGAGCAGTATATATACTACCTATGAGAAATTCAGTATGTACACGCCACACAAATAAAGTAGAACGTACAAACTAAGTTGGAAACTTAGCACATGCTACCCGAAAATCACTATATATCACCTCACATACTACATTAAAACACATATAGTACATACTAGTTTGAATATGTGTTGAGTGTATATTAAAGAAGTGGTATATACTATAAAAAATAGTACATCCTAAGAAAACTATGTGTACCACCAAAAAAATCAGCATGTGCGTACATACTACTTAATTTTTTTTAGGGTACATACTACTTAAATTAATAAAGAAGTATATACCCATAATTTGGAAGCCAAAAGTACATACCCGGAGCAATATTTTCCAAGTGCCGGCTGGGAGGTTACTACTATAACAAATTTCCTAGCCACGTGAGGATTAGGCCGAACATCCCTTGGGATTAGGAGCATGCAACCGGCTCATAACCACTTTATTTTTCTACTACTACGATGATAAATGTTGCTCATGGGTATATTTTCACCCGTTTATCCATCCACTGGACGTGGGAGTTTTTTTCCTGAGGGGACTAGAGGTGGGGGTACATACTCTTGGAAGTATAAAAGAGGAGTCCTATATATATATATATATATATATATATATATATATATATATATATATATATATACTGACTGAGCCGGGTCGGATTTTGTGCTGGGCTTTGCAAATCTCGACCTTGAAATCCCAAGCCCATGCCCAACCTAACAAACGGCCCAATTTTTTTACAACTTTAAATAAAATAGACCTATTTTGGAACTAAATAATACCATGTTATACCTATTTTTCTTATAATATCCCAAAAACATGGTTTACTCGGCTTTTCCCCGAGCTTTGGGTTAAGTCCAGCTGTATGTGTGGGAAAGTGAGGCTTGAGCCCGACCTAAATGCCGGGCTTGTTGGGCCAGGCAACCCATATCCGAGTTTAGGAAAAACGCATATGGTGGCTTATATTTTCGTAATTCGATGAACAAATCACACATACCTTCTCTTCTTCCGATTCCGATGATGATGATGCAGTAACTTCGGCAGCCGGATCCGACTCCTCAGCTTCAACAAGGTCTGATAGGGGGCAGAGGAGTTGAGATTATGTCAAACATGTGTGAAAATAAAATAGTGCCTCCAATCAAATGTTTACCTGCGGGAGGGTTCAGGGGCGCCTTAGCTGGTCCCGACGAAGCTCCTTCTCCGGGCTCCCCCATTAGGAATTAATCACGGTTGCTTTGTATACCTGCAATAGTAGATAGTAGATACCACACGATATAAAAATTGAAAAATATAGTAGTAGTAGATACCACTGTATACCTAAAGATAAAGCATTTGTTAGTCAATTATCTAGCTAATATTTTTGTAAATTAATAATACATTTTTTTATTAATTTACAAAAATATTACGCTGATATAATGTTTTTCGAAAATATTATCCAATCGGCCCACAGCAGGCCGACTGAGCCTAGTCAGCCAGCTGTAGGCCGACAGGTACTCCTCGGCCAACTGCAGGCCGACAGGTGTGCAATCGGCCACGCGGAGGCCGACTATTGGCCGGGGCTACGTGGCCCGGGAGCTGTCGGCGCGGGCTGAGGCACGGGCGCCCCAGTCGGCCAGCTGCCGACCGATTGGCCAGCGGTAGGCCGACAGGGAGCGGGCCCGCAGCTGCCTCCCTTTTTCTTTTTCTTTCCCTTCTCCTTCTCCTTTCCTTCCCACCTCACGCAGCACACTTCTCCTTCTCTCTGTTCTTCTTTCTTGCTCCTCTCTCCAACCCGAAATAGCTCCAATTAATACACCAAAATGGCCCGTTTTTTTGCGGATTTGGCACCGTAAATGGGTTCTACTTAGCTAGAGGAGCCAAAAGACACCTCGATCTACTGATGGGGTAGCTTGTGGTGGTTGTGCTGAAGATTTTGTTGGAGCATTTTTTCAGCTCATTTGTGGAGGTTGTGGAGGCGGAGGTGGAGGTTGTGGCGGTGGTGGAGGTGGAGGTGGTGGTGGAGGTGAAGCTGCAGGAGTTTGGTGGAGTTTCCGGCTCCGGTTCCGGTGATTGAAGGCCGCCGTTCGTCGTTCGCGCGCACGCTTCAAGGGTATATTTGAGCAAACATTTATTTTTCGAAGTTGCGTGCAATTATTGTTATTGGCTCGAGTAGTAAACGTAAATATTTAGGTGGTCGTGGTGACCATTTTATTTCCCGTTTCGGTTAGCATTTTATTTAGATGTCAACTAATTAGTTGTGTAAAAATGTGTAGTTGCTCCGGTAATATTCCGGACTATATGTGGATGTGTAGTATTTAGGAGTGTCAATATTTGTAGTTGCTCCGGTAATATGTGGATGTGTACTGCCTAATATTTGTTAGTGCGGGTATTTGAAGTTGTTGCTTAATAATTGTATTTCGCTGTGAAAAAAAATAGGTGAGCCGAGATGTCTGATGTAGTGAACATCAGATTTTACTACGGTCCTGGTACTGTCCAAACAACTGAGATGGAAGCTGATCTGAGTGAATTTACTCACATAGATGTCCCAATGAGAGCACCTCAAACATGGTCTGTCAGTCAGTTGAAAGAATGGATTGCGGCAAGTTTAGGTCTTGATACTGAAACACACACCGTCGGTGTTCATGCATTGTGGACACGGTCAAGTACAATAATTTACTTTTATTTGAGGCCAATAGAGCGAGACTCCGATTGGGTGCGGTGGTTACAAGGTTGTGAACGAAGGGGATGCAATCCTATTGCTTTAGTGCTTCCCGTCGTGAAGGGGGTCACTGCACATGAAGGCCAAGGTGGCAACGATCCTGGGCAGAGCAGTGTAGGTAGGCGGCTATCTATGTCAAATGCTGGAGATGATGGTTACGAACAAGGACAGAGCAGTCAGGTAGAAGGAGGAAATGCTTATGGTTATGAACCAGGGCAGAATAGTCAGGTAGAAGGGGGAAATGCCGATGGTGAATACAATGGCGAGGTTGACGCTGACGAGGTAGATGGGCACATGCAGGACCAGATGGAAGAAGAAGACACTGATGTTGAAAGGGGTTATGCAGATGATTCTGGCGAGTCAAATGAAGAAGAAAATGCAGCGGAGGTCCCGAATCCTGCATGGTGGAATCATGACTTCTCATCTGCAATGACCGTGAATGATGGACATGATTCAACCTGGCAATATCATCAGAACAATATTGCAACGGGTGCTATGTATCCAAACAAACAAGCCTTGAAGGATGCAATAATTAATTGGGAAATGTCCACGCAAAGGGTTTTCACAACTCAGGTGTCCAGTCAGAAATTCCTGACAATGGTATGCAAGAATGCAGATTGTCCCGCTAGGGTGCACGGTTTTCTCCCCAAGTATGGCACAAGTTGGGTGATAAGTGACTTAGTTAATCACACTTGTCTTATTCCCTGCATCCCTCAAGATCATGCCAACCTTTCATCCACGCTTATAGCTCGGTTGTTTTACGATGAGATAGTGCAGGGCAAAGCTATGGAAGTGAAGGCAGTCCAGACAAAAGTCTTTGCCAGGTTCAAGTACAAAATTTCTTATGGAAAGGCTTGGAGGGCTAAGCATGCGGCGCTTGAGAGGAGATTTGGTTCTTATTTTGATGCATATGACTCTGTTGTCCAGCTCCTCCACACCCTGCAGCAGCGGAATCCAGGCACCTATATCGATATCCAAGACATGTTCATGCCAGAGTTCCCAACTGTGAGGGTGTTGCATCGCCTATTCTTCTCTTTCGGTGTATGCATCGAAGCTTTCAGGCATTGCCGACCGGTGATATGTGTTGACGGTACTTTTCTCACAGACAAGTACAAGGGTCAGATCCTGACAGCCATAGGTCAAGACGGCCAAAATCAAGTCGTCCCACTCGCATTTGCTTTTGTGGAGAGTGAGAACATTGAAAGTTGGACTTGGTTCTTCAGGCAGTTGAAAATATCAGTTGTGAAGGAGAAGCCCAATGTGTGCATCCTTCATGACAGGCATGCATGTATACTCAGTGCGATAAGGACACTGACAAACCCAGGCCCTGAGGAACAAGTTCCATGGCAGGACTTGTAGAGCCGTTGGTGCATGCGCCATCTGGGGGCTAATTTCTTCTCGCAGTTCAGAAATAAGAACCTGATGAATCTGTTCAAAAAAACTCTGCAAGCAGAACCAGTTATGGAAGTACAATTTGATACGCGACAGACTTAATGTGTGCACGCAGAGACACGTGAGGGACAGGAAAGCTGCAAGAGATGCAGCGGTGAGGGCACATGTTGAAGCAGTAGCTGCACAATTGGCAACAGGAACAGCGGCCGTGGAGGAGGAGCCTGTTGGGCTATGTGACTTTCCAGGCTTTGACCCACCTGGTACTAGGAGAAGGCTTGGAAGGTCGATTAAAACCTTCGAGCAGTGGATAGAGCATGAGCCTCTGGAGAGGTGGTCTTTGCTACATGACACACATGGAGCAAGGTACGGTGTCATGACAACGAACCTCGCGGAAACATACAATTTTGTCCTCAGAGGAAACCAAGCATTGCCACTTATAGCCATCGTTGAGGGTATTTTCTATGGCACCGTCAAGTATTTCAGAGATAGACGTCAAAAAGCAGAGCAACATATCTTCAACAACCCGAATACACGGTATTGTGAAAGAGTCACAAAGTACATGGACAACAAGATGCAAAAAGCTAGGTCACACAGTGTAGTTGCCATCGGTAATCAAGAAAGAAGGTTTGAGGTCCGCTTAGCCAATAACAAATTTGGATGTGCAAATGAGTTGAGGACGCATGAGGTGAAAATTGGTAATGAAGCCTGGCCAACGTGTGAGTGCACATGCAACAAACCGAAATTGCTTCACCTACCTTGCTCACATGTACTTGCTGCTTGCGGGCAGCTTGGAATGGACGCAATATCGTTTGTGTCTCCATATTTTCTGAAAGAGTCTGTCCTCAATACCTGGACTGGTGAGCTGATGGGTTTTCGATCAATGGGTAATTTCAACACCGTCAACCCCGCTGAAAGGCGTTACATTCCAAACCCAGAGCATATGCGTACAAGTAGAGGCAGACGGCAGTGTCAGCGCATCCGGAATGATATGGACGAATCTGAAGCAGGAGGTCCGACTAGGCAATGCATTCTATGCAATGAATTTGGCCATAGGGACACTAATTGTCCCACTTTCGTCACTGGGCGTGGACGAGGCAACCGGGGACGAAGAGGAGGTAGAGGAAACAGAGGAGTAAGAGGGAGAGGAAGAACCTAAGCTAGCAGTACTATGTTCTGAATTTGTATTAAGTGTGGCACTATGTTCTGAATTTGGACGATCACTGTCGTCAGGACCTCTTCTTCATCACCGTCCTGTCATACAACCCTTCTTGGAACGGATGCAGAACAAAATACGGGCTGTCTACGAGGCTATCACGTGCACCCGGAGAAGCGACGTTGTTCAGCACCAACCACAGCATCCGCGTCCCTCCATGCACCGACATCAACCACGTCCACGTCTAGCACATCAGCCGACGACCAGGCCACCCCCTCCTGAACAACCTGGCAGTTCATCATGGCAGCATCCACAGCACTATGGTCCCACGTCGAGCTTAGTGTTTTCTCCACAGCCACAGCACCACGGTCCCTCGTCGAGCTTTGTGTTTGAGCCAGAGCAGCCGTCACAGCCAGCAGGTGTGTGTCTTCATATTTATTGTTTTCAATATTAGTTCAGGCGGCATCAGACTTCATGACTTAAAGTTCCGTCGTGCAGGAGCCTATGGATATCATGCGTCTATGTCGGCATCACATGATACGTGGGGGAGTGATCATCATCCCGAGGATCACATACAGGCTCCGATGTCGCAGCACACCCACTGGATGAACATGTTTTCGACTCCTCCACCAGGCCCCACACAGGATACACAGCATGACCAGGAAGAGTCTGAGATTGCACCGCGTCTCATTAGGGCACCTGACAGATGGGGATGGACGCCGATTCCAGATCCGCCTCCCCGCGAGGCCAGACGTCGTCACTGACGCTTCTATCTATCAGTACAGACATTACCATCTATTTATGTGTGAGACTTATGTCTATTCTATGTATGAGACAAATGACTATGTACTTATGTATGAGGACATATGCCTACCCTATTTTAGTACTATGTTATCCGAACTACAACATCATATTTAGATAGAACAGAATGCTCGTACAACAAGACAGTACAAACAACTACATAGTACTACATCTAAATTAAACGGTACGTACGAGTGAACTTACAACATACAACATAAAACTACATGAAGTCATCATCGTCATCCTCCATCGATGCAGAACTCTTGCCCTTTGACGATGAAGAACTCTTGCCCTTCGACGATGAAGAACTCTTGCCCTTCGAAGATGCAGAACCCGGAAGCGGTGGCATGAAGATATCACTTCGTCCTCGCTCTCCTCAATCCATAATAATGGATTATTTGCTGAAAGCCTTCTTAAAGATTCACTCTTCGGCACCACCACCTTCTTCCACCTTTCATGTATCCTAAGAAGTTCTTTACGTACCTCTTCATACGTCCTTTCAGGCCACCCAGACCTACGTAATTGGTGAACCAACTCATTCATTATGGTGTCACTACCGGTGAGTTCGTCCCATGGAACTATCCTATTGTCCATCCTGAAATCGGTAGCTAGGCTCAGAAGAGTCCTGCTCATCCTAGGGTGAAAACTACGATCGAAAGGATAATGAGACATCTCAACTAAACTACACTGGAATGCTTATCCACCTCGGTCTGAAGGGGTTTTTATAGGTAGAGAGTTGGCGGGAATATATGGCGGGAAACGAGTGGCGGGAAAGAGTTGGCGGAAACATATGGCGGAAAAGAGTTGGCGGGAACATATGGCAGGAAACGAGTGGTGGGAACATATGGCGGGAAACAGGTGGATGAGAAATGGGTGGCAGGAATGAGCTGGCGGGAAAATATGTCATAGTGTTGAAAAAAAAAAATCATACGGGTCAAAAAAAAATAATGTGGTGCATGCACCAGTCGGCCTACAGCAGGCCAATTAGTCCCTGTCGGCCCACAGCTGGCCAATTAGTTCCTGTCGGCCCACAGCAGGCCGACTGGACCTTATCGGCCGACAGTTGGCCGACTGGATTTGGATCTGCTGGCCGACAACCCAATCGGCGTACAGCAAGCCGATAGGAACTCATTCGGCCAGCTGTGGGCCGACTAGGCTCAGTCGGCCTGCTGTAAGCCGATTGGATAATATTTTCGAAAAATATTATATCAGCGTAATATTTTTGTAAATTAATAAAAAAATGTATTATTTAAAAAAATTTAGCAATTATCTAGAGACGGTTAACCAAGGTGTACTTGCGGCCCTTCTATGATCTCAAACAAAGTACTCTTGGATTCCACAGATTGAGAGAGACCAAATGCTTGGGTGCGCGCATGAACTCATCATCTTGTTCTGGACTCACGCTCGGTTCGGCTTTTGTCCATTAATTGATCCAACGTCGAATCTACACGGCCTTGAACAATACTACGTACGTACGTACGTACGAGGGTGGAAGTGGAATCACACGGACCCTTTCTTACAAGATCGACATGAGTGAACAGAATCGTGCTAGCCATGCATCGACGGATCGGCCGGCAGCCATTAGTTTATACTTATGATCATGGAAAGAAAGGGCATTGACACCACCCAGAGCACAAGGCAGTAAGACGAGGAGAATTCAGTGAGAGAATGAGATGAACACATGGTCGTACGTGTACGCACCTTACGTCGATGGATAACAAACCGAGACAGAAGCACGGCGGCGGGAGGTGAGAAGGGAGGAAAGAGATGGCCGTGGCCGTGACCGTGTATTTATAGTGAGTCGTTCGGATTAGGGTTTATCTTTTCGTTAATTATTAATCCGGGCGTTCTATCCTATCCGTCCGTGCCGGCCGGGTGAGATCCCAAATTGATGTAGCAGTTTTCTTTTGACGGGCAGTTGATGCAGCAGCTTAACCCCCCCCCCCCCCCCCCCCCCCCCCCCCCCCCGCGGTCCCCTTTGCCACGTTCGTATTTAGTATTTCCCAATTGCTGTCCACACGTTCATAAACAAAGGAAGAAGATTGTCTTTCCATTGTACTGTCTACTATCTTATATATTTTTTTTGCGTGGATCTACTGTCTAATAAATGCCCTATCTCAAAAGAAAAAAGAAAAACGCTTACAGACCAATGCAAATTCGTCTCATCGGTACCAGGTAGCTACAGCTATAGAGTAGTGACACCATTAGTCCATCACGCCATCGCCGACTCATCTGGGAGAAAGAAACTAGTGTATATACATTTTCAAACTAGCTGGTACATATCAAGATTATTTGATTCACCACGAGCTAAACCAGGAGTAGTACATATTCAGATGTCAAGAACAATGCACTAAGCGTCCTAAATCATCATCAGGTGTTCAATTAATTGAGCACCCAATCCTGCAGCCTCGACGCCGCCGCACTCCATTCCGTCAATGAACGCTTAACCCACACGAGGGGTTCGCACGACGTTGTTGTGCCTGTCTACAATGACCCGGACGCGCCTTGAGCAGTAGCACATGGTCATCAGCTGGTTCTCCAGGACGACTTCGCAAGAGAGGTCCGGCTTGCCCTTCATGATGATCCTCTTGGCCTTGTGCACGTTGAGACCCACCACCTGCGGCCACGAGCACCCACGGTACTTGAACATGTCGTCGGAGTCGACTGCACGCATTCTTTTCCTCCTTGCGTTGCATCTATCGGCCTGGTGAGACGGGCACAGAAGTGGATCAGTTAACACTTTGCCTAGGCGTGAAGTAAATTGGTGCTAAATGTTTCCTAGTAATTTATTACTGTAAGAAACTTGCACACGCATATCTTGTACATTCTGGTCATGGGAAAAGAGATGATAACACTGATGCATAACAGCAATTCAAAAGAAAAAAAAAACATTGACGCATAACTGTTTTGTTGTTGTTTGCAACGACGTAGATGCATACCAGAAATGTACTGAAGAAAATGTACATGCATGGCATCTTTGTATATAGATCAAAGGGGCCGCGCACACGATGATCTGTTTTTTTTTTGGGTTAGTTCTGAGACAAAATGGCCGACGAAACATTACACACCTTTTCTTCTTCCGATGTTGATGGTGCGGTAACCTCAGTAGCCGGCTTCAGCTCCTCTGGTGGGGCAGATTCAAAAATATCTGATAAGGGGGCAGATGAGTAGAACTGAGTTGAGCCGATAAATTCAAAGTATTATGTAAAACGTGTGTGGAAATGGAACAGTGCTTGGAATCAAATGTCTACTTGCAGGAGGGTCGAGGGGCACCCCGGCTGGCCCCTTAGGACCCCAATATTTGCACATATTTGAAGTATTTAGTCGCCACAATGTTCGCTTTGGCTCGCCTTGAACCTACGTAGACCAGTTACAATTTTGGAATTAGGTTGTAAAAGTGAAGATCTTAAATATTTTCTAACATGTTGTTACCAAAGAAACATGTATACACATTGTATATGGATGGTTCGCATGAAGAGGAGAACTCTGAGATAGCGCGT